>OZ043920.1:0-365000 GCA_964056405.1 Acronicta alni
ACCTAACCTAACCTAACCTAACCTAACCTAACCTAACCTAACCTAACCTAACCTAACCTAACCTAACCTAACCTAACCTAACCTAACCTAACCTAACCTAACCTAACCTAACCTAACCTAACCTAACCTAACCTAACCTAACCTAACCTAACCTAACCTAACCTAACCTAACCTAACCTAACCTAACCTAACCTAACCTAACCTAACCTAACCTAACCTATAACCTAACCTAACCTAACCTAACCTAACCTAACCTAACCTAACCTAACCTAACCTAACCTAACCTAACCTAACCTAACCTAACCTAACCTAACCTAACCTAACCTAACCTAACCTAACCTAACCTAACCTAACCTAACCTAACCTAACCTAACCTAACCTAACCTAACCTAACCTAACCTAACCTAACCTAACCTAACCTAACCTAACCTAACCTAACCTAACCTAACCTAACCTAACCTAACCTAACCTAACCTAACCTAACCTAACCTAACCTAACCTAACCTAACCTAACCTAACCTAACCTAACCTAACCTAACCTAACCTAACCTAACCTAACCTAACCTAACCTAACCTAACCTAACCTAACCTAACCTAACCTAACCTAACCTAACCTAACCTAACCTAACCTAACCTAACCTAACCTAACCTAACCTAACCTAACCTAACCTAACCTAACCTAACCTAACCTAACCTAACCTAACCTAACCTAACCTAACCTAACCTAACCTAACCTAACCTAACCTAACCTAACCTAACCTAACCTAACCTAACCTAACCTAACCTAACCTAACCTAACCTAACCTAACCTAACCTAACCTAACCTAACCTAACCTAACCTAACCTAACCTAACCTAACCTAACCTAACCTAACCTAACCTAACCTAACCTAACCTAACCTAACCTAACCTAACCTAACCTAACCTAACCTAACCTAACCTAACCTAACCTAACCTAACCTAACCTAACCTAACCTAACCTAACCTAACCTAACCTAACCTAACCTAACCTAACCTAACCTAACCTAACCTAACCTAACCTAACCTAACCTAACCTAACCTAACCTAACCTAACCTAACCTAACCTAACCTAACCTAACCTAACCTAACCTAACCTAACCTAACCTAACCTAACCTAACCTAACCTAACCTAACCTAACCTAACCTAACCTAACCTAACCTAACCTAACCTAACCTAACCTAACCTAACCTAACCTAACCTAACCTAACCTAACCTAACCTAACCTAACCTAACCTAACCTAACCTAACCTAACCTAACCTAACCTAACCTAACCTAACCTAACCTAACCTAACCTAACCTAACCTAACCTAACCTAACCTAACCTAACCTAACCTAACCTAACCTAACCTAACCTAACCTAACCTAACCTAACCTAACCTAACCTAACCTAACCTAACCTAACCTAACCTAACCTAACCTAACCTAACCTAACCTAACCTAACCTAACCTAACCTAACCTAACCTAACCTAACCTAACCTAACCTAACCTAACCTAACCTAACCTAACCTAACCTAACCTAACCTAACCTAACCTAACCTAACCTAACCTAACCTAACCTAACCTAACCTAACCTAACCTAACCTAACCTAACCTAACCTAACCTAACCTAACCTAACCTAACCTAACCTAACCTAACCTAACCTAACCTAACCTAACCTAACCTAACCTAACCTAACCTAACCTAACCTAACCTAACCTAACCTAACCTAACCTAACCTAACCTAACCTAACCTAACCTAACCTAACCTAACCTAACCTAACCTAACCTAACCTAACCTAACCTAACCTAACCTAACCTAACCTAACCTAACCTAACCTAACCTAACCTAACCTAACCTAACCTAACCTAACCTAACCTAACCTAACCTAACCTAACCTAACCTAACCTAACCTAACCTAACCTAACCTAACCTAACCTAACCTAACCTAACCTAACCTAACCTAACCTAACCTAACCTAACCTAACCTAACCTAACCTAACCTAACCTAACCTAACCTAACCTAACCTAACCTAACCTAACCTAACCTAACCTAACCTAACCTAACCTAACCTAACCTAACCTAACCTAACCTAACCTAACCTAACCTAACCTAACCTAACCTAACCTAACCTAACCTAACCTAACCTAACCTAACCTAACCTAACCTAACCTAACCTAACCTAACCTAACCTAACCTAACCTAACCTAACCTAACCTAACCTAACCTAACCTAACCTAACCTAACCTAACCTAACCTAACCTAACCTAACCTAACCTAACCTAACCTAACCTAACCTAACCTAACCTAACCTAACCTAACCTAACCTAACCTAACCTAACCTAACCTAACCTAACCTAACCTAACCTAACCTAACCTAACCTAACCTAACCTAACCTAACCTAACCTAACCTAACCTAACCTAACCTAACCTAACCTAACCTAACCTAACCTAACCTAACCTAACCTAACCTAACCTAACCTAACCTAACCTAACCTAACCTAACCTAACCTAACCTAACCTAACCTAACCTAACCTAACCTAACCTAACCTAACCTAACCTAACCTAACCTAACCTAACCTAACCTAACCTAACCTAACCTAACCTAACCTAACCTAACCTAACCTAACCTAACCTAACCTAACCTAACCTAACCTAACCTAACCTAACCTAACCTAACCTAACCTAACCTAACCTAACCTAACCTAACCTAACCTAACCTAACCTAACCTAACCTAACCTAACCTAACCTAACCTAACCTAACCTAACCTAACCTAACCTAACCTAACCTAACCTAACCTAACCTAACCTAACCTAACCTAACCTAACCTAACCTAACCTAACCTAACCTAACCTAACCTAACCTAACCTAACCTAACCTAACCTAACCTAACCTAACCTAACCTAACCTAACCTAACCTAACCTAACCTAACCTAACCTAACCTAACCTAACCTAACCTAACCTAACCTAACCTAACCTAACCTAACCTAACCTAACCTAACCTAACCTAACCTAACCTAACCTAACCTAACCTAACCTAACCTAACCTAACCTAACCTAACCTAACCTAACCTAACCTAACCTAACCTAACCTAACCTAACCTAACCTAACCTAACCTAACCTAACCTAACCTAACCTAACCTAACCTAACCTAACCTAACCTAACCTAACCTAACCTAACCTAACCTAACCTAACCTAACCTAACCTAACCTAACCTAACCTAACCTAACCTAACCTAACCTAACCTAACCTAACCTAACCTAACCTAACCTAACCTAACCTAACCTAACCTAACCTAACCTAACCTAACCTAACCTAACCTAACCTAACCTAACCTAACCTAACCTAACCTAACCTAACCTAACCTAACCTAACCTAACCTAACCTAACCTAACCTAACCTAACCTAACCTAACCTAACCTAACCTAACCTAACCTAACCTAACCTAACCTAACCTAACCTAACCTAACCTAACCTAACCTAACCTAACCTAACCTAACCTAACCTAACCTAACCTAACCTAACCTAACCTAACCTAACCTAACCTAACCTAACCTAACCTAACCTAACCTAACCTAACCTAACCTAACCTAACCTAACCTAACCTAACCTAACCTAACCTAACCTAACCTAACCTAACCTAACCTAACCTAACCTAACCTAACCTAACCTAACCTAACCTAACCTAACCTAACCTAACCTAACCTAACCTAACCTAACCTAACCTAACCTAACCTAACCTAACCTAACCTAACCTAACCTAACCTAACCTAACCTAACCTAACCTAACCTAACCTAACCTAACCTAACCTAACCTAACCTAACCTAACCTAACCTAACCTAACCTAACCTAACCTAACCTAACCTAACCTAACCTAACCTAACCTAACCTAACCTAACCTAACCTAACCTAACCTAACCTAACCTAACCTAACCTAACCTAACCTAACCTAACCTAACCTAACCTAACCTAACCTAACCTAACCTAACCTAACCTAACCTAACCTAACCTAACCTAACCTAACCTAACCTAACCTAACCTAACCTAACCTAACCTAACCTAACCTAACCTAACCTAACCTAACCTAACCTAACCTAACCTAACCTAACCTAACCTAACCTAACCTAACCTAACCTAACCTAACCTAACCTAACCTAACCTAACCTAACCTAACCTAACCTAACCTAACCTAACCTAACCTAACCTAACCTAACCTAACCTAACCTAACCTAACCTAACCTAACCTAACCTAACCTAACCTAACCTAACCTAACCTAACCTAACCTAACCTAACCTAACCTAACCTAACCTAACCTAACCTAACCTAACCTAACCTAACCTAACCTAACCTAACCTAACCTAACCTAACCTAACCTAACCTAACCTAACCTAACCTAACCTAACCTAACCTAACCTAACCTAACCTAACCTAACCTAACCTAACCTAACCTAACCTAACCTAACCTAACCTAACCTAACCTAACCTAACCTAACCTAACCTAACCTAACCTAACCTAACCTAACCTAACCTAACCTAACCTAACCTAACCTAACCTAACCTAACCTAACCTAACCTAACCTAACCTAACCTAACCTAACCTAACCTAACCTAACCTAACCTAACCTAACCTAACCTAACCTAACCTAACCTAACCTAACCTAACCTAACCTAACCTAACCTAACCTAACCTAACCTAACCTAACCTAACCTAACCTAACCTAACCTAACCTAACCTAACCTAACCTAACCTAACCTAACCTAACCTAACCTAACCTAACCTAACCTAACCTAACCTAACCTAACCTAACCTAACCTAACCTAACCTAACCTAACCTAACCTAACCTAACCTAACCTAACCTAACCTAACCTAACCTAACCTAACCTAACCTAACCTAACCTAACCTAACCTAACCTAACCTAACCTAACCTAACCTAACCTAACCTAACCTAACCTAACCTAACCTAACCTAACCTAACCTAACCTAACCTAACCTAACCTAACCTAACCTAACCTAACCTAACCTAACCTAACCTAACCTAACCTAACCTAACCTAACCTAACCTAACCTAACCTAACCTAACCTAACCTAACCTAACCTAACCTAACCTAACCTAACCTAACCTAACCTAACCTAACCTAACCTAACCTAACCTAACCTAACCTAACCTAACCTAACCTAACCTAACCTAACCTAACCTAACCTAACCTAACCTAACCTAACCTAACCTAACCTAACCTAACCTAACCTAACCTAACCTAACCTAACCTAACCTAACCTAACCTAACCTAACCTAACCTAACCTAACCTAACCTAACCTAACCTAACCTAACCTAACCTAACCTAACCTAACCTAACCTAACCTAACCTAACCTAACCTAACCTAACCTAACCTAACCTAACCTAACCTAACCTAACCTAACCTAACCTAACCTAACCTAACCTAACCTAACCTAACCTAACCTAACCTAACCTAACCTAACCTAACCTAACCTAACCTAACCTAACCTAACCTAACCTAACCTAACCTAACCTAACCTAACCTAACCTAACCTAACCTAACCTAACCTAACCTAACCTAACCTAACCTAACCTAACCTAACCTAACCTAACCTAACCTAACCTAACCTAACCTAACCTAACCTAACCTAACCTAACCTAACCTAACCTAACCTAACCTAACCTAACCTAACCTAACCTAACCTAACCTAACCTAACCTAACCTAACCTAACCTAACCTAACCTAACCTAACCTAACCTAACCTAACCTAACCTAACCTAACCTAACCTAACCTAACCTAACCTAACCTAACCTAACCTAACCTAACCTAACCTAACCTAACCTAACCTAACCTAACCTAACCTAACCTAACCTAACCTAACCTAACCTAACCTAACCTAACCTAACCTAACCTAACCTAACCTAACCTAACCTAACCTAACCTAACCTAACCTAACCTAACCTAACCTAACCTAACCTAACCTAACCTAACCTAACCTAACCTAACCTAACCTAACCTAACCTAACCTAACCTAACCTAACCTAACCTAACCTAACCTAACCTAACCTAACCTAACCTAACCTAACCTAACCTAACCTAACCTAACCTAACCTAACCTAACCTAACCTAACCTAACCTAACCTAACCTAACCTAACCTAACCTAACCTAACCTAACCTAACCTAACCTAACCTAACCTAACCTAACCTAACCTAACCTAACCTAACCTAACCTAACCTAACCTAACCTAACCTAACCTAACCTAACCTAACCTAACCTAACCTAACCTAACCTAACCTAACCTAACCTAACCTAACCTAACCTAACCTAACCTAACCTAACCTAACCTAACCTAACCTAACCTAACCTAACCTAACCTAACCTAACCTAACCTAACCTAACCTAACCTAACCTAACCTAACCTAACCTAACCTAACCTAACCTAACCTAACCTAACCTAACCTAACCTAACCTAACCTAACCTAACCTAACCTAACCTAACCTAACCTAACCTAACCTAACCTAACCTAACCTAACCTAACCTAACCTAACCTAACCTAACCTAACCTAACCTAACCTAACCTAACCTAACCTAACCTAACCTAACCTAACCTAACCTAACCTAACCTAACCTAACCTAACCTAACCTAACCTAACCTAACCTAACCTAACCTAACCTAACCTAACCTAACCTAACCTAACCTAACCTAACCTAACCTAACCTAACCTAACCTAACCTAACCTAACCTAACCTAACCTAACCTAACCTAACCTAACCTAACCTAACCTAACCTAACCTAACCTAACCTAACCTAACCTAACCTAACCTAACCTAACCTAACCTAACCTAACCTAACCTAACCTAACCTAACCTAACCTAACCTAACCTAACCTAACCTAACCTAACCTAACCTAACCTAACCTAACCTAACCTAACCTAACCTAACCTAACCTAACCTAACCTAACCTAACCTAACCTAACCTAACCTAACCTAACCTAACCTAACCTAACCTAACCTAACCTAACCTAACCTAACCTAACCTAACCTAACCTAACCTAACCTAACCTAACCTAACCTAACCTAACCTAACCTAACCTAACCTAACCTAACCTAACCTAACCTAACCTAACCTAACCTAACCTAACCTAACCTAACCTAACCTAACCTAACCTAACCTAACCTAACCTAACCTAACCTAACCTAACCTAACCTAACCTAACCTAACCTAACCTAACCTAACCTAACCTAACCTAACCTAACCTAACCTAACCTAACCTAACCTAACCTAACCTAACCTAACCTAACCTAACCTAACCTAACCTAACCTAACCTAACCTAACCTAACCTAACCTAACCTAACCTAACCTAACCTAACCTAACCTAACCTAACCTAACCTAACCTAACCTAACCTAACCTAACCTAACCTAACCTAACCTAACCTAACCTAACCTAACCTAACCTAACCTAACCTAACCTAACCTAACCTAACCTAACCTAACCTAACCTAACCTAACCTAACCTAACCTAACCTAACCTAACCTAACCTAACCTAACCTAACCTAACCTAACCTAACCTAACCTAACCTAACCTAACCTAACCTAACCTAACCTAACCTAACCTAACCTAACCTAACCTAACCTAACCTAACCTAACCTAACCTAACCTAACCTAACCTAACCTAACCTAACCTAACCTAACCTAACCTAACCTAACCTAACCTAACCTAACCTAACCTAACCTAACCTAACCTAACCTAACCTAACCTAACCTAACCTAACCTAACCTAACCTAACCTAACCTAACCTAACCTAACCTAACCTAACCTAACCTAACCTAACCTAACCTAACCTAACCTAACCTAACCTAACCTAACCTAACCTAACCTAACCTAACCTAACCTAACCTAACCTAACCTAACCTAACCTAACCTAACCTAACCTAACCTAACCTAACCTAACCTAACCTAACCTAACCTAACCTAACCTAACCTAACCTAACCTAACCTAACCTAACCTAACCTAACCTAACCTAACCTAACCTAACCTAACCTAACCTAACCTAACCTAACCTAACCTAACCTAACCTAACCTAACCTAACCTAACCTAACCTAACCTAACCTAACCTAACCTAACCTAACCTAACCTAACCTAACCTAACCTAACCTAACCTAACCTAACCTAACCTAACCTAACCTAACCTAACCTAACCTAACCTAACCTAACCTAACCTAACCTAACCTAACCTAACCTAACCTAACCTAACCTAACCTAACCTAACCTAACCTAACCTAACCTAACCTAACCTAACCTAACCTAACCTAACCTAACCTAACCTAACCTAACCTAACCTAACCTAACCTAACCTAACCTAACCTAACCTAACCTAACCTAACCTAACCTAACCTAACCTAACCTAACCTAACCTAACCTAACCTAACCTAACCTAACCTAACCTAACCTAACCTAACCTAACCTAACCTAACCTAACCTAACCTAACCTAACCTAACCTAACCTAACCTAACCTAACCTAACCTAACCTAACCTAACCTAACCTAACCTAACCTAACCTAACCTAACCTAACCTAACCTAACCTAACCTAACCTAACCTAACCTAACCTAACCTAACCTAACCTAACCTAACCTAACCTAACCTAACCTAACCTAACCTAACCTAACCTAACCTAACCTAACCTAACCTAACCTAACCTAACCTAACCTAACCTAACCTAACCTAACCTAACCTAACCTAACCTAACCTAACCTAACCTAACCTAACCTAACCTAACCTAACCTAACCTAACCTAACCTAACCTAACCTAACCTAACCTAACCTAACCTAACCTAACCTAACCTAACCTAACCTAACCTAACCTAACCTAACCTAACCTAACCTAACCTAACCTAACCTAACCTAACCTAACCTAACCTAACCTAACCTAACCTAACCTAACCTAACCTAACCTAACCTAACCTAACCTAACCTAACCTAACCTAACCTAACCTAACCTAACCTAACCTAACCTAACCTAACCTAACCTAACCTAACCTAACCTAACCTAACCTAACCTAACCTAACCTAACCTAACCTAACCTAACCTAACCTAACCTAACCTAACCTAACCTAACCTAACCTAACCTAACCTAACCTAACCTAACCTAACCTAACCTAACCTAACCTAACCTAACCTAACCTAACCTAACCTAACCTAACCTAACCTAACCTAACCTAACCTAACCTAACCTAACCTAACCTAACCTAACCTAACCTAACCTAACCTAACCTAACCTAACCTAACCTAACCTAACCTAACCTAACCTAACCTAACCTAACCTAACCTAACCTAACCTAACCTAACCTAACCTAACCTAACCTAACCTAACCTAACCTAACCTAACCTAACCTAACCTAACCTAACCTAACCTAACCTAACCTAACCTAACCTAACCTAACCTAACCTAACCTAACCTAACCTAACCTAACCTAACCTAACCTAACCTAACCTAACCTAACCTAACCTAACCTAACCTAACCTAACCTAACCTAACCTAACCTAACCTAACCTAACCTAACCTAACCTAACCTAACCTAACCTAACCTAACCTAACCTAACCTAACCTAACCTAACCTAACCTAACCTAACCTAACCTAACCTAACCTAACCTAACCTAACCTAACCTAACCTAACCTAACCTAACCTAACCTAACCTAACCTAACCTAACCTAACCTAACCTAACCTAACCTAACCTAACCTAACCTAACCTAACCTAACCTAACCTAACCTAACCTAACCTAACCTAACCTAACCTAACCTAACCTAACCTAACCTAACCTAACCTAACCTAACCTAACCTAACCTAACCTAACCTAACCTAACCTAACCTAACCTAACCTAACCTAACCTAACCTAACCTAACCTAACCTAACCTAACCTAACCTAACCTAACCTAACCTAACCTAACCTAACCTAACCTAACCTAACCTAACCTAACCTAACCTAACCTAACCTAACCTAACCTAACCTAACCTAACCTAACCTAACCTAACCTAACCTAACCTAACCTAACCTAACCTAACCTAACCTAACCTAACCTAACCTAACCTAACCTAACCTAACCTAACCTAACCTAACCTAACCTAACCTAACCTAACCTAACCTAACCTAACCTAACCTAACCTAACCTAACCTAACCTAACCTAACCTAACCTAACCTAACCTAACCTAACCTAACCTAACCTAACCTAACCTAACCTAACCTAACCTAACCTAACCTAACCTAACCTAACCTAACCTAACCTAACCTAACCTAACCTAACCTAACCTAACCTAACCTAACCTAACCTAACCTAACCTAACCTAACCTAACCTAACCTAACCTAACCTAACCTAACCTAACCTAACCTAACCTAACCTAACCAATCCGACTGGCTGAGGAAAGGTGTCCGGTCAACCTGAGAAAGGTCATCGACAGCTACCTACGAGACAGGAAAGTCCGAGTGAGGTACGCCGGTGCCGAGTACCAGAAAAGCACAGAAAAAGGCTGCGTACAAGGCTCAATTGGAGGCCCCATTCTCTGGAACCTCATACTGGACCCCCTCCTCAAGAACCTCGAGAGAAATGGAAACTACGCGCAAGCATTCGCTGACGACGTGATTCTGGTCTTCGATGGTGACACAGCATTGGAAATTGAGGGACAGGCAAATGCCGCCCTCGAACGTGTTCGAGCGTGGGGCATAGATAACAAGCTAAACTTCGCGCCACAAAAGACCAACGCAATGGTCATTACCAATAAGTTAAAGTACGACACCCCGCGCTTGAGCATGGGCGGGGCGGACATTGCTATGTCGAGCAAAATAAAAGTACTGGGTGTCACCATCGACGACAAGCTCACGTTTAACGCGCACGTCTCGGAAGTGAGCCGAAAGGCCATCGGGATCCATAAGCAGCTAAGCAGAGCTGCGAAAGTAAGCTGGGGCCTAAATCCGGAAGTCGTCAAAACCATATACGTGGCTGCGATAGAGCCGATAATCCTGTATGCCGCCAGCGCATGGGCAGAGGCCGCAAACAAGCTGGGAACAATAAAACAATTAGGCGTAGTGCAAAGGGGAATAGCACAGAAAATGTGCAGGGCTTACCGAACTGTCTCACTCAACTCGGTACTCCTACTAGCTGGGATACTCCCCCTGGACCTTAGAATCCAGGAGGTAGCTTCGCTATACAGAGCCAAGAAAGGAGAGCCGCAAGCTATACTGGGGGACAGGGAGGTAGAGCGGAAGGCCTCTGCACTTGAATCCCCGCACCCTGCGGAGCAAAGTGAACTTAAAATCGCCAGCCTGGTAAACCAGGACGAAGTTGACACCAACTCGGACCAGCAGGTGAAAATATACACCGACGGCAGCAAGATCGGGGGACGCGTTGGAGCAGCTCTGTCCATATGGAACGGAAAGGCCGAGACGCGCGCCATCAAGTTGGCGCTACCGGGATACTGTACGGTTTACCAGGCTGAGCTACTCGCGATATGCCGGGCAACGCGGGAAATTAAAAACACCACAGCGCTTACTTTCGGAGTCTTCAGTGATTCCATGGCGGCACTTTTGACAGTGAAAAACCCCAGTTGCCTTCACCCCCTGGCAGTAGAGGCCAGAAAAAACATAACAGCCGCATCTCTCCAGAACAAGACAGTATCTCTGTTCTGGATAAAAGCCCACGCAGGGCTAGAAGGCAACGAGAGAGCGGATCAGCTGGCAAAAGAGGCCGCCATGAAACTAAAGAAAAGACCGGACTACGATATGTGTCCGATCTCATTCGTCAAGCGCCACATACGCATGAGGACACTTGACGAATGGAATCAAAGATACAAGTCCGGCCAAACAGCAAACATTACCAAAATGTTTTTCCCGGACGCGGTGGAAGCATACAGGACACTAAGGAAGATTAAGATGACCAACATTAGGGCACAGATCATGACGGGGCACGGTGGATTTTCCGAGTACCTGAACCGCTTCAAATGCAAGGGAAGTCCATCGTGCATCTGTGATCCAAACATAGCAGAAACAGTGCCACATTTGTTACTAGAATGTCCTGTACACGCAAAGGACAGATATGGACTGGAACAGTCATTACAAATGAAATTAGACAGGGACACAATAGGGGAAGTGATGCGAGGAAGCGACAGAGAAAAATTCCTAGAATACTGCACAAAGATTGCACAGAGGGCAATAGATAGAAACAAAACAGCCTAAGAAAAATTTATTATTAACATATTATATTTATTAAACATTTATATATACATATGTAATGTATAAAACAAAAAACCAGAATATATAAAAAACTAGCTGACCACAGACTCCGATAACGTCGGAGGTAGAGTAAACACAAAAAAAAAAAAAAAAAAAAAAAAAAAAAAAAAAACCTAACCTAACCTAACCTAACCTAACCTAACCTAACCTAACCTAACCTAACCTAACCTAACCTAACCTAACCTAACCTAACCTAACCTAACCTAACCTAACCTAACCTAACCTAACCTAACCTAACCTAACCTAACCTAACCTAACCTAACCTAACCTAACCTAACCTAACCTAACCTAACCTAACCTAACCTAACCTAACCTAACCTAACCTAACCTAACCTAACCTAACCTAACCTAACCTAACCTAACCTAACCTAACCTAACCTAACCTAACCTAACCTAACCTAACCTAACCTAACCTAACCTAACCTAACCTAACCTAACCTAACCTAACCTAACCTAACCTAACCTAACCTAACCTAACCTAACCTAACCTAACCTAACCTAACCTAACCTAACCTAACCTAACCTAACCTAACCTAACCTAACCTAACCTAACCTAACCTAACCTAACCTAACCTAACCTAACCTAACCTAACCTAACCTAACCTAACCTAACCTAACCTAACCTAACCTAACCTAACCTAACCTAACCTAACCTAACCTAACCTAACCTAACCTAACCTAACCTAACCTAACCTAACCTAACCTAACCTAACCTAACCTAACCTAACCTAACCTAACCTAACCTAACCTAACCTAACCTAACCTAACCTAACCTAACCTAACCTAACCTAACCTAACCTAACCTAACCTAACCTAACCTAACCTAACCTAACCTAACCTAACCTAACCTAACCTAACCTAACCTAACCTAACCTAACCTAACCTAACCTAACCTAACCTAACCTAACCTAACCTAACCTAACCTAACCTAACCTAACCTAACCTAACCTAACCTAACCTAACCTAACCTAACCTAACCTAACCTAACCTAACCTAACCTAACCTAACCTAACCTAACCTAACCTAACCTAACCTAACCTAACCTAACCTAACCTAACCTAACCTAACCTAACCTAACCTAACCTAACCTAACCTAACCTAACCTAACCTAACCTAACCTAACCTAACCTAACCTAACCTAACCTAACCTAACCTAACCTAACCTAACCTAACCTAACCTAACCTAACCTAACCTAACCTAACCTAACCTAACCTAACCTAACCTAACCTAACCTAACCTAACCTAACCTAACCTAACCTAACCTAACCTAACCTAACCTAACCTAACCTAACCTAACCTAACCTAACCTAACCTAACCTAACCTAACCTAACCTAACCTAACCTAACCTAACCTAACCTAACCTAACCTAACCTAACCTAACCTAACCTAACCTAACCTAACCTAACCTAACCTAACCTAACCTAACCTAACCTAACCTAACCTAACCTAACCTAACCTAACCTAACCTAACCTAACCTAACCTAACCTAACCTAACCTAACCTAACCTAACCTAACCTAACCTAACCTAACCTAACCTAACCTAACCTAACCTAACCTAACCTAACCTAACCTAACCTAACCTAACCTAACCTAACCTAACCTAACCTAACCTAACCTAACCTAACCTAACCTAACCTAACCTAACCTAACCTAACCTAACCTAACCTAACCTAACCTAACCTAACCTAACCTAACCTAACCTAACCTAACCTAACCTAACCTAACCTAACCTAACCTAACCTAACCTAACCTAACCTAACCTAACCTAACCTAACCTAACCTAACCTAACCTAACCTAACCTAACCTAACCTAACCTAACCTAACCTAACCTAACCTAACCTAACCTAACCTAACCTAACCTAACCTAACCTAACCTAACCTAACCTAACCTAACCTAACCTAACCTAACCTAACCTAACCTAACCTAACCTAACCTAACCTAACCTAACCTAACCTAACCTAACCTAACCTAACCTAACCTAACCTAACCTAACCTAACCTAACCTAACCTAACCTAACCTAACCTAACCTAACCTAACCTAACCTAACCTAACCTAACCTAACCTAACCTAACCTAACCTAACCTAACCTAACCTAACCTAACCTAACCTAACCTAACCTAACCTAACCTAACCTAACCTAACCTAACCTAACCTAACCTAACCTAACCTAACCTAACCTAACCTAACCTAACCTAACCTAACCTAACCTAACCTAACCTAACCTAACCTAACCTAACCTAACCTAACCTAACCTAACCTAACCTAACCTAACCTAACCTAACCTAACCTAACCTAACCTAACCTAACCTAACCTAACCTAACCTAACCTAACCTAACCTAACCTAACCTAACCTAACCTAACCTAACCATACAGGTGGAGAGGGTGCGAAAGGCCAAAGATAGGAAAATTATCATGGGATGCAGGACAAAAGAAGACAGGCGGAAAATAAAGGAAAGGCTTGAGGCTGCGGGCGGCCACCTCGTCGTCGAGGAGGTGAAGAACAAAGACCCGCTTCTGATCCTGAGGGACGTATTGAAGGTCCACAGTGACGAGGACATCCTTACGGCCGTCAGGAACCAGAATCGGGAGATCTTTCATAGCCTCGGAGACGAGGACAATAGGGTCACGGTCCGGTACCGCAAAGGAGCGCGTAACCCTCACAGCAACCACGTGATACTCAGCGTCTCTCCCATTATATGGAAGAGAGCCGTAGACCTGGGTACACTGCGCGTAGATCTGCAGAGGGTTCGCGTGGAGGACCAGTCGCCCCTGGTGCAGTGCACTCGATGCCTCGGATACGGGCATGGAAGGCGACTGTGCACGGAACCGGTCGACCTATGTTGTCATTGTGGCGGCCCGCACCTGAAAGCTGAATGCCCAGATGTGGTGTCTGGTGAGACGCCCGTGTGCAAGAACTGCTCCCGGGCCAAATATGTAACAACAGGACACAACGCTTTTAGCGGTGAGTGCCCTATCCGTAAAAAATGGGACGCTTTGGCACGGGCTTCAGTAGCATACTGCTAAAGTTGTCCCAAGGAGCACTCACCGTTATCATCTTGTGCGGGCGAATGCGTGGAACCATTTTGGTGTAAAGCAGCCTCAAAGGGAAGCCTACCATCCAACAGATGTCGAGGAGGACGTTGATCATCAGCAAAACGCAGTTTTAGAGCTGGAAACAAATGTGTTGAGTCATGATAATAACCATGACTCTCCATTTGCAAGGCGAAAAAACAGCCCCTCGACCATCTGCGCACCAAGCGCTGCAAAACCCGTACCGTGTGCTACTTCCAGCTGTTCAATTTTAAAAACAGGGATTTCAATTAAGACAACATTAATTCAGATATAGCAAACATAGATGTATATTAAATATATAATCTAATGTTTACACTTAAAAAGTTAAGAAAATTAATATAGACAAAATTTAAATAAACAAATAAATAACATCCACTTTTATAACCGTAAACCATCAAAACGCAGAAACCATTAATAGCAACACATACACATAAGTTTAAAGTATAGTCAACATTTATAGCTAAGTTAATATATCTAAACCTAAAGAAAATCCATGCAAAAATCAGACATCACCTCAACATATAAACAACATTATAAAATTGCATCCCAATGGCTCTGGTCATGCTAGAGGTGCCCTTCCGCATGGCAGGAGTGTGGTTTTAGCCGGTAAGAGTCCGGCACTACCCAGACTGCACACGTGTTGTCTGGGTGTCCATGAGGATTTCCCACTCCTGCCACCAAAAAAAAAAAAAAAAAAAAAAAAAAAAAAAAAAAAAAAAAAAAAAAAAAAAAAAAAAAAAACCTAACCTAACCTAACCTAACCTAACCTAACCTAACCTAACCTAACCTAACCTAACCTAACCTAACCTAACCTAACCTAACCTAACCTAACCTAACCTAACCTAACCTAACCTAACCTAACCTAACCTAACCTAACCTAACCTAACCTAACCTAACCTAACCTAACCTAACCTAACCTAACCTAACCTAACCTAACCTAACCTAACCTAACCTAACCTAACCTAAC
Organism: Acronicta alni; assembly: GCA_964056405.1. NCBI lineage: Eukaryota > Metazoa > Arthropoda > Insecta > Lepidoptera > Noctuidae > Acronicta > Acronicta alni. The sequence goes on from OZ043920.1 coordinate 16,364, forward strand.
CTAACCTAACCTAACCTAACCTAACCTAACCTAACCTAACCTAACCTAACCTAACCTAACCTAACCTAACCTAACCTAACCTAACCTAACCTAACCTAACCTAACCTAACCTAACCTAACCTAACCTAACCTAACCTAACCTAACCTAACCTAACCTAACCTAACCTAACCTAACCTAACCTAACCTAACCTAACCTAACCTAACCTAACCTAACCTAACCTAACCTAACCTAACCTAACCTAACCTAACCTAACCTAACCTAACCTAACCTAACCTAACCTAACCTAACCTAACCTAACCTAACCTAACCTAACCTAACCTAACCTAACCTAACCTAACCTAACCTAACCTAACCTAACCTAACCTAACCTAACCTAACCTAACCTAACCTAACCTAACCTAACCTAACCTAACCTAACCTAACCTAACCTAACCTAACCTAACCTAACCTAACCTAACCTAACCTAACCTAACCTAACCTAACCTAACCTAACCTAACCTAACCTAACCTAACCTAACCTAACCTAACCTAACCTAACCTAACCTAACCTAACCTAACCTAACCTAACCTAACCTAACCTAACCTAACCTAACCTAACCTAACCTAACCTAACCTAACCTAACCTAACCTAACCTAACCTAACCTAACCTAACCTAACCTAACCTAACCTAACCTAACCTAACCTAACCTAACCTAACCTAACCTAACCTAACCTAACCTAACCTAACCTAACCTAACCTAACCTAACCTAACCTAACCTAACCTAACCTAACCTAACCTAACCTAACCTAACCTAACCTAACCTAACCTAACCTAACCTAACCTAACCTAACCTAACCTAACCTAACCTAACCTAACCTAACCTAACCTAACCTAACCTAACCTAACCTAACCTAACCTAACCTAACCTAACCTAACCTAACCTAACCTAACCTAACCTAACCTAACCTAACCTAACCTAACCTAACCTAACCTAACCTAACCTAACCTAACCTAACCTAACCTAACCTAACCTAACCTAACCTAACCTAACCTAACCTAACCTAACCTAACCTAACCTAACCTAACCTAACCTAACCTAACCTAACCTAACCTAACCTAACCTAACCTAACCTAACCTAACCTAACCTAACCTAACCTAACCTAACCTAACCTAACCTAACCTAACCTAACCTAACCTAACCTAACCTAACCTAACCTAACCTAACCTAACCTAACCTAACCTAACCTAACCTAACCTAACCTAACCTAACCTAACCTAACCTAACCTAACCTAACCTAACCTAACCTAACCTAACCTAACCTAACCTAACCTAACCTAACCTAACCTAACCTAACCTAACCTAACCTAACCTAACCTAACCTAACCTAACCTAACCTAACCTAACCTAACCTAACCTAACCTAACCTAACCTAACCTAACCTAACCTAACCTAACCTAACCTAACCTAACCTAACCTAACCTAACCTAACCTAACCTAACCTAACCTAACCTAACCTAACCTAACCTAACCTAACCTAACCTAACCTAACCTAACCTAACCTAACCTAACCTAACCTAACCTAACCTAACCTAACCTAACCTAACCTAACCTAACCTAACCTAACCTAACCTAACCTAACCTAACCTAACCTAACCTAACCTAACCTAACCTAACCTAACCTAACCTAACCTAACCTAACCTAACCTAACCTAACCTAACCTAACCTAACCTAACCTAACCTAACCTAACCTAACCTAACCTAACCTAACCTAACCTAACCTAACCTAACCTAACCTAACCTAACCTAACCTAACCTAACCTAACCTAACCTAACCTAACCTAACCTAACCTAACCTAACCTAACCTAACCTAACCTAACCTAACCTAACCTAACCTAACCTAACCTAACCTAACCTAACCTAACCTAACCTAACCTAACCTAACCTAACCTAACCTAACCTAACCTAACCTAACCTAACCTAACCTAACCTAACCTAACCTAACCTAACCTAACCTAACCTAACCTAACCTAACCTAACCTAACCTAACCTAACCTAACCTAACCTAACCTAACCTAACCTAACCTAACCTAACCTAACCTAACCTAACCTAACCTAACCTAACCTAACCTAACCTAACCTAACCTAACCTAACCTAACCTAACCTAACCTAACCTAACCTAACCTAACCTAACCTAACCTAACCTAACCTAACCTAACCTAACCTAACCTAACCTAACCTAACCTAACCTAACCTAACCTAACCTAACCTAACCTAACCTAACCTAACCTAACCTAACCTAACCTAACCTAACCTAACCTAACCTAACCTAACCTAACCTAACCTAACCTAACCTAACCTAACCTAACCTAACCTAACCTAACCTAACCTAACCTAACCTAACCTAACCTAACCTAACCTAACCTAACCTAACCTAACCTAACCTAACCTAACCTAACCTAACCTAACCTAACCTAACCTAACCTAACCTAACCTAACCTAACCTAACCTAACCTAACCTAACCTAACCTAACCTAACCTAACCTAACCTAACCTAACCTAACCTAACCTAACCTAACCTAACCTAACCTAACCTAACCTAACCTAACCTAACCTAACCTAACCTAACCTAACCTAACCTAACCTAACCTAACCTAACCTAACCTAACCTAACCTAACCTAACCTAACCTAACCTAACCTAACCTAACCTAACCTAACCTAACCTAACCTAACCTAACCTAACCTAACCTAACCTAACCTAACCTAACCTAACCTAACCTAACCTAACCTAACCTAACCTAACCTAACCTAACCTAACCTAACCTAACCTAACCTAACCTAACCTAACCTAACCTAACCTAACCTAACCTAACCTAACCTAACCTAACCTAACCTAACCTAACCTAACCTAACCTAACCTAACCTAACCTAACCTAACCTAACCTAACCTAACCTAACCTAACCTAACCTAACCTAACCTAACCTAACCTAACCTAACCTAACCTAACCTAACCTAACCTAACCTAACCTAACCTAACCTAACCTAACCTAACCTAACCTAACCTAACCTAACCTAACCTAACCTAACCTAACCTAACCTAACCTAACCTAACCTAACCTAACCTAACCTAACCTAACCTAACCTAACCTAACCTAACCTAACCTAACCTAACCTAACCTAACCTAACCTAACCTAACCTAACCTAACCTAACCTAACCTAACCTAACCTAACCTAACCTAACCTAACCTAACCTAACCTAACCTAACCTAACCTAACCTAACCTAACCTAACCTAACCTAACCTAACCTAACCTAACCTAACCTAACCTAACCTAACCTAACCTAACCTAACCTAACCTAACCTAACCTAACCTAACCTAACCTAACCTAACCTAACCTAACCTAACCTAACCTAACCTAACCTAACCTAACCTAACCTAACCTAACCTAACCTAACCTAACCTAACCTAACCTAACCTAACCTAACCTAACCTAACCTAACCTAACCTAACCTAACCTAACCTAACCTAACCTAACCTAACCTAACCTAACCTAACCTAACCTAACCTAACCTAACCTAACCTAACCTAACCTAACCTAACCTAACCTAACCTAACCTAACCTAACCTAACCTAACCTAACCTAACCTAACCTAACCTAACCTAACCTAACCTAACCTAACCTAACCTAACCTAACCTAACCTAACCTAACCTAACCTAACCTAACCTAACCTAACCTAACCTAACCTAACCTAACCTAACCTAACCTAACCTAACCTAACCTAACCTAACCTAACCTAACCTAACCTAACCTAACCTAACCTAACCTAACCTAACCTAACCTAACCTAACCTAACCTAACCTAACCTAACCTAACCTAACCTAACCTAACCTAACCTAACCTAACCTAACCTAACCTAACCTAACCTAACCTAACCTAACCTAACCTAACCTAACCTAACCTAACCTAACCTAACCTAACCTAACCTAACCTAACCTAACCTAACCTAACCTAACCTAACCTAACCTAACCTAACCTAACCTAACCTAACCTAACCTAACCTAACCTAACCTAACCTAACCTAACCTAACCTAACCTAACCTAACCTAACCTAACCTAACCTAACCTAACCTAACCTAACCTAACCTAACCTAACCTAACCTAACCTAACCTAACCTAACCTAACCTAACCTAACCTAACCTAACCTAACCTAACCTAACCTAACCTAACCTAACCTAACCTAACCTAACCTAACCTAACCTAACCTAACCTAACCTAACCTAACCTAACCTAACCTAACCTAACCTAACCTAACCTAACCTAACCTAACCTAACCTAACCTAACCTAACCTAACCTAACCTAACCTAACCTAACCTAACCTAACCTAACCTAACCTAACCTAACCTAACCTAACCTAACCTAACCTAACCTAACCTAACCTAACCTAACCTAACCTAACCTAACCTAACCTAACCTAACCTAACCTAACCTAACCTAACCTAACCTAACCTAACCTAACCTAACCTAACCTAACCTAACCTAACCTAACCTAACCTAACCTAACCTAACCTAACCTAACCTAACCTAACCTAACCTAACCTAACCTAACCTAACCTAACCTAACCTAACCTAACCTAACCTAACCTAACCTAACCTAACCTAACCTAACCTAACCTAACCTAACCTAACCTAACCTAACCTAACCTAACCTAACCTAACCTAACCTAACCTAACCTAACCTAACCTAACCTAACCTAACCTAACCTAACCTAACCTAACCTAACCTAACCTAACCTAACCTAACCTAACCTAACCTAACCTAACCTAACCTAACCTAACCTAACCTAACCTAACCTAACCTAACCTAACCTAACCTAACCTAACCTAACCTAACCTAACCTAACCTAACCTAACCTAACCTAACCTAACCTAACCTAACCTAACCTAACCTAACCTAACCTAACCTAACCTAACCTAACCTAACCTAACCTAACCTAACCTAACCTAACCTAACCTAACCTAACCTAACCTAACCTAACCTAACCTAACCTAACCTAACCTAACCTAACCTAACCTAACCTAACCTAACCCATGCGATCCACCATTCACAATGGCTGAGCTAATGGCATCGTGTAGATCATTTAACGCCAAGAAAGCCCCAGGAGCAGACGGTTTCACCGCCGACATTTGTTACCAGGCTATCGGGGGTGCTCCCGAGGTTGCTCTCGCTCTCTTCAATGGCTGTTTTAAGTATCACCACTTCCCTGAAGTCTGGAAAGAGGCAATCGTAATTGTCTTAAAGAAACCGGGAAAGGATGACTACGGTACCCCAAAGGCGTACAGACCAATCGGCCTTCTGCCAATACTGGGCAAGATATATGAGAAGATGTTGGTGGCCCGCCTCAAGTTCCATCTGATCCCAAGGATGAGTACTCGTCAGTATGGCTTTGTGCCCCAGAAGAGCACGGAGGACTCCCTCTATGTACTAATGCAGCACATACGCAGCAAATTAGAGTTAAAGAAAATAGTCGTTGTGGTATCTTTGGACATAGAGGGAGCGTTCGACAGCGCCTGGTGGCCGGCCATAAGAGTCAGACTGGCTGAGGAAAAGTGTCCAATCGGCTTGAGGAGGGTCATCGACAGCTATCTCCAAAACAGAACTGTCACAGTAAGGTACGCAGGGGAAGAGTACAGCAAGGCCACGAGTAAGGGGTGTGTCCAGGGCTCAATAGGGGGACCAATACTCTGGAACCTGCTGCTAGATCCGCTCCTAAAGAGCTTGGAGGCCAGGGGTGACTATTGCCAAGCCTTTGCCGACGACGTCGTCCTGGTCTTCGATGGTGACGCATCGCTGGAGATCCAGGGGCGTGCCAATGCTGCCCTCGAACATGTTCGGGAGTGGGGGGTACAAAATAAACTTAAATTTGCTCCGCACAAAACCAATGCGATGGTTATCACCCGCAAGCTAAAGTACGACACCCCACGCCTGAGCATGGGCGGGATCGGCGTTGCCATGTCCAGAGAGATCAAAATCCTCGGCGTCACCATCGACGATAAGTTGACCTTCAACACACACGTCGCAAACATATGCAGGAAGGCAATAGGCATCCACAAGCAACTAACCAGAGCGGCAAAGACCAGTTGGGGACTTCACCCCGAAGTCATTAGAATAATATATGTGGCCACCGTGGAGCCAGTCATCCTGTACGCAGCCAGCGTATGGGCCCCGGCAGTTAGAAAACTGGGGATTATGAAACAGTTGGGAGCAGTGCAGCGCGGGATTGCGCAGAAGCTATGTAAGGCTTACCGGACGGTCTCTCTGAACTCTGCGTTGGTGCTGGCTGGAATTCTACCACTCGACCTCCGAGTCCGCGAGGCAGCATCGCTGTACGAGGCCAGGAAGGGGGTTCCCCAGCCGGCACTTGGCGACAGGAGCGTCGAGCAGGCCGCCTCGGCGTTGGAAGCCCCACACCCCGCGGAGCGCGCTGAGCTGAAGCTCATAAGCCTGGTAGATAGAGAGCAACTTGATGCCCAGAACGAACTTGAAGTTCGTATCTTTACAGACGGGAGCAAAATTGGAGACAAGGTCGGGGCGGCGCTCTCCGTATGGAGCGGTGACGCCGAAGCCAAAGCTCTCAAGCTTGCTCTCCCACACTACTCCACCGTTTACCAGGCTGAGCTTCTGGCGATATGCGTCGCAACAAGGGAGATTCTAAAAAGCAATGCGCAATCGTTTGGAATTTTCAGCGACTCCATGGCAGCCCTCCAAACCGTACAAAACCACGACCGACACCACCCACTGGCAGTGGAAGCAAGGGCCAATATAAGGTCTCTGTCTATCCAAAACAAGGCGCTCACCTTGTTTTGGATCAAAGCACATGCAGGGTTGGAGGGAAATGAGAGGGCCGACGAATTAGCCAAGGAGGCCGCTGAAAGGTCCAAGCGAAAACCTGCATATGATTTGTGCCCGGTTTCGTACGTCAAGCGATGCATTCGTACGGCAACGCTTGACGAGTGGAACCGTAGGTACAGCTCTGAAACAACTGCTTCAGTGACCAAACTGTTTTTCCCGGATGCGGTGGCTGCCTACAGGGTGATTAGAAAGTGCAAAATTGACAATGTGGTCACACAAGTAATGACGGGGCACGGTGGGTTCTCGGCATACTTAAACCGCTTCAAGTGTAAGGAGAGCCCAGCCTGCATCTGCGACCCCGAAATAAACGAAACGGTGCCACATATATTGTTCGACTGTCCCGTTTTTGCCAGTCAGAGATTCGAGGCCGAGCATATACTCGACGCCAAACTCGAAGCCGGAAACCTGTGGCAGCTTATAGAGGGCAAAAAAAGAGATACCGTTATTGAGTACTGCGTTAAAATTTGCGAAAAGGTTATAAAAAGAAAAAAAAAACAGCAGAAGCAAATAATGTTTAATTAATATCATAAAGAATAAAAATCAGAAATTAGAAATCTTAAGCATCAAAAATAAGAAAGTAAAAATTAAAATTGTTAATAAGTGTAAAATAAAAAGTGTAAAAATAAAGACAAATATATTTGATATGCCCTATTGATCCATTAATAAAAGATACTATAGTAGTCGAAATAATAAGAAAAAGAAGATAAGTAGAAATAGAAGATCAGAAAGAGTGTCCAATAGTCGTAGAGAAATAAGTCGAAACAGAAGATTAGCAAAAATACATATCAGTCAAAAAGAAATAAGTAGAAATAAAAGATGACAATATAATACAAAACAAAAAAAAAAAAAAAAAAAAACTAATTAATATATACAATAAAAATAAAGCACAACAATATCAGCGGAACGCTAAAGACTCCGATTATGTTGGAGGTAGAAGCATGGCAGGAGTGTGGTTTTAGCCGGTAAGAGTCCGGCACTACCCAGACGGCCTCACAAGCTGTCTGGGTGTCCATGAGGATTTCCCACTCCTGCCCAAACAAAAAAAAAAAAAAAAAAAAAAAAAAAAAAAAACCTAACCTAACCTAACCTAACCTAACCTAACCTAACCTAACCTAACCTAACCTAACCTAACCTAACCTAACCTAACCTAACCTAACCTAACCTAACCTAACCTAACCTAACCTAACCTAACCTAACCTAACCTAACCTAACCTAACCTAACCTAACCTAACCTAACCTAACCTAACCTAACCGCGGTTAATTTTTACAGCAAACATAGCATTTTGACGCGGTTTTCAACCCCTATATTGATTTATATTGTTATATTCGTCTCCCGAGCACACATCCGCGTACCTGGACACCAAAAATTTTCCATTTTCACGAAAATTTAATTTTCATCATATTTATATTTTATTAAAAATCAAAATTAATTCATTTTTCCAAATTTAAGCAAAATTTTGATCCCGTTCGATACACATCAGTCTGGAACAGCACCTGGCGCGCGTCCCGGCGACCGTGACCTGAAAACAAACAAGATAATTAGCAGTTTTGTTGTAAAATTGACCGAAAAAACAGTTTTTTGACTATATTTTCGAAATTTCCCCCACCACCTACCCCTAATTTTTGCACAGTTTTGTAGCCCGTTTCGCCCCGAATCCGCAGGTACCCCGCTTGTGGGGATAGCTTGCAGGAAACCTCAAAAAATTGACCAACATCATATCTGACTACGTACCGAGTTTACCTTATAGGTGACACACTTAGTACAACGCGGTTAATTTTTACAGCAAACATAGCATTTTGACGCGGTTTTCAACCCCTATATTGATTTATATTGTTATATTCGTCTCCCGAGCACACATCCGCGTACCTGGACACCAAAAATTTTCCATTTTCACGAAAATTTAATTTTCATCATATTTATATTTTATTAAAAATCAAAATTAATTCATTTTTCCAAATTTAAGCAAAATTTTGATCCCGTTCGATACACATCAGTCTGGAACAGCACCTGGCGCGCGTCCCGGCGACCGTGACCTGAAAACAAACAAGATAATTAGCAGTTTTGTTGTAAAATTGACCGAAAAAACAGTTTTTTGACTATATTTTCGAAATTTCCCCCACCACCTACCCCTAATTTTTGCACAGTTTTGTAGCCCGTTTCGCCCCGAATCCGCAGGTACCCCGCTTGTGGGGATAGCTTGCAGGAAACCTCAAAAAATTGACCAACATCATATCTGACTACGTACCGAGTTTACCTTATAGGTGACACACTTAGTACAACGCGGTTAATTTTTACAGCAAACATAGCATTTTGACGCGGTTTTCAACCCCTATATTGATTTATATTGTTATATTCGTCTCCCGAGCACACATCCGCGTACCTGGACACCAAAAATTTTCCATTTTCACGAAAATTTAATTTTCATCATATTTATATTTTATTAAAAATCAAAATTAATTCATTTTTCCAAATTTAAGCAAAATTTTGATCCCGTTCGATACACATCAGTCTGGAACAGCACCTGGCGCGCGTCCCGGCGACCGTGACCTGAAAACAAACAAGATAATTAGCAGTTTTGTTGTAAAATTGACCGAAAAAACAGTTTTTTGACTATATTTTCGAAATTTCCCCCACCACCTACCCCTAATTTTTGCACAGTTTTGTAGCCCGTTTCGCCCCGAATCCGCAGGTACCCCGCTTGTGGGGATAGCTTGCAGGAAACCTCAAAAAATTGACCAACATCATATCTGACTACGTACCGAGTTTACCTTATAGGTGACACACTTAGTACAACGCGGTTAATTTTTACAGCAAACATAGCATTTTGACGCGGTTTTCAACCCCTATATTGATTTATATTGTTATATTCGTCTCCCGAGCACACATCCGCGTACCTGGACACCAAAAATTTTCCATTTTCACGAAAATTTAATTTTCATCATATTTATATTTTATTAAAAATCAAAATTAATTCATTTTTCCAAATTTAAGCAAAATTTTGATCCCGTTCGATACACATCAGTCTGGAACAGCACCTGGCGCGCGTCCCGGCGACCGTGACCTGAAAACAAACAAGATAATTAGCAGTTTTGTTGTAAAATTGACCGAAAAAACAGTTTTTTTGACTATATTTTCGAAATTTCCCCCACCACCTACCCCTAATTTTTGCACAGTTTTGTAGCCCGTTTCGCCCCGAATCCGCAGGTACCCCGCTTGTGGGGATAGCTTGCAGGAAACCTCAAAAAATTGCCCCCCCACCCTCCCTTTTGCGCTTGGCCAAGTAAACTTTGAACAGGTATTTTAAAAATTTTTCAATTTTGAACAAAATTTTAATCATTGATTTTATTATTCTTCGAGTGGTAGCACGGGGTAGATATTAAGTTTTTGCGACAGGCTCTACATAAGAGTTATTGTGTTCGTTTGATAGACAAATGCCTATTGCATATTTTGTACATAGTCACCTCTATTGAGGCGCACGATTTTAACATTTTAGTGTATATATATATTTTTCTTTTGACCAAATTTTCTGACAGATCCCCCCTTTACAGGGATCAATACATAATTATTATATTATAAATAATTTTATCCAAATAATCTATTATTCTATTTTAATTTATTTAAATTTATAATTTTGATTTATTGTACACCCCTCCAACATGTTCCTCTCCAGAACCCCAGCTAAAAAAGCCTCCACGGGTCCCCATGTATCTTCGTCGAATGCCGCACTCTCCGTCACCTTCGACAGGGACGCCTCCCCTCCCAGTGCTTCAACTCAGGCCTCTAGTGTGAGGCGAAGCATTGGAGAGTGGGAAAACGGGAAAATGGCGGCATCCCAGCCCCTCCCGTCAGCCGCCGCCAAATCACCCAGGAAGGCAGCCCCAACAGTGACGGCAACGCGTACACGGCGCGCAGCAACCCAGGCAGATGGTCGGGCCGTAGCGCGCCGAGCTTCCACCGAGACCGCAGGGGCGTCGCCGGGGACGAGCCAGCTGCAACCGAGCAAACCCACCGATCGGGTGACCGAGGCTCGCAACTGCCTTCTGCGCGCGAAGTCGCTCCTCGGCGACTCGCGCAACTTGAGGGCAGACTTGAAGGCCGGGATCACCCAAGCGGTGGAACGGTTGTACCAGCTGGTGAAGGAAGCGGCGGCGGCTGCCGCAAAGGAGAAAGGGGCTGAGACGGCGGAGATGGAGGCCATTAAGGCAACACCTCCGCCAGAGGCACCCCCAAGGAGCTTTCCGGAGGTTGACTCGTTGCTCGCTTCACTAGCGGAGCATAGCGCGCTGGTGAAGGAGAGCAGCGAGAAGACGGAGAAGCTGCGGGAGGCGATGGAGAGGCAGGGGGAAATACTGGAGAAGACGGCCACGTATGCGGACCTGTTTCAAAAACAGAGTAACGCCTTCGAGAGGGCAACATACGCGGGTGCCGTCGCGGTCAGCCAGACCAGGCATCAGGACCTGGAGCGGACCGGACTGCACTCCGTGGTCGTCAGCTCGACAGACGATCAAGAGACCGGGGAGGAAGTATTGGAGAGGATCAGGAAGGTAGTAGATGCTAAGGAGGGGTGGATACAGGTGGAGAGGGTACGAAAGGCTAAAGACAGAAAGATCATCATGGGGTGCAAAACAAAGGATGACAGGCAGAAGATAAGGGAAAGACTTGAGGCTGCGGGCGACCACCTCGTCGTCGAGGAGGTGAGAAACAAGGACCCGCTTCTGGTCCTGAAGGACGTGCTGAAGATCCACAGTGATGAGGATATTCTCAGGGCCTTCAGGAATCAGAATCGGGAGGTTTTTCATGGCCTCGGAGACGAGGACAACAGGGTCACAGTCAGGTATCGCAGAGGAGCACGGAACCCCCACAACAGCCAAGTAATACTGAGCGTCTCTCCTATCATATGGAAGAGAGCTGTAGATTCAGGGACACTGCGCATAGATCTGCAGAGGGTTCGTGTGGAGGACCAGTCGCCCCTGGTGCAGTGCACCCGATGCCTGGGGTATGGGCACGGAAGGCGACTGTGCACGGAACCGGCCGATCTGTGTAGCCACTGTGGCGGCCCGCACCTAAAAAGTGAATGCCCAGATGTTGTGTCAGGTGAGACACCCGTCTGCAAAAACTGCGTCCGAGCGAAATACCAAACAACTGGTCACAACGCGTTCAGTGGTGAGTGCCCAATCCGCAAAAAATGGGACGCTTTGGCACGGGCATCCGTAGCATATTGCTAAAGTTGTCCCAAGGAGCACTCACCATTACCACCTCGTGCAAGCGAATGAACGTAACCATTTTGGTACGAAGCAGCCTCACAAGGAAACCTTCCACCCAACAGATGTCGAGGAGGACGAAAACCGACTTTTAGAGTCAGAAATAAATGTGTTGAGTCATGATGATTACCATGACTCTCCATTTACAAGGCTACAAAACAGTCCCTCGACCATCTGCGTACCAAGTGCTGCAAAACCCGTATCATATATGGCCCCCAGTTGTCAAACATCTGCAAAACACAAATTAAATTTTAAAAACAATAACACGAAACAAAATAACATCATATCATGGCAAACATAGATATATATTATTATATATATGCTAATGTTTACATTAAAAAATTTAAAAACGACAGACAAGACAATCAAATTTAAATAAGCAAATAAATAAATATCCAAATTAAAATTGTAAACCAATATAACGCAGAAATCATTAGTAATTGCACCACATTCACTCAAGTCTAAATTAAAGTCAAAAAAATTTATGTTTTTAAAGTCAATATATAACCATATTTAATTAGCCACATCCTCATTATCAGTCATAAAGTAAAAAAAAAACCAAATGAAAAGAAATTATCCTACATTATATACTTATATCACCTTCACTACATAGAAAATATATTAATTGCATCCCAATGGCTCTGGTCATGCTAGAGGTGCCCTTCCGCATGGCAGGAGTGTGGTTTTAGCCGGTAAGAGTCCGGCACTACCCAGACTGCCTCACGTGCAGTCTGGGTGTCCATGAGGATTTCCCACTCCTGCCACAAAAAAAAAAAAAAAAAAAAAAAAAAAAAAAAAAAAAAAAAAAAAACCTAACCTAACCTAACCTAACCTAACCTAACCTAACCTAACCTAACCTAACCTAACCTAACCTAACCTAACCTAACCTAACCTAACCTAACCTAACCGCGGTTAATTTTTACAGCAAACATAGCATTTTGACGCGGTTTTCAACCCCTATATTGTTTTATATTGTTATATTCGTCTCCCGAGCACACATCCGCGTACCTGGACACCAAAAATTTTCCATTTTCACGAAAATTTAACCTAACCTAACCTTTTTTCATCATATTTATATTTCATTAAAAATCAAACTTAATTCATTTTTCCAAATTTAAGCAAAATTTTGATCCCGTTCGATACACATCAGTCTGGAACAGCACCTGGCGCGCGTCCCGGCGACCGTGACCTGAAAACAAACAAGATAATTAGCAGTTTTGTTGTAAAATTGACCGAAAAAACAGTTTTTTGACTATATTTTCGAAATTTCCCCCACCACCTACCCCTAATTTTTGCACAGTTTTGTAGCCCGTTTCGCCCCGAATCCGCAGGTACCCCGCTTGTGGGGATAGCTTGCAGGAAAACTCAAAAAATTGCCCCCCCACCCTCCCTTTCGCGCTTGGCCAAGTAAACTTGGAACAGGTATCAAAAATTTTTTTTTTCAACTTTAAACACAATTTTAACTTTACTATTTCTTGTGGGGTAGAAATTACATTTTAGCGACAGGCTCTATATAGAGCCAAAAAGTATATTGACAAATTATTTTAATTATATGGTCAGACAAACGCCTTTTGGCTATTTTGTACAGTCACCTCTATTGAGGCACACGATTTTATTATTTATTATTTATTAATTTGACAATTTTATTATATTTTGACCATATTCCTGACCGATCCCCCCTTTACAGGGATCAGTACATAATTATTTATAATATTAATTTGACCTCATTTTATATTGATTAATTATTGTCATTTTTTACACTCCACTCCTCCGACAACATGTTCCTCTCCAGAACCCCAGCCAAAAAAGCCTCCACGGGTCCCCATGTCTCCCCGTCGAATGCCGCACTCTCCGTCACCTTCAACAAGGATGCCTCCCCTCCCAGTGCTTCAACTCAGGCCTCTAGTGTGAGGCGAAGCATTGGAGAGTGGGAAAATGGAAGAGTGGCGGAATCTCAGCCCCTCCCACCAGCTGCCGCCAAATCCCCTAAGAAGGCAGCCCCAACGATGACGGCATCACGTACACGGCGCGCAGCAGCCCAGGCAGATAGCAGGGCTGTAGCGCGCCGAGCCTCCACCGAGACCGCAGGGGCGTCGCCGGAGACGAGCCAGCTGCAACCGAGCAAACCCACCGATCGGGTGACCGAGGCTCGCAACTGCCTTCTGCGCGCGAAGTCGCACCTCGGCGACTCGCGCAACTTGAGGGCAGACTTGAAGGCCGGGATCACCCAAGCGGTGGAGCGGTTGTACCAGCTGGTGAAGGAAGCGGCGGCGGCTGCCGCAAAGGAGAAGGGGGCTGAGACGGCGGAGATGGAGGCCATTAAGGCAACACCTCCGCCAGAGGCACCCCCCAGGAGCTTTCCGGAGGTTGACTCGTTGCTCGCTTCACTAGCGGAGCATAGCGCGCTGGTGAAGGAGAGCAGCGAGAAGACGGAGAAGCTGCGGGAGGCGATGGAGAGGCAGGGGGAAATATTAGAGAGGACGGCCACGTATGCGGACCTGTTAGATAGACAGAGCGACGCCTTCGGGAGGGCAACATACGCGGGTGCCGTCGCGGCCAGCCAGACCAGGCATCAAGACCTGGAGCGGACCGGACTGCACTCCGTGGTCGTCACCTCGACCGACGATCAAGAAACCGGGGAGGAGGTCCTGGAGAGGGTTAGGAAGGCGGTAGACGCTAAGGAGGGGTGGATACAGGTGGAAAGGGTACGTAAAGCCAAAGACAGGAAGATTATAATGGGATGCAGGACAAAAGAAGACAGGCGCAGGATCAAGGAAAGACTGGAGGCTGCGGGTGGCCACCTCGTCGTCGAGGAGGTGAAAAATAAGGACCCGCTTCTGATCCTGAGGGACGTATTGAAGGTCCACAGTGACGAGGACATCCTTACGGCCGTCAGGAACCAGAATCGGGAGATCTTTCATAGCCTCGGAGACGAGGACAATAGGGTCACGGTCCGGTACCGCAAAGGAGCGCGTAACCCTCACAGCAACCACGTGATACTCAGCGTCTCTCCCATTATATGGAAGAGAGCCGTAGACCTGGGTACACTGCGCGTAGATCTGCAGAGGGTTCGCGTGGAGGACCAGTCGCCCCTGGTGCAGTGCACTCGATGCCTCGGATACGGGCATGGAAGGCGACTGTGCACGGAACCGGACGACCTATGTTGTCATTGTGGCGGCCCGCACCTGAAAGCTGAATGCCCAGATGTGGTGTCTGGTGAGACGCCCGTGTGCAAGAACTGCTCCCGGGCCAAATATGTAACAACAGGACACAACGCTTTTAGCGGTGAGTGCCCTATCCGTAAAAAATGGGACGCTTTGGCACGGGCTTCAGTAGCATACTGCTAAAGTTGTCCCAAGGAGCACTCACCGTTACCATCTTGTGCGGGCGAATGCGTGGAACCATTTTGG
Source organism: Acronicta alni (assembly GCA_964056405.1). Classification (NCBI taxonomy): domain Eukaryota; kingdom Metazoa; phylum Arthropoda; class Insecta; order Lepidoptera; family Noctuidae; genus Acronicta; species Acronicta alni. The sequence goes on from OZ043920.1 coordinate 31,940, forward strand.
TGTAAAGCAGCCTCAAAGGGAAGCCTACCATCCAACAGATGGCGAGGAGGACGTTGATCATCAGCAAAACGCAGTTTTAGAGCTGGAAACAAATGTGTTGAGTCATGATAATAACCATGACTCTCCATTTGCAAGGCGAAAAAACAGCCCCTCGACCATCTGCGCACCAAGCGCTGCAAAACCCGTACCATGTGCTACTTCCAGCTGTCCAATGTCTGCAAACCATAAACGTGACGCAGACCAGAGAAAAATTTTAAAAACAGGGATATCAATTAAGACAACATTATTCATCAAAAAAATTCAAATATAGCAAACAAAGATGTATATTAAATATATAATCTAATGTTTACACTTAAAAAGATAAGAAAAATTAATATAGACAAAATTTAAATAAACGAATAAATAACATCCACTTTTATAACCGTAAACCATCAAAACGCAGAAACCATTAATAGCAACACATACACATAAGTTTAAAGTATAGTCAAAATTTATAGCTAAGTTAATATATCTAAACCATCTCATCATCAGACATTACCCCTAAAGTACAAAAACCAAATGTAAAGAAAATCCATGCAAAAATCAGACATCACCTCAACATATAAACAACATTATAAAATTGCATCCCAATGGCTCTGGTCATGCTAGAGGTACCCTTCCGCATGGCAGGAGTGTGGTTTTAGCCGGTAAGAGTCCGGCACTACCCAGACTGCCTCACGTGCAGTCTGGGTGTCCATGAGGATTTCCCACTCCTGCCACTAAAAAAAAAAAAAAAAATAAAAAAAAAAAAAAAAAAAAAACCTAACCTAACCTAACCTTTTTTTTTTTTTTTTTTTTTTTTTTTTTTTTAACGTATGGAAATCCTCATGGACTATCCACCGCCCGGGGAAGGCGGTGGGGTGTGTCGGACTCCACCCATAGGGGGTGACCTACCGACTAAAACCATACGGGTGTTTCACCTCACCACTTTTTGCTGGGGTTACGGGAGCGAGAACATTCCTCCGCGACCCCAGCAGTGGCAGACCGCAAACTCGCGGTCTCCGGCTCTATTAGGGAGACACTTGCGTGCCCCCACCTACCGATCCACGTGAGTGGGGTGCGGAAACACCAACCGCACCTCCATCTCGGGCCTTGTGTTGTTGGGCGGACGGACTTCCCCAAGTCCGCCGCCCGTGGCCGTTTATGGTGGTTGGAACAGGGCGTTGTCTGCCCTGTTCCTGCGCCCTGATCGACGGGCGCGGATCGGCAGGGTGGAGGCAGTCTCCCTCTCCCTCTCCGCGGCCTCCTTCTGCGCCATCACGTCCTCGCAGAAGGAGAGCATCGCCTTCCAGGCGTCTGGACTCCCGACCATGCTGTTGACTACGGCCGGGAGTGAGAGGTCTTGTCCTGTGGTACCTCTCAGGACACGGCGCTGCTCAGCCCATGCGACACACTGCTCTAGCGTGTGCTGCGCCGTGTCCTCCATACAATCGCTGCAGTGGTGGCAGCGGGTGTCTACTTCCCTCCCGGCTATGCGGCACAAGTACTTGCCGAAGCAACCATGCCCCGACAGCACCTGCGTCAGCCGGAAGGTCAGCACACCATGACGCCTGTCAGCCCATTCCCTCAGAACGGGACGGAGGGCTTCGACCGTCCGCAGTCCAGCACTTGGTCGCCCAAGCCGCTCCGCCCACTCTTCAAACGCCGCTTGCCGCAGCAGTTCCCTGCACTGGTCCAACTCCCTCGGGACCACCATCTCTCCTCTTTCCCGCACCTCCTTGCGCCATGTATAGAGTGACGCAAGGACCCGGGCGTCCACGTCCCAAGGGAGAGAACCCGCAAGTGCGCACGCCGCCTCCGTCGATATTGTGCGATATCCGCGGATGACTCGTACGGATATCGCACGCTGCGGCCGCCGTAACATGGTGGCGCCACGACTCGTCAACTCGGTGGCCCAGACAGGGGCACCGTAGAGGGCCATTGAGCGAATGACCCCCAAATAGAGCCGCCTGCAACTGCTCTTTGGGCCACCGAGATTCGGCAAGAGCCGTCCGAGGGCGCCAGCCACCCCCATCAACCGCGGTGCCAGGCGCTGGAAGTGGACGTCAAAGCTCCACCTGCTGTCCAACACGAGCCCCAGGTACCTCATGCATGACATGATATCGATGCGGACCCCACCGATGACAATATGGGATCCTGGAGGAGGAGCTCTCCGGGGCCCATGGAAGGACAGAGCCTCCGTTTTGTTCAGCGCCACTTCCAGGCCAAGCTGGCGTATACGCGCCACGACCTGTGCCACCCCCGCGGTGGCAAGACGGGCAGCCTCCCTGTACGTGTTGCCCCGGGCTAGGACGAGCGTGTCGTCAGCGTAGCATGTCACGCTAACGCCCGGGAGGATGGCCCTACGCAGGACCCAATCGTAGCCGATGTTCCACAGGAGCGGTCCGAGGACAGAACCCTGCGGAACACCGCACGTCATCCCTCTGCTGCACACCCCGTTGCGTCCCGTAAAGGTGATCGACCGATCACGCAAGTAGTCCCCTACCGTCCGACGTAAGTGGAGCGGCATCTGGTGGTATTGGAGTGCTTCCAGGATGCAACTCCACGGCAGAGTGTTGAACGCGTTGGCAATGTCCAACGACACTGCGAGCAACACTCCGCCGTCCGCCACTACCTGTTCCGACATGGCTTTGACACGCAGTATTGCGTCGACTGTCGACCTGCCTGCTCGGAACCCAAACTGGTTATCGGACAGGTCGGGGCCCACTCTGGTCATATGCTTGACGAGGCGGGCAGCAGTGACGCGCTCAAAGAGCTTACTCACCTCGTCAAGCAGTACGATTGGGCGGTATGCAGAGGGAGAGTCCGCGGGGCGCCCCTCTTTTTTGAGGAGGACGAGTCTGCCCGTCTTCCAGTGCTCTGGGAAGCGGCCTTGCCTGAAGCACTCAGTGAAGTGCTTCCGTAGTTGAGGGCTTAGGACCTTTAGGGCCAGTGCCCAGGCCTGACCGGGAACGCCGTCTGGTCCTGGTGCCGTATTCTTGGCACGCATGCGCAAAATTGCTGCGCCAAGTTCCGCCTCGGTGACCTCAGGCACGTCAGGCTCCTCCACGGGTGCGGAGTTTCGCGACCCCATAGACGGCGGTATGTGTTCCGCTCTATTGGGAAATAGAGCGGACACGACGCTGCCGAGAAGGGCTGGCTCCAGAGTCTCGGTCAGAGGGGGCGCCCAAGGTCGCAACTTGGCTCTAGCGAGCTTGTAGGGGCGTCCCCAGGGGTCGTTGTTGAGCAGCTCGAGAAACTGTTCATGGCCAGCCTCCTTCGCCTGGCCGATGCCCAGCTGCAGAGCTTCCTTGGCCGCTTTGTAAGCCTCATACAGCTGAGCCTCAAGCAAGGGGTCGCGACGGCGCCGTCGACGGTGCCTGGTGTACAGGCGTCGGGCTGCAGCGCACTCCACGCGCATGTTCGCCAGCTCCCGAGACCACCAGTACACCTGACGCTTCTGAGGTCCCACCCTGGCCCGGGGCATAGCGGCATCGCAAATCTGCGTCAATGCGTGCCGGAACCAGGCGGCCTCAGCGTCCACATCCACCGGCTCCCCGGGAGTGGAAAACCACGCCTGCACAATGGCGGCTTCGACGAGGACGTCTCTGTCGAGCTGTTTTAGGACCCACCTCGGGTTTTCGGAGGTGTTCCGGCTCGGGCGGCCGCTATTCGCTGACGGCGTGGAGATCTCAAACCGGATATACCGGTGGTCGGAGAGTGTCTCCACGCCCTCCATCACCCTCCACCCTTGAATGCGGCGCGCCACAGATGGACTTGCGAAAGAGACGTCCACGATTGATCCGCCATTTTGCCGCACACACGTGTGGACTGTCCCGCGGTTGAGGATCTCCAACCCCGTCGCAATCGCCCACTCCTCCAGCACGTCGCCACGTGCGTCGGTGGCGGGGCACCCCCAAGCCGAAGATTTGGCGTTGAAGTCCCCAAGGAGGAGGACGGGGTGGGTGAGGTTCCGCCCAATCAGGGCTCCCACATCTCCAAGAAAAGCCTCGAATTCGGCGAGGACCCTGTTGGGCGAAAAGTAGACCCCAACCACTAGGACTCCGTCCACGACGGCAGCGACGCAGCCCGGGCGCCTGTCTACAACTGCCATTGTAGCCCCCGTAGACAACTGGCATATGATGGCAACTGAGCCTGTAGGGTCGCCTGCCCAGTTGTCCCTTGCTGGAACGGAGTACGGCTCCGCTATCACGGCCACGTGTATTAACCACTCCGCCATGCTCTGGAGTAGTAGATCCTGAGCTCTGGCACAGTGGTTGAGATTCCCCTGTAGAAATGGTTTGGCCATTATGATTGTGGTGCCGCATCCGTTTCCACCACATCCATGGCCTGAGTTGCCGATGACTGAGTCGGGGGAGTCTGTGATACTCTCACCCCACCCCTCTTCTTACTCGTGCGGGCCGAGCAGTTCTTTGCGCCCACTCTATGCTCCGCAGGTTTGCCTCTACCCGCGCACAGCGAGCAGTGCGGCGTCGCGGAGCATTGGGCGGCCTTATGCCCCGGCTGGCTGCAGCGATAGCACAGGTCCCTGCGGTCAAACTCCGACGAGCACACGTGCTGAACGTGCCCGCCTTCCAGACATCGGTAACACTGCATGGGCCTAGGCTCCAGCAGTGTCACTTTTGCGGAGACCCACCCCACCAGTAGACGGCCAGCGTCGGCGATTTTCTTCGCCGCCGCAACTGGGCAGCGGAACCAGGCCCCACCTAAGCCGGAAGGACCGACGCGAACTTCCCCAACCTTCACGTCGTCTTGGGAGCATTCGCCAACCCGTGCGACAACCTCGCATACCTCTTTTGAGGTTACGGAGTCATCCAGACCCGACACGCGTAACTCTGCGCATTTGGTGGGTCTGGAGACCCTAATATCCTCCGGCTTCAGGCATTCCCGGAGTTTCGCTGCCAAAGAGTCGGCTTTGTCGGCGCTCGTGGCTCCGGGAATTTGCAGCAGGCGTGCGCCCGTGGCTGCCGTTCGGAACTTGAGAGAGGGGATCCCTAGGCCAGCAAGATCGACTTTTTGCTTGGCCTCCGCCAGGATGGACGCGTAGGAGATGCCCCTCTCCTCTGCGCCTGGCTGCAGCGTAATAGCCACAGCAGTTGACCGTGGCGCCCGCAGTTTAGGCTTTTTATTGGCTGCCTTCTGCTTCTTCTGCTTATTCTTCTTCTTATTATTTGTCACAGTTTGCCACTCCCCTTCGTTGGGGTTGGCAACTGTCTGGCTCTGTGAAGCAGCAGGGGCTTTCGCTCCATTTTTAGCCTGTCCTGGCGCGGCCTGGGATGGAGCGACCTGGGTCGGTGTCTCCTGCGGAGGCTGAGGCGGGCTCGCCTGGGTTGGAGCGGCATGGGCCTGTGTAGTCTTGGCCGAGGTCGACGCACTAGTGGTGGTGGTCGATTTGGCCTGACCTTTCTTTGCCCCTCCACCGGTTTTAGCCGGGGCACTGGGTGCTGCAGCCTTCGCCGCATAAGAAGGTAAGGCTGGCGCTTGCTTTGGGATGTTTCTATCCCCAGCGAGAGGCGGACGAAGGATCCTGCCCTCGATAACACCAAATCTAGCAGCCAGGCTGGCCATTTCTGTTCGGAACAGACTAATCAGCTCCGATTCAGCTGGCTGCACTGCCTCCAATGGAGCAGTTGGTTGGCGGATCTTCGCCACGTCCGACTTCAGCTGCTCCAGTTCTCGGCGCAATAGCTCCTGCTCTGCTTTCATGCGGCTATTGGCGTCTTGAAGGCGTCCATTGTCAGCCTGCAGTTTGGTCAGTTCCTCCTGCAGGCGACTATTGGCAGCCTCTAGCTTGCCATTCTCCTCTGACGCGGAAAGTTGTCGCAGCTCACTTGCTGCAGCCTCAATGATAGCCATAGCCTCTTTGAGGCTCCGCGTGAAGGTACCCTTCAGATTGTTGGACTTGGTGGCGACATGCTGCACAACCTTTAGTCCAGCGGACACTTGCTCGAAAAGAGCAGCAGCAGTGAGTTCGCCCCCTGAAGCACCAGAATCAGTCCTTCGCGTCGCCTTTTTGGACTTAGCCATCTCGACTAAGTCAACAGCCTCTTCCTCGGCACGAAGGCGAAGCTCCTCCCTCCTGTAGGAAATTAGCTCTGCCTTTGCTTTGGCGAGTCCTACATACTCGCCAGTAGTGGGAGGGCGACCTCTCCCCCTTCTGGCTGTACCGACTTTGACAGCCGGCGAGTCGTCTTCTGCTTCTGAGCCAGAGCGGCTCACGTCGCTAGAGCGACGTTTGCGCCCTGCTTCCCCATCTCTCCAGAATCTGGAGGGGCTCAGCACGGTGCTGTGCTCCACCACCATCACCTCGCTAGATGCAGAATCGGCATCGGACACTGCACCCATCTCCTCATCCTCTACATTTGTTGTTTTGTTTTTTAAAGAATTATCCATAATAAATCCCACGAGTGTGGGGGAAATAAAGGTCCACCCGGGCAGTGCCCCCTGTACCCGGGTAAGCGTAGGGTGTAACCCAACCAGGGGGTCCGCAGGTACCCTGGTGGGAGTCGCACTAGTGACTGGTTGCTCCGAGGAGCCCCGACCAGCCACACATCCCCTCGCGGTGCGCCGCCGCTTGGGATTCGGGGTGATTTGTTCTCGAGGTTGTCTTCCCCGCAGTCCGGGCGACCAAGCCAAGACCGACGGAGGGCACCTCACGCTGAGCCGCGAGACATGACCACAGCACTCAGCACATGTAAGAGTACCCTCCGATTTTACGGCGGTGGCAGAGAGACAAAACTCCGCTGCCGGCTCGGTGGTAGGGTGAGTACACGCCGAGCCCGCCCCCCTAGCCCAGTGAATGGGACCACCCCATTGGCCCTGAGAAGGGCCGTTTCATCTCCGACAAAGCCTCGCGGCCACGCGGAGGACTCCCCAACCGTGGCCCTGAAAAGGGCCGTTTTTCCCTCTACGAAGCCTCGCGGCCGCGCGGAGGCCTCCCCCCCCCTTGGCCCTGAAAAGGGCCTTTCCCCAGTGTCGGACCATTAGCCTCGAGCATCAAGACTCCCCAAAAGGCAGGAAGAGTTGATACCCGAGTTGCCCAGGGTGCACCAGGCTTCATGACTAACGTTCCCCCAGGACGTATCCCGAAAGGACTGATAGCCACGAAGCACACGAGGAGGTTGTCCGACCTTAGCACCCCAACCTAACCTAACCTAACCTAACCTAACCTTTTTTTTTTTTTTTTTTTTTTTTTTTTGCTTAGCGTGTGGAAAATCCATCATGGACTTCCGCCGCCCGGGGAGGCGGCGGGGCGTGTCGGACTCCACCCAGAGTGGGTGACCTACCGACTAAAAACCACACGGTGTTCCTTCTCGCACCTGCTGCGTCGGGGGCTACGGGAACAGAGCATTCTTCCGCGGCCCCCGACTGGTGATGGCCCGCCGCAACGGGCCCCGTCTTTGAGTTGGTAGGGGGGGAGTGAGGCGTAGACTCCCCCCCGCCGTCATGGAGAGGCGCGCGTGGAACACAACGCGCCACCGTCTCGGGTCCTTGAGGGGGAGCGACAGACGTTCCCCGCGTGTGTCGCCCCCGGACCGTTTAGGGAGGCTGGAAGAGGGCGTTGTCCGCCCTCTCCCGGCGACGACGTCGCCCGGTGCGCCTTCTGCGGATTGGGTCAGCGCTAGCACTCTCGCGCTCCCGCTCCGCAGCTTCCTTCTGCGAGATGACATCCTCGCAGAAGGAGATCACCGCGTCCCAAGACGCCGCGCCGTCGACCATCGAGCTGACGACGGCCGACAGCGACAGGTCGTCTCCCACCGCAGCGACGAGGGCACGGCGCGGCTCCTCCCAAGCCGCACACTCTGTGAGCGTGTGCAGCGCCGTGTCCTCTACGCAATGGACGCAGTGATGGCACCGGGCGTCCGGCTCCCTGCCTATGCGACACAGGTACCTCCCGAAGCAACCGTGCCCCGAGAGCATCTGCGTCGCCCGAAACGTCAGGGAGCCGTATCGTCTCCCGAGCCAGCGCTCGAGCACCGGCCGGACCGCCTCGATGGTGACGAGGCCGGCGGTAGGGCGCGAAAGCCTGTCCCGCCATTCCGCCACCAGGACCTGATGGAGCTCCAACCGGCGCAGCGTGATCTGCCGCTGCGCCAGTCCCGCGCTCCGCGTCCGCTCCTCCTCGCGCCACTGATATAGTGACGCGAGTGCTCTCGCGTCCAGGTCCCAGGGCGGGGATCCGGCCAGCACACAAGCCGCCTCGTGGGAGATCGTGCGATAGCCTCGGACGACTCTGACGGCCATCGCCCTCTGCGGTTTCCGCAGCACCGCGATGCTGCGGGCCGTCAGGTCGGCCGCCCACACCGGGGCCCCATATAGGGCCATGGATCGCACGACCCCCACGTACAACCGCCTACAGGCGGTGCTCGGGCCTCCCAAGTTGGGAAGCAGCGTTGACAGCGCGCCCGCCGCGCCCATCAACTTTGGCGCCAGCCGCAGGAAGTGGGGCCCGAAGTCCCACCGGCTGTCGAGCACCAATCCCAGGTACTTCATGGTTGACTCGACAGCTATTCGGGCTCCCCCTACCTCAAAACCTAACCTAACCTAACCTAACCTAACCTAACCTTTTTTTTTTTTTTTTTTTTGCTTAGCGTGTGGAAAATCCATCATGGACTTCCGCCGCCCGGGGAGGCGGCGGGGCGTGTCGGACTCCACCCAGAGTGAGTGACCTACCGACTAAAAACCACACGGTGTTCCTTCTCGCACCTGCTGCGTCGGGGGCTACGGGAACAGAGCATTCTTCCGCGGCCCCCGACTGGTGATGGCCCGCCGCAGCGGGCCCCGTCTTTGAGTTGGTAGGGGGGGAGTGAGGCGTAGACTCCCCCCCGCCGTCATGGAGAGGCGCGCGTGGAACACAACGCGCCACCGTCTCGGGTCCTTGAGGGGGAGCGACAGACGTTCCCCGCGTCTGTCGCCCCCGGACCGTTTAGGGAGGCTGGAAGAGGGCGTTGTCCGCCCTCTCCCGGCGACGACGTCGCCCGGTGCGCCTTCTGCGGATTGGGTCAGCGCTAGCACTCTCGCGCTCCCGCTCCGCAGCTTCCTTCTGCGAGATGACATCCTCGCAGAAGGAGATCACCGCGTCCCAAGACGCCGCGCTGTCGACCATCGAGCTGACGACGGCCGACAGCGACAGGTCGTCTCCCACCGCAGCGACGAGGGCACGGCGCGGCTCCTCCCAAGCCGCACACTCTGTGAGCGTGTGCAGCGCCGTGTCCTCTACGCAATGGACGCAGTGATGGCACCGGGCGTCCGGCTCCCTGCCTATGCGACACAGGTACCTCCCGAAGCAACCGTGCCCCGAGAGCATCTGCGTCGCCCGAAACGTCAGGGAGCCGTATCGTCTCCCGAGCCAGCGCTCGAGCACCGGCCGGACCGCCTCGATGGTGACGAGGCCGGCGGTAGGGCGCGAAAGCCTGTCCCGCCATTCCGCCACCAGGACCTGATGAAGCTCCAACCGGCGCAGCGTGATCTGCCGCTGCGCCAGTCCCGCGCTCCGCGTCCGCTCCTCCTCGCGCCACTGATATAGTGACGCGAGTGCTCTCGCGTCCAGGTCCCAGGGCGGGGATCCGGCCAGCACACAAGCCGCCTCGTGGGAGATCGTGCGATAGCCTCGGACGACTCTGACGGTCATCGCCCTCTGCGGTTTCCGCAGCACCGCGATGCTGCGGGCCGTCAGGTCGGCCGCCCACACCGGGGCCCCATATAGGGCCATGGATCGCACGACCCCCACGTACAACCGCCTACAGGCGGTGCTCGGGCCTCCCAAGTTGGGAAGCAGCGTTGACAGCGCGCCCGCCGCGCCCATCAACTTTGGCGCCAGCCGCAGGAAGTGGGGCCCGAAGTCCCACCGGCTGTCGAGCACCAATCCCAGGTACTTCATGGTTGACTCGACAGCTATTCGGGCTCCCCCTACCTCAATGTGAGATCCCGGCGGCGGCGCAACCTAACCTAACCTAACCTTTTTTTTTTTTTTTTTTTTGCTTAGCGTGTGGAAAATCCATCATGGACTTCCGCCGCCCGGGGAGGCGGCGGGGCGTGTCGGACTCCACCCAGAGTGGGTGACCTACCGACTAAAAACCACACGGTGTTCCTTCTCGCACCTGCTGCGTCGGGGGCTACGGGAACAGAGCATTCTTCCGCGGCCCCCGACTGGTGATGGCCCGCCGCAGCGGGCCCCGTCTTTGAGTTTGTAGGGGGGGAGTGAGGCGTAGACTCCCCCCCGACGTCATGGAGAGGCGCGCGTGGAACACAACGCGCCACCGTCTCGGGTCCTTGAGGGGGAGCGACAGACGTTCCCCGCGTCTGTCGCCCCCGGACCGTTTAGGGAGGCTGGAAGAGGGCGTTGTCCGCCCTCTCCCGGCGACGACGTCGCCCGGTGCGCCTTCTGCGGATCGGGTCAGCGCTTGCACTCTCGCGCTCCCGCTCCGCAGCTTCCTTCTGCGAGATGAAAAATATTTTCCAAATTTTTCCAAAATTTCAAAATTTTCTTATTGATTCGGCAAGACCTGTATTTTAGACAAATTTAACAGTTTTTAAAAATTTTTTATCACAAGTAGTTTTAAAGTTATTAAATTTTTTGTTATTTTAGCGAATAAAATAAAAATAAATAGAAATAACCCATTTCTGACGCCACGATTGGCTTGATAACGTGTATAGCCCTTAGTATAAGCCCAAACTTGCGTCCAATAGCTTCAAAAACGACAAAAATTGACTTTTTCAGCCATATTGGTTAAACTGGTTACTATATTAAATAATTAATATCTCCGAAGCTATTGGACGTAAAAAGCTCGGACTTGCGCATTTTCTTGTGGCCTAAGCCCGCGGACATAACTGTATGCATTTTAGGTGTTTTGGGGACCTCGAAATTTTTAGCCCCGAAATCCATCTGGGCCGATAGGGGAGGTCAAGCCAGGCACTATACTCAAAACCGCATCTCTCTGCGACACTTGGTTGCGAAGTTACAACTATTTAAAGTTGGACTTTGACAGCTGGGCGGCCATTTTTGAAAACTTCAGCCCTCCATAACTTTGCAACCGTTGGTCGTAGAGAGTTGCCGTTTGTACAGTGGTGCTTGGGGAGACAAAATCTATCGGATCCACTTGTTTTCGGTCGAATCGGAGCTAAGGAATTTCGAGAGCCCGAAAACCAGTTTGCGCGACGGAGCGGGTCAGGCTGAGCCAGAAAAGTCCGAGCACGGGTGTTCTGCGGCCACTGAGAGGAAAGTTATACCGGGTCGAAGATTGACTTTGACAGTTCTTGAACTGTCAAACCATTTTTCTGACTCGGATAACTTCCGAACCGGAGGTCGTAGAGCATTCGGGTTTTCTCACGGGACATTGGCTGGCCTTTCCCTACCCGTTCAGTATAGTTGCGGGAGCTTTCGGAACCCAAAGATTTTTAAGTCTAGAAACCACCCCACACGATAGAGCTCGTCGAGCCCATTCAGGGAAGCCCAAGCACGGTAGTATTCGGAAGAGCGGTCCCGAGGAAAACCGTAAGTAACCGGATTCTGGGCGCCATCTTGACCCGGCAACCAGAATTTCGGACTGCGATAACTTCGGAGCCCTTCGGCCTAGAGCAGCAGTGTTTGGGTTCTTCGGGGAGGGCTCGGGGAGAGCTATTCGGTGGGAGGTAGAGATCGACTCTACATAGAGTCGAAAAATTTTTTCTTCAAAAATTTTTATTGTAAACACTGACACAGTGTTCCCTAAGGCCCCTCGACGTCAGACATCGTTCTGAAAGTATTTTGACAGAGTAGAATATAAAAACAAATTTATAAAACGTTTTGTATATTAAGTAATTAGCACTTAGACCTTAATGAAACCTATTGGACTACACTCTCGCAGTGGGTACTAAATCTGCGATCTGACAAACAAGTAGGTTGAGTCACCGGCGCGAAACTCCATACAGGAGCGTGCTCTATTTATTTTTATATTCTCAGAGTGCGCCTGCGGGTCTCCCAGCCGTGTACGAACATAATTGGAATCAAAAAGCCACACTGACAGGATTCTATAAATCGCATTTACTGATTACTGCCCGTACACGTTACACTTTTATTAACACTGTATTTACGTTTATATACATTATTTTATTTTATTTTACATATACTTTTAGACTAGGGTCCTTTACAACCCGCAATTGACGTTTCCGGTTAATCGAAATCTATCCATACCAGAAAGATGATAGGAATACGCACCCCGATCAAAAAATCGGCAACCCCAACCAACAAAAGCCCACGAGACGCCGAAGAAAAGGCAGGATCCTCTTCTCAGAGCGTCAGAAGGAGTGTGGGCGAATGGGAGGCCGGTAAACCGGGGAAGAAAGAGACGACCACTACCACCACCACCACCACCACCACAACCCCAAATAAAGACGCTTCGGGGACGACAAGGAGAGCATCGGTAGAGATTGTGCCTCTAAGCCCACCGGCAACAAGGGGCAGGATCGCCGAGGCCAGAATATGCTCTAATAGAATAAAGGCCTACATGACAAACTCCAAAACGACGAAGCGAGAGGTAAAGGAGGAGGTAAAGGCCCAGGCTGACCGCCTCTACCAGCTCATAAAGGAGTCGGAACAGGAGAAAGGTCGAGCCCCCCCGATGAAGACGGTCTCAATAGCTACACAGGTGGAAATAACACCAGTAAAAGACACCACCAGAGAGGAAGAGGAAAAATCTCTAAAGAGAGCGCTGGAACAACATAACCAGGCCCTAAAAGAGAATAGCGAGAAGCTTGACAGGTTGAAAGAGGCACTGCAAGCTAGCCAACAACATATGGAGAAGATCTCCTATGCTAGCGCAGCGGCAAGTCAACCTGGCAAGCAAACTGCCAAACAACCGACGGCACTCCACTCTATTATTGTAACATCTGCAAATGAGACGGACACGGGGGAGGAGGTCATTGACCAGATTAGAAAGGCCGTCAATGCAAAGGAGGGATGGGTCACTGTGGATAGGATCCGAAAGGCCAAAGACAGGAAGGTGGTACTAGGGTGCGAATCGACACAAGCAAGGGACACATTAAAAGAAAAGCTGGCAAGTGTGGGGGACCTCAAGATAGAGGACGTGAAAAATAAAGACCCATTAGTGGTCCTCAGTGACGTAATGGCGTATAACACCGACGCAGACGTCTTAAAAGCCTTGAGGAACCAGAACAGGGATGTGTTCTCGGGCCTAAACAAAGAAGAAGACCGGGTAGAGGTTCAGTTCAAAAAGAAGACGAGAAACCCCCACACTCATCACGTTGTCCTGAGGGTCTCCCCAAGGCTGTGGAACCGACTCATAGAACGAGAGACCGTGCACATAGACCTGCAGAGGGTACGGGTCTACGACCAGTCACCACTGGTCCAGTGTTCCCTATGCCTTGGCTTCGGGCACGGACGGCGGCTCTGTAAAGAGCAAGTCGAGAAGTGCAGCCACTGTGGGGGCCCTCATATGAGAGCGCAGTGCGCTGACTGGCTGGCAGGAACGGCACCATCGTGCTGCAACTGCGTGCGTGCAAACCTGGAGCACACCGAACACAACGCGTTCAGTGATGTGTGCCCAGTCAGAAAGCGCTGGGAAACGACAGCAAGAGCCAGAATAGCGTATTGCTAAAGGCGAGGACAACAGGGCGGGCACCCCAACCAGAGGATATGTAGTAGCTCAGGCCAACCTACAAAGAAAGGAACTGGCAACCACCGAACTCTTTTTAGAGGCCAGTGAGCGAGCAATCGCATGGGCGCTGATCCAGGAACCATATGTGGGAGGAGCTCGAAGTATGAAGAGCTACCGTGGTGCGAGAATCTACCAGTGCCAGGTTGAAGGAAGTGGGAGGGTAAAGGCGGCAATAGCCGTCTTTGACGATGACCTCGATGTCATTCCCTACCCGAAACTCACCACAAACAACATCGTAGTGGTGGGGATCCGCACCAAAGCCTGGGAAATCGCAGTAGTCTCCTATTACTTCGAGCCAGACCAACCCATAGGGCCATACCTGGATCATCTGTCCAACATAAAGTTGGAACTGGGCACCGGAAAATTACTCATAGGCGGAGATTCTAACGCAAAGAGCACCTGGTGGGGAAGCACCATAGAAGACCTCAGGGGAGAAGAGATGTCCGGGACCCTTGAGGAGCTGGAGCTTCAGGTACTGAATACTGGAGATACGCCCACATTTGACACCATTAGGGGTGGAATTACGTACAAGAGCCACGTAGACGTCACGGCATGCTCGCTCGGACTATTCGATCTGGTGGACGGTTGGCGAGTGGATACAGGGGTAACGAGTTCGGACCATAACACTATCTTATTTAAAATAAAATTAAAAAGGGAAAAAGGAGTAAATATAGTAAGGACAACACGAAAGTTTAATACAAAAAAGGCAAATTGGGAAATTTTCATAACGAAATTAGGGGAAATCAAAATTGAACAAAAACTAAATCTAGAAAATATTATTGGGATAGCACACAAGCAAGAGCTTGAGAACACAGTCACCAAATACCAAACCGCTATTGACAAAGCTTGCAATGATGCTATCCCAAAAATCAAAAATTGTACAAAAATTAACATACCGGGGTGGTCCAAAGAACTCGCCGAGAAGAAAAAAGAGGTCGCCCGTAGGAAAAACCGCATCCGAAACGCTGCATCGGTTCGACGAGCAAAGGTCGTTGACGAGTACCTGAAAGCAAAAGAAGAGTATGAGTGCCAAGCCAAGAAAGCCCAAATTGCCAGCTGGAAGGACTTCTGCCAGAAACAGGATGGAGAAGGGCTTTGGGAGGGGATATATAGAGTGATTAGAAGAACCACCAGGAGACAGGAAGACTTGACCCTATTTGACGATGGTGCATTCCTAAACCCAAAGGAGTCAGCAGCCTTACTTGCCGACACTTTCTATCCAAAGGACACAGCACAAGAGGACAACGCAGACCACAGGCGTATAAGAGAAGAAGCCAGTCGGGTAAATGAGTGGCGGCATGATGAATATCATGACCCACCATTTACGCCGCTGGAGCTGAAAACAGCCGTGGAAGGTTTTAATCCCAAGAAAGCCCCAGGAGTAGATGGATTCACGTCGGACATCTGCTGTCGAGCTATCTGCCAGGACCCGGACGCATTCCTTGCCCTGTACAACAAATGCCTAGAATTGGCTCACTTCCCGGACATCTGGAAAGAGGCAACGGTGGTAGTCCTCAGAAAACCGGGCAAGGAAAACTACTTGAGCCCCAAGTCATATAGACCGATAGGTCTCCTGCCGGTCTTGGGGAAGGTCCTGGAGAGGATGATAGTGGCAAGGATTAAATGGCAGCTTGTGCCGCGGCTTAGTACTCGCCAGTTTGGCTTTATGCCCCAGAGGAGCACCGAGGACGCCCTCTATAATCTAATGAAACACGTACGGGACAAGTTGAGGCTGAAGAAGCTAATTGTCCTGGTGTCATTGGATATAGAGGGAGCCTTCGACAGCGCATGGTGGCCAGCTATCAAAGTCAGGCTGGCTGAGGAAAAGTGCCCGGTGAACACCAGGAGGCTGCTAGATAGCTACCTCGACAGCAGAAAAGTAAAAGTAAGATATGCTGGGGAGGAATGCACAAGAGAGACAAACAAGGGCTGTGTCCAGGGGTCAATCGGTGGTCCTATCTTATGGAACCTGTTGCTTGACCCACTTTTACAGGAACTAGAAAGGAGGGGGAACTTCGTCCAAGCATTCGCCGACGACATTGTGTTGGTCGTGGATGGCGACACAGCGGGTGAAATTTCGAGAACCACAAATGCAGCCCTCGCCCATGTTCAGAGCTGGGGTATTAGTAATAAACTCAAATTTGCACCACATAAGACTTGTGCAATGATAGTAACAAACAAGCTTAAGTACGATACACCAGTACTGAGCATGGCCGGGGTCGGCATTAAAATGGTTCGAAGCATGAAGCTGCTGGGTCTAACAATAGATGACAAGCTGACCTTCAACGAACACTTGAAGAACCAGTGTAAGAAAGTAGCCGAAATCTACAAACAACTGGCACGGGCGGCAAAGGTCAGCTGGGGTCTGAATAGGGATATCATCCACACCATCTACACAGCCACAATAGAACCCATCATCACATACGCGGCTGGAGCTTGGGCTCCCGCAACAAAAAAGCTAGGGATACGGAAGAAGCTAGGTTCTGTCCAACGAGGATTCGTTCAGAAGCTCTGCAAGTCCTACCGTACGGTCTCTCTAAACTCGGCACTGGTACTGGCCGGGATACTACCTCTAGACCTTCGCATACAAGAGGCAGCAGCCATGTATGAGGCAAGGAGAGGGTCGTCCCGGTTTGTGCCAGGAGACCGGGAGATCGAGAGTATGGTGGGATTTGCAGAAACTTCTCACCCAGCCAAGCAAATGGCCCTGGAGTTCACGTGCCTGGAAGACCAACAACACGTGGATAACCACAATGTGCAGGCGGTGCGAATATTCACCGACGGCAGCAAGATTGAGGGGAAGGTCGGAGCCGCATTATCCCTATGGGATAATGTTGGCGAAGTCCAGAACCTCAAACTTAGCCTCGCCGCGTACTGCACCGTCTACCAGGCGGAACTACTAGCCATTTGCAAAGCTACTGACGTAATCCTCACACGCAATGAGACGAGCTATGGCTTGTACAGCGACTCAATGTCAGCATTGCAGGCGCTTGCAAGTCATGGTTCGCTCCATCCTCTGGTGGCCCGTGCGCGAGCCAATTTGGCTCTAGCCTTGAACCAAAGCAAAGCTGTGTCTCTGTTTTGGGTCAAGGCCCACGCGGGGCTGCCAGGGAATGAGCGAGCGGATGAACTGGCGAAGGAAGCGGCATTGAAGTCACGGAGGAGGCCGGACTATGACAAGTGTCCGATTTCATTCATCAGAAGCCAAATCCGTATGGAATCGCTCGATGAATGGAATCGGAGATATGTGTCTGGCGAGACCGCCTCAGTGACGAAAATGTTCTTTCCGGACGCCATCGAAGCCTTCCGTGTCACGAAGCGGGTTAAACCTACAGGCGTGCTCACGCAGATCCTGACAGGGCACGGTGGGTTCTCAGAATACTTGAACCGTTTTAAGTGTAAGGAGAGCCCATCGTGCATCTGCGATCCCGAAATTGCGGAGACGGTCCCGCACATAATCTTAGACTGCCCCGTACACGAGGTGGAAAGATTTAACTTTGAGTGCCAAACAAATTTAAAATTACAGCGCGAAACAATAAATGAAGTAATGAAAAGTGATAATAGACAAGAGTTCTTAGCATACTGCGAAAATGTAGCCAATAAAGTTATAGCAAGAAATAAAGATAGATGAAACAAATATGTTTCTCTGTATATTATGAAATATATAATTGTAAACATAGGCAAATAGATTATAAAATAAGTAAGTAATAAGTAGCAACATAAGAAAACTGTAATTAGAATAGAGATAGTATATACTTCATAGACTTAAGATAAAATGTAAATAGACAAAGAAAACCTTTTTGTAATTAAAAGACCGTGAGTAAAGTTATTCCCTCAATAATATAAAAATAAAGTAAATAGTAGAGTAGTACAATAAATAGTAAGTGGGAGTCCCACCCACTAGAAAGAATGGCGAAGGATGTGAGAAAGACCCTGTATGAAGAATAGAAGTACGAGAGGCATGAAAGCGAGAACTGGTATGGATGAGGATAGATATACAATAGGCGCCAATTATGTTGGCGGATTAGTCGGAAAAAAAAAAAAAAAAAAAAAAAAAAAAAAAAAAAAAAAAAAAAAACCTAACCTAACCTAACCTAACCTAACCTAACCTAACCCAACACACACAAACAAACAAACAAACAAACAAACAAACAAACAAACAAACAAACAAACAAACAAACAAACAAACAAACTAACAAACAAACAAACAAACAAACAAACAAACAAACAAACAAACAAACAAACAAACAAACAAACAAACAAACAAACAAACAAACAAACAAACAAACAACTGTTTAAAAAAAACGGTTTATTTGATAATGAGTGAATTCATCAATTACTTCATAATCTATAAAGTGAGACAGACGATTTAATCGGTTCATTGCGTGTTCGCTTTGACAAATCGTACTGTTGTAAGTCTCAATGGGAACGACGCCTACTCCTAATCAAGTTTTGAACGGCGCCCATTCCGTAGGATATTATTGGGCTTTCTACAACACCGAAAGTGACAGAGGCGAACGAAGTGAGACGTAGGAACGGCAGGTGGAGTAGAATGCCCAGTAATACCCTACTTATAGATCACCATCCTATACCTACACAAGGAATTTTATTAATAGCTTAGATACAGTCCTTTCTTCTTTGGCAAAGTTTGAACAAATTGTATTGATTGGTGATGTTAACATTGACATTATAAGTGAAAATAAAGATCGCCATTCTCACGAATACCTAAATCTTACAGCATCACACGGCTTACTTGCGGCTCACTTATATCTAACACGGATGAGCAACTATCTGGACCACGTTCTCCTAAAATCAAACCATATGGCCATTACGCTTGTAATTGAATCTCAGATAACAGACCATAATCCGGTACTGGTGAATTTTAATTTGAACAATCCTAAGGGAATATCCTTCACCACAAGTATAATAATCGATTACACATCGATTGTTAATGACATCGAGAACCTTGACTATTCCAAGGTTTTATTTTCAAACGATGCAAATGAGGCAACTAATATACTTACGTGGATTTTGTCTGGGATTATAAATAAACACACGCGCAGGAAAAAAAATGCAAGAAAATTCCGTAGTATTAAACCATGGATTACTCCTGGACTCATACGATGATTATTGATATTAGAGATAGTATGCACAAAAAATCGAAAAATCAACCGGAAAACTACATTCTGAAATTAACATATACTAGATACCGCAATTTTTGTAACGGACTTCTTCGTAAACTTAAACGAACTTATGAGAAACAACAATTTATTAAGGCCAAGAATAATACAAAGACTACTTGGGACGTAATTAAAAATGTAACTTGTATGAAAAACAACTGTAGTCCTCGTGAATTACTTGGCCTTGGCAACAATAAGAGGGATTCTATAACCTATTCTAGAAACCGATGAAACGGAAATAAAATCTACTATCATGAGTCTCCGTAGTGACTGCACCGTCGGCATTGACGGTATTTCTAGTAAAATCCTTAAGATGTGCATTCATACTTTGACCCCATTAATTACACGCATTTGTAATTTATCCATCACGACTGGAATTTTTCCTAATGCTCTTAAGAAAGCAGTTGTTCATCCAGTACACAAGAGTGGGGAGAGAGACTGTATGACCCGATGATGTCAGCCAAGTGACGGGTCACCAACTGGGGTGATCGGAATGGATCAGGGAGCTGAATTTAATTAAAGACAAACACCCTGTTCCATACGGTTTATTTAGGTACAAGTTAAGAGAGTGTGACAATATTTGATTGAACTTATATATAAGATGCGGAGAATCTTAACACCGCGATGTAGCTAGTGACGTAATAGGTACAACGCCATCTAGCAGTATAAAGACGACGAAGTGACATTATGTTGAACGTTATACATTCTCCCCCCTTTTTAAGGGCAAATACCATTTGACCTTAAATAACAGTAAATTACAAAATTCATGCAAAGTTAACATATTGCTTGAACACATTTAGTAGTTAAAGTAAATTAAAAAAAATTACAAGATAAATCCAAAAAGTAGACAATAACAAAGTTGCAATACTATAATGGAACAGGTCTTATCATTATCTAGCTTTATATGCTATATCTAATATCTGTTTATCTTAAAGTTACATAGCAGTAATTTACTAATATGTAAATAAAATCGACATTAATTAGTAACAGGTAACAAACACAGTTTCGACACAGGTCTTTTAATGAAAGAATTTTTAGTTTTAATAGTGACCACCCGCACGATTCCGTCACTACCCGGATGCTCTTCTGTCACTAAACCGTATAACCAACGACACGGAGGAAGACCGTCTTCCTTAACTAAAAACACGTCTCCCCGTTTGGGTGATAAATTCTCAGTGGCCCACCTATACCTATGAAAAAATTGTCTCAAATAATCCTGAGACCACTTTCGCCAAAACGATTGTAACATACGTTGCGTATAATACCATCCTTTTAATGAGCTAACATTTGAATTCTCGTAGTTGATATCAGTATTTTTCAAAAAATCGGGTCTTTGCAACCAAAGTGAGTGATGTTTTAGTTCTGCCGGAAGCATACCCCTGGAAGCGCAGTCAGCAGGGTTTTGTTTTGAAGATACATGTGACCACTGCCATGGATCCAAAGAGGTAAGTATTTCCGACACACGGTTACCGACGAATACTTTCCATTTATTAGGCAACCCATTCAGCCATGCAAGAACGATACTTGAATCCGTCCAAGCTCTCAAATGTTTATCAATGTTTAATATTTTTGATACTTCCAGTAAAACTCTTTTAAGCAATACTGCCCCACACAACTCTAATCGTGGAATCGAGACTTGTTTGAGGAGGGCAACTTTAGCCTTAGCCGAAATTAATGAGACATTTATATTTCCCACAGAATCTATCACACGGAGATATATAACCGCAGCGTATGCCATTTTCGAAGCATCGCAGAAGCCGTGCAATTCTCTTCTGGTATCGTTTGAATAAGTGCCTATCCATCTGGGTATCGTAATATATTTTAAGTCATTTAAACTATTTCGGTAAGTACACCATTCAGCGTAAATTTTTGGTGGGACATTATTATCCCATAGTATGCCTGTTATGCAAAGGTTTTGAATAATGGATTTAGCTAATATAATGCATGGAGTAATCCAACCTAGAGGATCAAACAGGCGTGAGATTTCTGATAGAATTTTCCTTTTTGTTACAGGTGGTTCGAGGTCGTCTAACTTCACAGCGTAGCGGAAATTATCTTCATTGCGTTCCCAGGTAAGTCCTAGTACTTTAATTATTTTATCTGTTTTAATAGTTATCCCATCCTTTATTTTCATACCTTTATCCTGTTCATTTATCCTTTCCAAAAGTTCTTTATTATTACTTGACCATTTTTGTAAGATAAATCCTCCTCGCTTTACTAATTCATTCATCTGAATAAAGATTTCTATTCCTTCATCAACTGTTTCACAATTCGTCATTAAATCATCCATGTAATATTCTGTGCATAATTTTTCAGCAGCTATTGGAAACTCCGTTCCTTCATCTTGCGCTAGTTGTTGCAGAGTTCTAACTGCAAGGAAAGGTGCACATGCAGTTCCAAAGGTAACCCGTAGCATTTTGTAATCCTTTATATCCTCCTCGGGGTTTTCTCTCCACAAGAATCTTAGATAATCAGTATCATCATCGTGAGTTTTAATTTGTCGATACATTTTGACTATGTCAGCTGTCATACAGATACAGCCTAATCTCCACCTCATGACTAAATGCCTCAAAGCGGGTTGAATGGTTGGTCCGATTAATAAGCAGTCATTAAGTGAAACACCATCCTTGCCTTTTGCCGACGCATCAAACACTACGCGAACTTTAGTAGTGTCTTTGTCCGCCCTAATCACCGCATGATGAGGTAAATATATAGCTTTTTTTTCTTTAATATCCTTTTCTACAACCTCCACTGCATGCTCCAGTTGTAAATATTCCTCAATCACTGCCTTGTACTGTTGTTTTAACTCTTTATCCCTTTTAAATTTATTTTCTAACCCTTTGAATCTCTTTTTAGCCACAGCACGACTCTCACTGCGCCCAAAGTCCGGATTCTTTTTAAACGGTAAACGCACTATATATCTGCCGTCGTTATCCCGTGTAGTAGTTTTGACGTATATATCTTCACAAAGTTTTCTTCTGTAGATAGTTTTTGTTCCCTTAATAAATCTTGATCCGATTCTAGTTCCCAAAACTTTTTTAATAGGTCCTCTTCTTGTTGTACTTGACAATGTAATACCAAAGTCCCTTCGGTTTGGGTAACCGATGAGTCTACAACTCCAGATAGAATCCAACCTAAAGCTGTAGACTGCGCAATAAGAGGGCCAGAAGGACAATGCATTAAGCCTTCTTTTATGATCTGACTATACACATCAGCTCCTAATAAAAGATCAATTTTATTTGGTTGATGATATTTCGGATCAGCAAGATCAATCCCTCTTAGTTCTGACCATTCCAAAACATCTACTTTCCTTGTAGGCAGGAGCGTAGTGATGGACGTCAAAACATGAGCCGTTAAGGTAAGTATAAACCGTGGATTGACCCTTGATTGGATCTTTATATTAACAATTGCTTTCGAAACTAAATCTTGGTCTCCCCCTAGACCAGAAATTTTGCTTTTTAATGGAATCTTTTTTAATTTCAGATCTTGGACTGTACTCTCAGTGACGAAATTTGCCTGCGAGCCTTGGTCCAGTAACGCTCTTAAAATATGAATGCTACCGTTTTTCGACTCGGTTTTGACTAGCGCAGTTGCTAGCAAAACCTGCTTACAAATTTTACCTGTCGAAAAACAGCTTACTAATGATGCTGGATCTTCTGTTTTTTTAGCAATTTCACCTGATGTAGAAGGTTCCAGATCCCCGTACGATAAATTCCTACCCGTTTCCTGGTTTGATTTGACATCAGAGGTCTCAGGCGTATCTGAGTTTCTAGGGTGTAATAAAGTGTGGTGACGACGATGACATAATTTACATTTAGTAATACTTTGACAGACTCTCGCTGCATGGTTATTACCCAGACAATTAAAGCATATATTTTTTGAAGTGACGAAATCGCGACGTTTGTCTACTAATTCACGAGCGAATTTTTTACAAGCATATAACTTATGTGTGTCTTCGGTACAAAAAAGACACACAACTTTTGATACATGTAAAGATTTAAATTTTGTATTAATCGCATTTTGATTAACATTGCTGTTATTCGCCGTTCTGTTAACTGAAGACCTAGTATCGAGAAACTCAAGTGCCCTATATCTATTAGTAAGAAAATCTTTAAACTGTTCGTATGTTGGCAACTCATCAGATCCATTATTATTGCTAAAATCAAACTCCCACTGTTTTCTCGATTCTGGGTCTAGTTTTAAAGTTAATAAATGAATTATGATAATATCCCAATTTTTTACATTAATGCCTATATTGGATAAACCACTGAGACAATCATTGGTGGTATCCAACAACTCTCAACTTATATATAAGATGCGGAGAATCTTAACACCGCGATGTAGCTAGTGACGTAATAGGTACAACGCCATCTAGCAGTATAAAGAACAATTACTATACAGTGTTCCCAGTGACATTATGTTGAACGTTATACAGAGACTATAAATTAAAATCCGTAGCAATTCGGTATTATTCTCATTAGAAGAAAGAATGTGGGTAATTCCCTATCCGAGGCCTGAAATTGCTGATGCCATTAATGTTTGTTTTAACGCAATTGTTTTGTCTCGTTTAAGAATGTTGTCAGACAGAGCGGCTGTAGTTTCGGGATTCAAAGCCGGTGCAGCGATAAGTTTGCAATTTTCCGGTATTGGAAATGTGTCTAGGAGTTCTTTACGTTCTTCTTTGGTTAGTCCTACGGTTGTCGAATACTCAAAGCGAAGAGCTACATCTTTTTGAATGTTTTTTCCGTATTTAACAATCTTGGTCGGGTCAACACCGAGAACTTGGAGTAATTCTGCATCTAATTCAAGGGTTTCATTCACAGGCGCCAAAGTGAGGGCGTCCTGGAGGGTATCGATTGCATGATCAACCTGACCTGCTGTGGGTTCACCTAAAACCTGCGATGCTTGATTGAGCTCCAGTTGTACGTGGTGGTGGCGGACATACGTGGTGGTGTGCCGTCGGTAACAAAAACGCATTGAATAAGTTCAGTTACGTACTAAACTATGGAAGTAGTCTTTGAAACTACCCGTAATGCCTATTTATTTTAAATGAGGCTTGTTATAGAAGAGTTAGTCTATATTTGATTTTATAAGTTACTCGTGACTTAGAAGTGGCAAGAAATAACCTCATAGACTGCTCACAGTACCATAGGCCAATCAAGCAATTAATTAGGTCACAAGGGGAAGAAGTGGCCCCAAATACCACCCGCAACGCTTTATTATCCTTCTGATTTTGCAAGCTTACTTAATAAAGTGAGCTTTGATAGTGAAGAGGTAGCCCCAAAAGCTACACGCAACACCATATAGACGGCACGAGACAGCCCCACAGGCTGCCCGCAATACCAGCAAAATCATGACCATTGATAGTTCTAATAAATATCACACAAGAAATCACTGCTTAAATAAGATAAGTAGGTATTACTTACCACTTGATCCCGACAGTCGAACTGGTGAAATATAATCTGAAGAATCCGAGGAACTTGACGATGATCGTGTATAATGACAACGTTGTAATTATATTTCAATCCTTTTTAATTATTTGCGGAGCATCTCATAGTTATTTTCACTATTAGACCTTTTAGGCATTTTCAATTTAAATAATTATAATTTTAACACTTAACAACAAACTACTGTAACTTAATGTGCTTAGAACGCGTGCGGAATGGCCGAGCACTAAAACGCGAATGACGATTCGAACGCAGGGATTAAACAGGACTTAACGGGAGCAGTAAGTACCCACAAAAAGAAAAGAAGATATTTAATTTTTTTGAGGGTATATCTCAATATAGTGCAAGAATGGCGATCGCTACGCGGTACTACATGTTAGTTTTATGCTAATCTCGAGGACGAAGCCAAATATAATCTGATGTGTCCATTACCACCGTAGCATTACCTTTATCTGCATGTAGAATAGTTAATTCAGGCCTGTTGCGAAGGTTTTTTAGCGCAAGAAATAGGTATTTTGTTAGATTTAGTTGTTTACTACGACGTACTACTGACGAAATGTCAGGCATTTTGTCTAATCCGACTTTGACTCATTACTCTTTTTTTTCTTTTGTTGACGGCGTTTGAAATGCTTTATGCAGTATACACGGGGAGAGCGGTGAGGTGAGTCGGACTCCGCTGTGAAAAGAGCGAGCGGAACGAGTATGGACTCAAAAAAAAGAACAGTAACGAGAATAGAATGGTCTATTCTCGTTACTGTTCTTTTTTTTAGCGTGTGGAAATTCCTCAAGGACTTCCGCCGGCCCGGGAGGCGGCCGGGAGTGTCGGGCTCCACCCAGAGTGGGTGACCTACCGACTAAAAGCCACACGGTGTTCCTTCTCGCACCGGGGGCTACGGGAACAGAGCATTCTTCATACGGGAACAAAGTATATATGTATTATATCCATTGTCTAGTACCCATAGTACAAGCTCTGCTTAGTTTGGACTAATGGAGTTGTGTAAAAAAAAAAAAAATGTCCCAAAAATGTTATTATTATTATTATTCTTCGGGGAGTGAGGCGTAGACTCCGTCCAACCACCGCCTTATAGAGGCGCGCGTGGAACCCAACGCGCGCCACCGTCTCGGGTCCTTGAGGGGGAGCGACGGACGTCCCCGCGTCTGTCGCCCCCGGACCGTTCAGGGGCTCCCTGAAGAGGGCGTTGTCCGCCCTCTCCCGGCGCCAACGTCGCCTGGTGCGCCTGCTGTGGATCGGGTCAGCGCTGGCGCTCTCGCGCTCCCGCTCCGCAGCTTGATGATGATGATGATTGCGAAGATGTCATCTCACAGAAGGACATCACGCACGACGCACTGTCGACCATTGAGCTAACGACGGCCGGCAGCGACAGGTCGTCTCCCACCGCAGCGACGAGGGCACGGCGCGGCTCCTCCCGAGCCGCACACTCTGCGAGCGTGTGCAGCGCCGTGTCCTCTACGCAATGGACGCAGTGATGGCACCGGGCGTCCGGCCCCTTGCCTACTGCTTACCCTTCCCCAGCCTCTCACTCCGGCCAAGACACCTTTCGCCGTAATCGGTCTTGTGAGTCTGCTCGACCGGCAGTGAGAAAATAATTTCCATGCCCCAGCTTTCTGCCTACTTTCCATCTGTTGCCCTAGGTCGCCTGATTACAGACTTGCTGTACCAACGACGGGTTCACATAACGGTAGGGCTAGGGAATTAGAGTTTAGGAATTCGATGGGCGTAGGCTACGTATGAGCGTCTCTGCTGGGTCAGTGCGGTGCCCAGTTATATACGCGTCGATACAGTTACAGTATTTTAGGATATAAGTAGCATTCGTACGAGTGTGGACTTGGGAAACTACGGGACCCGGGAACTCGCCCGTACATAATATATTGATTAATAATATCAATATAACGCAATAAATCCCGTAAAAATTAGTTAAGTTTATAATATTTGCTTTAGTTTCAGAAATAAATATGTAAAACTGGTATGTTGGAAAATGACAGCCAACGCAGACGGGTCAACTTGAGAACTGGTCGTTTTTAAGAAATTTGCGATTTACGGTATTTCCAGGAGCACTACCGGGCATCACCACCAGGCATCACTACCGGGCATCACTACCAGGCATCACTACCGGGCATCACCACCAGGCACCGATTCAGTCAGAATGCTGACTTTGTAAGTGTTATAGATTTTGAGTTTTGCTACTAGTGGACTTGGACATGAGTGGACTTGGACATGAACTAAATGAAACAACAAGTGTCTATTACTCTCAAAGAGTTTATTTAATTTGTTCTTAGAACGGTGACTGAATAAATTCTTGAATCTTTCGCGGCACAACAACCATCACATTCATACATAGTAAATCACAATCGTTAAACTTCCTTATTATATTATAATGACATCATCTTTATAATTTATTTTTATTATCTCCAAAATATATTTATTACTTAACGTATTATTACAGGATCACAAAATAATGGATAAATCCTACAGGAACCGAAGAGCAGATGCCACTCGTGTCGCCCTTCTCTCCGGCCTGTGGCCTACCGACTGCGGCCTGCGGCCTACCGACTGCTGCCAGAGGCCTACCGCCTGCTGCCAGAGGCCTGCCGCCTGCTGCCAGAGGCCTGCCGAGTGACAGGCTGGAGGCGACACGTGCGTGTGCGGCGACGGTTTGCGCACAGCTCAGGCCTCTGCTCCGTAGGCCAGTTAAAGCTTGCTTCTTAAACACTTAACGATAAAGTAATGATAGTAACCTAACTTGTACTTCATTTCCTACAAATAAATAGATCGATGCTTACATTTCTATGGATAGCTATCACGTTTTGTTACTGTATAGTCCCTACTACCTACACGTAAACTTTAAGTTTGATATAATCATCGAAGGTCTGCTTAGCCCGCTAGGAAAAGCATGAGCGACGAAACGCATCGTACATACATAAGGTTTAAGTACTTAAGACCCGCACAGCGCACCGGCCCCGCGCACCGGCCCCCGCGCGCCGGCCCCCGCGCGCCGGCCCCCGCGCGCCGGCACCCGCGCGCCGGCACCCGCGCGTCGGCCCCCGCGCGCCGGCCCCCGCGCACCGGCCCCCGCGCGCCGGCCCCCGCGCGCCGGCCCCCGCGCGCCGGCACCCGCGCGCCGGCACCCGCGCGCCGGCCCCCGCGCGCCGGCCCCCGCGCACCGGCCCCCGCGCGCCGGCCCCCGCGCGCCGGCCCCCCGCACCCGGCGCTCTGCGCCGTGGCACGGTCAAGCTTCTCAAAGGACTGCTCACCGGAGGAGAGTGACCCGAGACAGATTCTTAACGAGTGTGTATCGAGCATAAACCACACGAGATTGTAATGTCTCTTGATCGCGAGGGAGACCTTCGTATTGCTTTTGCTTCTGTGCACTTCATCACGACAGGAAAATTAACAACAAAAAGGACATTGTTCTGCGTGCATACATCGTTCGCCCCGAAACCAACAGCAAAGGAAAATTATGTTTTGTATTCGATATCATTAGTGATTACCCATACAATCTTCTTCTTATAATCGTGTTTTTCATTATTCTGGGTGGTTCTAAAGATAGTAATAGCCCAATGGGTATCCATATTCTAAACAACTCCAAATACCTATGTTTTTAGTATTGATGTTGGAATGAGATAAAATCATTATATTTTAATGTTAATAACTTTGGTCATTGTAGTTTGACAAAGATGGCGGCATTGGATGAACATAATATAATAGTCTGTTCAAATAGTTTTTTCTTCATTACGGCATGTAGCTACTCGCAACTAATATAAGAAATTATTAATAAATATCGTGAAAGTCTGATGCTTTTAGTGTACACGTAGGTACAGAGCGAACAATGACAATGTCCTTTCATATTTTTAATTTCGAGCACGTTGATGGAGGCGCGATACTGCGCGTTGATGTCTTATACGATACAATAATAACAGAGTAGGTACTCAATAATTATTGATTTTCATAAATTTTTACTACTCGCCTGGGGTCGCCGACAGCAACCTCCTTCCAGTTAATGAATTAAATCTTAGTCAGTCAGTAATAGTCGGTATAGTTATACACTACAAGTTGACGTACGTGGCGGAGGGGGGGTAGCTTAGTGGCGCGCGGGGGGCGGGCGGGGGTTGGCGGAGGTTTATCGGGTTTGCAGCCTCACGCGCCGAATCACAGCTCGCACAGCCATAAGCCCTCAGACGCATTCGTCTATCAAAATAAAATATCTCTAATGTACACAACAAGGTAGTTTTACATCGACGCGTCGGCGCGCCGATGGTTAAGCGGCTCGCTCGAAGGGGATCGTGTCGACTGTCGACAGTTCGCTACTGCAGTGTAGATATAATTACTATCCTTATATATGTATAATAATAACGTCACATTTTTTCTAGATATCACACTCCGTCAAGTCAATCTCAAAAAATATCGTGTGACGTAAGGTACGACGTATCACAATGTTACAATGATAAAAGAGATGCGCGCGCGCATGGCGAGGGCGCCTAGGCGTGCGCGAGCGGCGGCGGCGGCGGCGGCGGCAGCTTGGTGGGCTCCAGGCGCTCGTCGGCGGCCAGCAGGCGGTCCAGCTCCTCGTCCTCGTAGAACACCACGAAGTGCTCGGGCTTGGCCACGGCCTCGAAGATGGAGCACACGGACGGCTTCACGTTGTAGAAGTAGAGCGGCTGGCGGCGCGCGTGGAAGTCGCCCGTCAGCTGCTCGATGCTCTTGGCCGCCGTGTAGTCGGCGCTGTAGATGTGCGTGCACTCGATGACCACGGGCACGGAGCTGCTGGCGGCGTGCTTGGTGACCAGCCGCCGCACGTAGTCCACGGACGGGAACATCAGGCAGCGGTCCGGCGTGATCATCAGGTACTCCACGCCGCGCTCCGTCTGCAACAAGAGCACCACGCGTCAGCAGGGCCGCACCCGGCGCCACCGAGCCACCGCGCCACCGCGCCACTGTGGCCCGCCGGCGGGTCACCACGCTCACCTTCAGCATCTCCACGGACAGCTTGGGCCGCGCGGCGTGGTACAGGATGAAGATGATGTTGACGATGACGCCGATGAGGATGCCCAGCTCGATGGGCAGCGTGAGGCACAGCACGAACGTGCCCACGCCCGGGATCAGGTCCAGCTCTGCAACAGTCGGTCAGTAGCGTCACTCGTCGCTCAGTGTTGCCACTTGGTAGTCCTGGTTGGTTGCCAGGTCACCGGTCGGCCAGTGTTTTAGAATTTTCCATTTGTTAATGTGGTAGTGTCTGCTCATGTCTCTCATGCGGCCGAGTTCGCCTGGGATGCTACTGCCGCGGTGTTAACACTATCGTGTTCCAGTTTAAAGAGAAATGTAGCTAGTAAAAATATGAGGTCTCATGATGGCAACACGCTAGTGAACGTCATACCACTGGTGTTGGCCGTCTATAGGCTGCGGTAAAGT
Source organism: Acronicta alni (assembly GCA_964056405.1). Lineage (NCBI taxonomy): Eukaryota > Metazoa > Arthropoda > Insecta > Lepidoptera > Noctuidae > Acronicta > Acronicta alni. Next base: position 61,689 of record OZ043920.1, read on the forward strand.
GTCAACAGATTGTGAACGGTAACATATTGCTTACAATTTACGGATTTATTTTTCGATAAATTATATAATCTAACGAAGTGAAACCGTCAAATTGTGAAATGTCTTGCGAGTGCGACGGAACGCACGTCGCTCTCAGATTGGTTGAACGTCACGTGCCCCGGCCCCCGCGCCCCGGCCCCCGCGCCCTGGCCCCCGCGCCGCCAGATTTGGTCAAGTCGTTGTTGTCGTATGTAAACAAATAGTATTTTGGTGATTTCGTGTTAAAAATAATTCAAAGCGCTTGTGGAAGTAAAATGAATCTGAGATTAAACAAAGAAGTTACAAACAGTTTAAATAATAAATAAATGTGAGTCACCGAACATAGCCTAATTCATATTTTCTGTTTTAATATTACTTATTTACTTTTACTTCACATCCTCGGAAAGGGACTCATTACTACTATACCGGATACCGGGGCACAAAGTAACTTTTTACAACCCTAGGGCCATAAAGTTGTATGAAAATCCATTATTAACGTGTTTTTATTAAAGAGATATAACATTGAATTATGCTATACCAAAGGAATGAAAAAATCGAACAAAAATAATGCAAGTTTGTTTAAATTACATTCTTGGACAATGTTACACAGCACCATCTAGTCCCAAACTAAGCAGGGCTTGTACTATCTATGGGTACTAGACAATTGATATAATACTTATATACTTTTTTTGTAATAAAATACTTGTAATATACATATAAGCAACACCCAGATTATGATATCAACCCTTTATGGTACCTGTGGGGGGATACTGAAAAATAAAAAATATAATTTGTGTTAATGCCCACGATTTGAGCGAGCTGTCGCGGGATTTTAGTGATTTTTATTTTTGGTGACTTGCATTTATTATTATATTATTAATTAGGTGATATATGAATATTGCATAATTATATTCAATAAAATATCCCTAAATTATAAAAATAATAAGTTCTTCTTTGAAAAATCTAAAAAAGTATCTATGTAGGTACCTATACATATTTAATAGTAAAAGTATCTATGTAGGTACCTATACATATTTAATAATAAAAGTATCTATGTAGGTACCTATATTTAATAGTAAAAGTATCTATGTAGGTACCTATACATATTTAATAATAAAAGTATCTATGTAGGTACCTATATCTAATAATAAAAGTATCTATGTAGGTACCTATACATATTTAATAATAAAAGTATCTATGTAGGTACCTATATCTAATAATAAAAGTATCTATGTAGGTACCTATACATATTTAATAATAAAAGTATCTATGTAGGTACCTATACATATTTAATAATAAAAGTATCTATGTAGGTACCTATACATATTTAATAATAAAAGTATCTATGTAGGTACCTATACATATTTAATAATAAAAGTATCTATGTAGGTACCTATACATATTTAATAATAAAAGTATCTATGTAGGTACCTATACATATTTAATAATAAAAGTATCTATGTAGGTACCTATACATATTTAATAATAAAAGTATCTATGTAGGTACCTATATCTAATAATAAAAGTATCTATGTAGGTACCTATATCTAATAATAAAAGTATCTATGTAGGTACCTATATTTAATAATAAAAGTATCTATGTAGGTACCTATACATATTTAATAATAAAAGTATCTATGTAGGTACCTATACATATTTAATAATAAAAGTATCTATGTAGGTACCTATACATATTTAATAATAAAAGTATCTATGTAGGTACCTATACATATTTAATAATAAAAGTATCTATGTAGGTACCTATACATATTTAATAATAAAAGTATCTATGTAGGTACCTATACATATTTAATAATAAAAGTATCTATGTAGGTACCTATACATATTTTATAATAAAAGTATCTATGTAGGTACCTATACATATTTAATAATAAAAGTATCTATGTAGGTACCTATACATATTTAATAATAAAAGTATCTATGTAGGTACCTATACATATTTAATAATAAAAGTATCTATGTAGGTACCTATATCTAATAATAAAAGTATCTATGTAGGTACCTATATCTAATAATAAAAGTATCTATGTAGGTACCTATACATATTTAATAATAAAAGTATCTATGTAGGTACCTATACATATTTAATAATAAAAGTATCTATGTAGGTACCTATATCTAATAATAAAAGTATCTATGTAGGTACCTATACATATTTAATAATAAAAGTATCTATGTAGGTACCTATACATATTTAATAATAAAAGTATCTATGTAGGTACCTATACATATTTAATAATAAAAGTATCTATGTAGGTACCTATATTTAATAGTAAAAGTATCTATGTAGGTACCTATACATATTTAATAATAAAAGTATCTATGTAGGTACCTATACATATTTAATAATAAAAGTATCTATGTAGGTACCTATATTTAATAGTAAAAGTATCTATGTAGGTACCTATACATATTTAATAATAAAAGTATCTATGTAGGTACCTATATCTAATAATAAAAGTATCTATGTAGGTACCTATACATATTTAATAATAAAAGTATCTATGTAGGTACCTATATCTAATAATAAAAGTATCTATGTAGGTACCTATACATATTTAATAATAAAAGTATCTATGTAGGTACCTATACATATTTAATAATAAAAGTATCTATGTAGGTACCTATATCTAATAAAAAAAGTATCTATGTAGGTACCTATATCTAATAATAAAAGTATCTATGTAGGTACCTATATTTAATAATAAAAGTATCTATGTAGGTACCTATACATATTTAATAATAAAAGTATCTATGTAGGTACCTATACATATTTAATAATAAAAGTATCTATGTAGGTACCTATACATATTTAATAATAAAAGTATCTATGTAGGTACCTATACATATTTAATAATAAAAGTATCTATGTAGGTACCTATATCTAATAATAAAAGTATCTATGTAGGTACCTATATTTAATAATAAAAGTATCTATGTAGGTACCTATACATATTTAATAATAAAAGTATCTATGTAGGTACCTATATCTAATAAAAAAAGTATCTATGTAGGTACCTATATCTAATAATAAAAGTATCTATGTAGGTACCTATATTTAATAATAAAAGTATCTATGTAGGTACCTATACATATTTAATAATAAAAGTATCTATGTAGGTACCTATACATATTTAATAATAAAAGTATCTATGTAGGTACCTATATCTAATAATAAAAGTATCTATGTAGGTACCTATATCTAATAATAAAAGTATCTATGTAGGTACCTATATTTAATAATAAAAGTATCTATGTAGGTACCTATACATATTTAATAATAAAAGTATCTATGTAGGTACCTATACATATTTAATAATAAAAGTATCTATGTAGGTACCTATACATATTTAATAATAAAAGTATCTATGTAGGTACCTATACATATTTAATAATAAAAGTATCTATGTAGGTACCTATACATATTTAATAATAAAAGTATCTATGTAGGTACCTATACATATTTAATAATAAAAGTATCTATGTAGGTACCTATATCTAATAATAAAAGTATCTATGTAGGTACCTATATCTAATAATAAAAGTATCTATGTAGGTACCTATATTTAATAATAAAAGTATCTATGTAGGTACCTATACATATTTAATAATAAAAGTATCTATGTAGGTACCTATACATATTTAATAATAAAAGTATCTATGTAGGTACCTATACATATTTAATAATAAAAGTATCTATGTAGGTACCTATACATATTTAATAATAAAAGTATCTATGTAGGTACCTATACATATTTAATAATAAAAGTATCTATGTAGGTACCTATACATATTTAATAATAAAAGTATCTATGTAGGTACCTATACATATTTTATAATAAAAGTATCTATGTAGGTACCTATACATATTTAATAATAAAAGTATCTATGTAGGTACCTATACATATTTAATAATAAAAGTATCTATGTAGGTACCTATACATATTTAATAATAAAAGTATCTATGTAGGTACCTATACATATTTAATAATAAAAGTATCTATGTAGGTACCTATATCTAATAATAAAAGTATCTATGTAGGTACCTATATCTAATAATAAAAGTATCTATGTAGGTACCTATATCTAATAATAAAAGTATCTATGTAGGTACCTATACATATTTAATAATAAAAGTATCTATGTAGGTACCTATACATATTTGATAATAAAAGTATCTATGTAGGTACCTATATCTAATAATAAAAGTATCTATGTAGGTACCTATACATATTTAATAATAAAAGTATCTATGTAGGTACCTATACATATTTAATAATAAAAGTATCTATGTAGGTACCTATATCTAATAATAAAAGTATCTATGTAGGTACCTATATCTAATAATAAAAGTATCTATGTAGGTACCTATACATATTTAATAATAAAAGTATCTATGTAGGTACCTATACATATTTAATAATAAAAGTATCTATGTAGGTACCTATACATATTTAATAATAAAAGTATCTATGTAGGTACCTATATTTAATAATAAAAGTATCTATGTAGGTACCTATACATATTTAATAATAAAAGTATCTATGTAGGTACCTATATCTAATAATAAAAGTAAGTATGAACTGCAATAGGAATTACCTAGAGAGGAATTTCCTCGTAGGTCAAGTAAAATGTATAATGCTTCACTCGAGGAGAAACTCGTGTGGTTCTCAAATACATACACACTCGTTAGTAATCTGTTACTTTCTCCCATTGGCGCACAATCTACTTACTATTATGCGTGAGAACCTGTTTGATCTCATTTGATATGTTATTTGATGATATTTACAATGTCGCATATTGAGCCGGACCATCAACAAAACTCTGAAATACCAGTTATTATGAATGGCGCGGGGCACGTGACGTTCAACCAATCAGAGCGCGAGCGCGACGTGCGTTCCGTCGCACTTGCACGACATTTCACAATTTCACGGTTTCACTTCGATAGATTATAATCTACCGAAAAATAATGCATTCAATTGTATGCAGTGTGTTACGGTTCACAATCTGTCGATACTTTACAATTTGTTCGATAGATTATAATATAACGGTATACATTTACAATTTGACGGTAACATATTTTATAGGTACTAGCTTTTACCCGCGACTTCGTACGCCTACACTTAGTTACACAATTGTTGTCGGATTGTATTCATGGGATAAGAAGTACTAAATGTTAGGGAAATTCCCGCTTTGTTCCGAGAAAAGAAGTATTCAATATGCCTAGCTGACGACCTCTGAGAAGAAACGCCGAAACAAACTCAGAGAATCATAGTCTCTTTTAAAGTCCAGACAATGTATAGTAACAAAATATGTGTCTTACAATGTAGGGCAAAGTCTGAAATGGCCTTTTGAAGAAAGAGCCATAGCGGCTTTGAGTAAACCAGTCCCAACTGACGGCACGCATGCCTCAGTCATTGTGTAGCTCAACCATAATTTAGGGAGCTCAACAACCCGTCGCACGACGATACCAGATCAGAGGAACATTTGCGTAGGTCAAATAAAAAAGGCATGTGTTTAAACACCGCCCAAAAAAGTTTAAACACCGCCCAAAAAAGTACCTATTTTACTACCAAAAAAATTCTAAACTGTTACCAAAATGGATAAATGGTCACCAAAATAATATCTTCTATATAAAAGTCACCTCAAAATATTGTTATATACACTCAAAACATTCCGATTTTTTATATAAAATGTCAGATAATAGAAATTGCATAATCCATGTCAAATGTAGATAGATGATATATGTCAATATCAATATAAAGATGTCAATTAAGGTAAGTATATCAATCTATATGTGCAACTGACTAAAATATAATTGTAATACATTAATAACCCGGTTCATTAGGGCAGCTCAATCCCAAGCATTTTTATCTTCTATGTAGTCGTTAACTTTATAGTAACCCTTTTTAAAAAGTCTTTGTTTAATAAATGTCTTAAATTTATTACAACTCAATTTTTGCACTTGACTTGGGATTTTATTGTAAAAGCGTATACATTAACATTTAAATGAATTACTAATTTTCTGGAGCCTGGTCGAAGGAACAACAAGCCTATCTTTATTCCTAGTATTAATATTATGGATATCACTATATTTAGAAAAGAGATTAATATTTTTATGCGCATACATTAAGTTTTCATAAATATATTGGGAAGAAACAGTCATAATATTAATCTCTTTAAATTTTTCTCTTAGTGAACTTCTGGGGCTTAGATTATAAATTGATCGAATAGCTCTCTTCTGCAGCACAAAAATATTCTCTATATCGGCGGCATTCCCCCACAACAGAATATCATACGACATCACACAATGGAAGTAACCAAAATATACTAAACGAGCTGTCTCGACTCGTAATTTTTTTCACGGCGTAAGCTGCAGAACTGAGCTTTTTTGATAACTTATCTATATGTGGGCCCCACTGAAGCTTACAATCCAAAGTAATGCCTAGAAACACAGTGGAGTCTACAAGGTCCAGCTCTTCGCTATTTATGAGTACACTGGTTTTTACCTGTCTCACATTAGGCGTTGAGAACTTAATACATTTAGTTTTTTTTTTTTCATTTAATAACAAAGCATCGTATGAATCCTCCCAGGCACTGTATATGTGTCTTAAAAGTTAAACACCAGCATCGGTTGTCGAACGACCCAAATCCAAACTGTTTACTGTGTAATAATTTATTGTTAAGAAAAAACCTTTGCATTTGATTCAACATTACTTTTTCGAAAATTTTGCTAAACGTAGGTAACACTGAAATAGGTCTAAAATAAGTGGGGTCAGATGTGCTACCTGATTTAAACAAAGGTATTAACTTGCTAATTTTATAAGATCAGGAAATTCACCACAGTCGATGCAGTCATTAAAAATAAGGGCTAAAGTAGGTGCTACAGTATCGATTATAGCTTTGGCACGTCAACAGAGTTACCCCACAAGTCTGTAGGTCTCCTACATAAGTTTTCTGGGAATTCCCACATAATATTGGGGTACAATGTATCCTATTTGTTATTCCCGGTCAGAATCCCGTAAGATATTCGTTTTTCGGGATTTCCGGGATATTCCCACATTTTTCTGGGGTAAAATATATCCTATTTGTTATTCCCGGTCACATACTATGTGTGTATGAAATTTCATTCAAATCCCGTAAGCTATTCGTTTTTCCGGGATTTTCGGGATATTCCCACATTTTTCTGGGATAAAAAGTAGCCTATACTTTATTCTCGGTCACATACTATTAGGGTACCAAATTTCATGCAAATCAGTTCAGCCGTTTTTGCGTGATTGAGTAACAAATAAACAAACAAACAAACATCCAAACTTTCACATTTATAATATTAGTATGATGTATAGTTTTAGGTACCCCCATCAGCAGCTCGGACTTTGGATTCGTACCCGGTCAACGGCAAGTGGCTCGCCTCTATTACATGGAATGATGGAACCCATATATAGCATGCCGGCTTATTGTACCTACCTAACCTACCTACCTACCTACAAGCTACATGAGTAATGAGTTTCTATGTGGAGGGCAGTAAGTATAATATGCCATGTACACCGACTTAGTAAGTATTAAATCTGTTGTATTAAGCGAGTGTTTGTGTTTGTGTGCAGGTGTCGGTGCTCACTCTTGGCGCGCCACATCGGCTTGATGACGTTGTACTCCACCATGAACAGGATGGCGGACACGATGACCGCCGCCAGCGCCGCCTTCGGGATGTACTCGAAGTACTGCGTGAAGAACTGCAGCGCCAGGATCACCATCACACCTGCGGACACAGTGGCCGTGAGTGTGAGTGCGGGTGCTCACTCCGCCGCGCGCCGGGTGCTCACCTAGCAGGTTGCTCACTCACCCGTGTACAGGCCGTTCAGCGTGGTCTTGACGCCGGAGCCGTTGGAGACGACGGAGCGCGCCAGCGAGCCCCCTCCCGGATATGCCAGCATGAACGAATTGGCCACGCTGGCCACGCCCAGCGCGATCATCTCCTGCGTGGCGTCGATGGTGCGGCCGTCGGAGAACGCCTTGCAGATGGCGATGTCCTCCAGTAGCACGATGAGCGGGATCACGACTAGCCCCGAGCCCAGCTCCGACACCATGTCCACGAAGTCCGCCGTGGAGTTGTCGGCGCGCACGTAGCTGAACGGCGGCGGCTGCGGCAGCGGCACGCCCGACGGAATGGCGCCTGCACACACACACACACGCGCACGTCACGGTCGCGTCACGCTCGCAACACGCGCACGTCACGCTCGCAACACGCGCACGTCACGCTCGCAACACGCGCACGTCACGCGCACCTCACGCGCACTACTAACGACTACTGCTACCTGATGCTACTCTACATGGATCTGAACGATGGCGTGACTCGTGAGGGATGCTATCGCTACGTTACTAACCGCTGGGACTATTCTCGGCTGGCGATTGCACAAAAACAAAAAGAAATACTTAGTTTGAGTTTGTAAACAGCTTGTCGGAGCGCATCGAGGGAGCGAGCACACATACCCATGAGGCGCACGGGTGACTGGCCGTAGGCGGCGACGAACCAGAAGCCGAGCACGCCGGTGGCTACCACGATGATGGCGTTGCGGCAGGTGCTCACCAGCCACAGGCACTTGGCGACGACCTTCTGCCTCGTGCTCGGACCCTCTTCAGATTTCGAACCCAGTTTTATCATTCCGATTTTCTGAAATCCAAATATTGCAGATAATGATTTGGCTCCATAAAATATAGGTAGAGTGGCCATTTTGTTTTGTACACTTGTTATCGCGAAGACACATCTTCGAAGTTTGTGGCTATGCATTATAAAGTAGTCGCAGGCCGAACACGAAGTTTTCTCGCAGGGATGACTTTGCGATAAGTGCGGCCTCAGCGTAAAAACAAAAGTAGAGTTCTTTTTTTCTTATATCGTAATAGGTATTGCTTGTTGCCCTCTAGATAATAATTATGGTTGAAAATCCTTTACAGTTAGGTTAGTAACAATGTAACTGAACAAACTAAATAACTAAAAATGTTTTATTTCACCTACTCACAAAACGACGCATTACTACTCTAATAACTGGGACAAAGTAACTCTTTTTTTTTCTCTTGTCTGCAAAGCTTTATGTTTTCTTTAGTACAGATATGTATAATATTGAATTTGGATAATGCATATACGTCACATTGACAACTATGAAAGTTCTTTCATACTTTCACAGTTGTCAATGTGCTCAGCTGTGTAGTGACGTTGCATTGTATGCAATTGACTCACCCTCATGAGGAGCAGAAGGGCAATACAGGAGAAGCCCAGTACCGGGTCCCAGAGCGAGGCAGCGTGCAGGTTGCGGAAGATGGAGATCCACTGCTGCAGGAACGTACTGCCGCTCACCGAGATCGCGAACAGGTCCTTGACCTGTGACGTGGCGATCATGAGCGCGACGGCCGACGTGAAGCCCGACGACACCGGGCCCGACACGAAGTTGATGAGGAAGCCGAGCCCCAGCACGCCCATCAGCAGCTCCACCAGGCCGGCCAGGAAGTTAAGCAGGATGGCCTTCTCCACCACGCCGCCCGCCACCTGGTACGTCAGCAGTGACGCGATGGCCGTGGGCCCCGCGGGGACGGCGCGGCAGCCGCCCAGCACGATGTACACGAAGCAGCCCAGGAACGAACCGTACAGCCCGTGCTGAGGCGGCAGCCCCGCGATGTTAGAGTACGCCAACGACTGCGGGATCACAGTCAGCCCCACTGTCACGCCGGCGATCAGGTCGCCCAGCGCCTGCTCCGCGTTGTACCTGCACACCACACGCCACGCGCCGCGTTACTGTCTGCGCGTGCGCCGCCCACACACCGCGCACAACTCACTGCGCACCATACTCACTGCGGCAGCCACGACGTGATGGGCAAACGCTTGTGCAGCGTCTTGCGGTTGAAGCGGCGCCGCAACGCTGCGCGCCATCCGCAGCGGGATTCACTGTCGGACACTGGCAACAAACAGAGCCGCTTAGCGTGGGTGCGAGCACGGCACAGGTGCCTACAGGCCCGCGGCACGGCGGCACGGCGGCACGGCGGCACGGCGGCACGGCGGCACACGGCGCGGGAGTGGTCGCGCACGTGCGGCCGGCCGCGCCGCCGCGGTCAAGTTCAGGGGCGCGGCGGCGGCGGCGCGCTCGCCGATCTATTTCACACTTGACCAGCTGTGATTCCGCGCCGTCATCGCGAGCGGGCTCCGCACCACGCGCGCTCAACGTATGACTCAATACCCGACGAGGTTAATAATAAACAGACTGCGCACTACTTCCTGAAGCTGTAGTTTACACGATTTATATCGAATCATAGTAATTAATACGTGTTTGGTAGGAAGCGTGCGCGCACGTGGCACGCGCTTGACGGGCGCGTGACGGGCGCGTGACGGGCACTGTACTCACATATGTAGTCGTTGCTGGCATGCTTGTCGTCGGGCGGCGGCAGGGAGCCGGAGGAGGCGTTGTGTTTGCGCCGCGGGATCATCCTGCAACAGACACCGCTCACTTAGCTCCGCGTCGCAAACGTTTTGAGTTGTTTTGTAAGTGCAACACGTAACAGCTAACTATCACTACATTATACTAATAGAAGAATTAAGTACTGGTAGTTGCAAAAGTTAAAAGAAATCTAAAAAATATGAGATAGGGAGAACTACTCAAAAGAAGAAGTAGTAACAGCCCCAAAGTCAAACGTGAAGCCAACGCTGCCACCGCCAGCCCGCCGCGCGCCGCGCGCCGCCGTCACGCCGCGCGCTCGCCCGGACAGCCCTCGTGTCGTTAATGTCTCTCGTACTAATAATATAAGTACAAGAACATTTCAATAATATGTAGTAGATTGCTCCCCAAGGGAACAAAGTGACTGATTACTAACGAGTGCGTGTTTGAGGCTCCAGCTTGCGCTGAGCGCTGGCCGAAACCGAGTTTGTAATCTGTACTTTCCCCCGAGTGAAGCATAAATCAAATCAAATCAATTATTTATTAGTGAACATAGAGCATAGTACCTACCTACTTCTTACTTCACCTAAGTACGAGGAAAATAAAAAAAAGTATAAACATATTATTCGAAAATAATTCGAGATTCCTCTCGAAGAATATCAGTTCATACTTACATCTACCTAGTCATACTTACTTTTACTATTAATTATACATGTACTTGTTTAGATGTTTCAGTCAAGAAGTTATTATTTTTACGATTAATGGAGATTTTATTCAGTATTCTTATTCTTTAATTACCTAATCTATCTACACATACTTGTATATGTACATACATAGAATAAGATTGTAAGTTTCGCGTACGAGTATATGTATCCAAATATGACTACTGAGTTTGTTAAAAGGTTACATGTACTATTTTTGTTACCAAAATATTTAGCAGTGATAGCCTAGTGGTATGACCATTGTACTGCCAAGTAAAAGTCTCGAGTACGAATCCAAGGCACGCAATTCTGACTTTTCGAAATCATGTGCGTATTTATAATTAATTATCACTCGCTTAAACGGTGAAGGAAAATATCGTGAGGAAACCTGCATGCCTGAGAGATTTTCTCGACGGCGTGTGTCGTCGAGTCCGTCAACCCGCACTAGGCCAGCGTGGTGGACTATAGCTATAGCCCTCTCATCCTGAAAGGAGACCCGTGCCCAGCAGTGGGACAGTTCAGCATATGGGTTGATGATGATGATAAATATTTATCTATTATTAATTTAGTATTAAGTATCATAAGTAAGTATGTATATATTTTGATATAATATTACTATTTATTATTGTGTTTATTTTATTTAATTATCATTTATGTATTTTTTACTATTGTAGTAGTTTCATTTTATTGTGAATAGGTACTTATATAATTTAGTACTTAACTTATTATTTATTATTTTTTTTATTCGTTTTATATCTTTATCATTAATGTATTCTTAAATATTGTAATAGGCAGTTGTTTGAAAAGGGAAAATAAATTGATACCACAAGGAGTTGATACTTAACTTGATTCAAATCAGTTAAGTTATAGTAACTCATACAGGTACATATAGGTACATATAGGTACATGGCGTCACAGGACACACACGGGAAACTTTTGGCGGCTCCCGGTTGGTTTAAAACTAAATTTTAGAGTAGGTCCAGAAGTACTAAGTAATACGACACCTTTATCACCTCAATTAAGCTGGAGCTGTCATTCAAACTTACAAGTAAACGGAGAGTTTGCAATAATATATATTTTATAAATTAACATAATATGATAAACTTTAATTAAGTTAATTAACTTATTATGTTAACCCTAAATTATAGGGTGTAAGTAAATTATCACAATGTTATTACAATAAATAAATGAATTGTCTTTCTCCTACGCGGAGTTCATTAGGTATACGTAGGTATTATGAGGTATCATTACCAAACATTATCCTACTAATATTATAAATGTAAAGTTTGTGAGGATGGATGGATGGATGTTTGTTACTCTTTCACGCTATAACTGGGTAGGTATCTACTGAACGGATTTTGATGAAACTTTACAGTATTATTATTTGTACATCAGAATAACATAGGTAGGTATAGGCTATAACTTATAACAATTTTGAGTTAATTAGCCAAATTACAACGATAATTAAAAGTAACGTTTCCACGCGGACGAAGGCGCGGGCAGAAGCTAGTCAATAATATATTTTTTTTTAAATGTGGAAACTGAGAATGAGTAACAAAATATTTTTATTGTCTGTGTACCTAAGTCTGAAACACATAAGATCATTACTTCTGATTGTACCTATTTTGACGAATTGGAAAGAAATTCATAGTCCTTGACGTAACATTAATCTGATTACTTCATCAAAATGAGTCAACTCTCGAAAGTCATTACAATTTTAAAGTCAACAAGTGGTTACATTGGTTAGGGTGTCGCGAGGCCAGAGGCTCTGGGTACTTCAAGTCCAGAAGTGGAGGTAATTGTTATAGTTATACTGGCCACCTACAATGGACACCTGTCATGTTGACGAGATATGACATTGTTCTTTGATTAAATTTATATCTCCAATAGTGTCACAACTCGTGTTACTAACAGTGTCATCTAGTTGATTGGTTTTTATGTTCCGTTGCAAACAAACTCGTGCCAGATGTCCAATTTTCTTGCATTTCAGGCAGGTAGATTTCATGGCGCCGCAATCATTAGATCGGTGGTCGTCTTTACCGCATCGGTAACATTTTCCCTTTAAATCTGTTATAGTTAACGGAGATGATGATGAAGAAGTTAACTTTATATTTTGTCGTGCGAATGATGATCGTGATTCGTTATCTCTTGTCGATTTTGTAATCTTGTTTACTGTCTCGAAATGTTTGTGCATGTCTGCGGATATTTAAATGTTTTCTGATTTTCTCATTTCCTTGCATGTAGCAATATGAACCAGTTTAGTAAAAGGTGGTGTATCCCTTTCTTGAAGAATTTTCGTACGTATTTCATCGTCTTTTAATCCACGAATAAATTGCAAGGCTAGGAAATTTTCTGAGGTAGATTTTTTACAATGATGGCACTTGAATTCGGAGTTCAAGGAATTTTTCTTTAATTCTTTCATTTTTATCTTTTTGTATATTTTTGGCATTTTCCATGCTAAGATTTTTTAAAGTTATTTAGAAAAGGAAAAATACGACCGCGGGCAGGATTCGAACCTGCGTCTTCTGGTTCTTTCATTTCTGGTCTGGTTCTGGGTCTTCTTTCATTTTTCTTTAATTTTAATTGGATCCTCCGGAGAACATAAATCATGTAACTTCTCATGCAAGTTTTTAAAGCCAAACTGAAGCATTGCATTAATCATAAAGATCAAATAAAGATGGATATAATTGCCGAACATCATAAGTCAAAAAATTTCAATCAGTTTTGGAAATCTACAAACAAACTTAAGCCAAAGGTAAGGCTCCCTGCCAGTGTGGAGGGGATAAGTGCGCCCCGTGATGTGGCTAACCTATTTAAGAACAATTTTAGAGTGGAAAAACTTTTGAAACCGGATGAGGGCGAAATGATGCCTGATGCTGGGAAACGCGGTACCGATGACCCTCCAGTTAAAATAACCTATGCGGAGGTTTATAAGGTTATTAAACAAATGTCCAGAGGGAAGTCACCGGGTCATGATGGTCTCAGCATCGAGCATCTGCAGCATGCTGGTGTTCACCTGCCTAGGGTCCTATCCATGTTGTTTACATTCTGTCTTCGTCATAATTACCTACCAGACGACCTCATGAGGACCATAGTAGTACCTATAATTAAAAATAAGACGGGTGATGCATCAGAAAAGGGAAATTATAGACCTATAGCTCTGGCCACCCTGGGTAAGGTGCTGGACGGTGTGCTGAACAGGCACTTAAGCCACCATGTCTCTCTGCATGACGCTCAGTTCGGATTCCGACCTGGGCTGTACACTGAATCTGCAGTACTGTGTCTTAAGCATACCGTACAGTATTATACTGATAGAAGAACACCAGTACACGCCTGCTTCCTGGACCTGTCAAAAGCGTTTGACATGGTGTCATACAATGTTCTATGGAGGAAAATGAGGGTTAACACCAGTCTGCCTGTAGAGATTATTAATTTAATTAGATATTGGTATGATAATCAAAGCAATTTTGTCAGATGGATGAGTGAATACTCGGATGAATATAGGATGGAGTGTGGAGTAAGGCAGGGGGATTAACTTCACCTACTCTATTTAATCTATATGTAAATGGACTGATTGAGGAGCTCAGCAGTGCTGGGGTCGGTTGTTCAGTGGATGGTGTTTTTACGAACAATATTAGCTATGCTGATGACATGGTCCTCCTGGGCCCCTCAATCAGTTCCGTGAGGTCACTGTTAACCATATGTGAACGGTATGCTTTGGCCCATGGGCTCAAGTACAATGTTCAGAAGAGCGAGCTACTAGTTTTTAAGGCCGGGACTAAAACCTACTCTGTTCCTCCGATCACACTGAATGGAACCGTCCTACAGCAAGTGTCCCAATTTAAGTACT
Source organism: Acronicta alni (assembly GCA_964056405.1). Classification (NCBI taxonomy): domain Eukaryota; kingdom Metazoa; phylum Arthropoda; class Insecta; order Lepidoptera; family Noctuidae; genus Acronicta; species Acronicta alni. The sequence goes on from OZ043920.1 coordinate 76,700, forward strand.
TGGGCCATTGGGTCAATGAAAAATTAAATGATGATATGGACATGGATAGGGCGCTCCCTATCCATGTCCAGAGCATTGTCGGTAAGGGGTAATATGGGTAATTAGCTCTCTCGCAGGTTTGCACGATGCTCACGTGAAGTTAAAATCACACTTTTTAAAAGCTACTGCAAAACGCTATACACGTGCAACCTGTGGAGCAATTACACTAAAAAAGCCTACAATGCTCTGCGCGTCCAGTATAACAACGCTTTTCGGGGATTGGTGGGGCTTCCATGGCGGTGCAGTGCCTCCGGTATGTTCGCCGACCACAGCACGGACGGTTTCCAAGCGGTGCTTCGCAAAAAAACGGCCACCCTGTGGTCGCGGGTAAAGGACAGCACCAACACGCTTCTGAACGTGGTATCGGTCAGAGTGGATAGCCAAATCCTGAAGCATTGGTCGCACATGCATGTCCGAAATAATAATAAAATTTTTAAATATTACTAACAGAGATAAGTACATAACTACTAACAAAATATGGACTAGTATCAATTATTGTTCTTGGTCTGAAATAAATATTTTTCATTTCATTTCAATTCGGGTGATAATGCAGCAAGAAAGAAAGGCGTACACTTTTATTTTAGGATCTTCGATTTTATTGAGCAACAAAAATACAGTTACCTAATCGTTTAGTAAAATTTGCGAGTCTCTTTTTCTTGAAAAGGCTGGAAATTCATTTTTGGCCCTCGTTCTTGTTGTGTATTCGTATTCATGTGTGATGCCGATGTTTGCAGCGGTGTGTTTCGTCGATTTTATCTGTTTTGTAATATGAGAAGTTTAGTTTTTATGATGACACATTTCTCTTCAAAATCATACCTGGTTTCTATATCTTGGTCTAGTAGTTCGTCTGGTGTTTCTAATTCTATTTCATGTTGTATTTCTTGTAATTTCTGTAACGTTTCTTGAAGCGATTGTAGTCTCGACTCGACAGTTTCTTGGTATAGTAGAGTTTCTTGGGTGTTTACGTAGTTTTCAAGCTTTGTGATCAAACCTCGCAATGACGCGCGGGTTCTCTTTATTTTTTTAACATCATTAGTCGACATCCCCGTCGCCAATTTATTAAATACACATTTTCATTATGTAAGAATATATAGAGAAGAATATATTTTTCAATCAAAGAACAATGTCATATCTCGTCAACATGACAGGTGTCCATTGTAGGGGGCCAATAAATAATAGTAATATAATACCTATTACTGATAATATGCGTATATTAATATGATACCGCAGATATTAGTGCGGTGTTCTGTTCTAAGCGGTAAATAATGAGTAAGTTAGGTTTGCGAAGGTAAGATTAACGGTGAGAACCTAAGCGGTTACAGTTGCCTATACACGCTTGTAACACTAGGGATATTACATACGCGACCCTGTAACACGAAAGAGGAATAAATAGTTGTGTTGGCAGTACTTATACTGCCAACCCAACAAAACTTTGACCCTTAAGTCAAAGTCTCCCCCTCTGCCAACACAGAACACGTTTCCTCACTGGCAACCTTGCTCACCGTAAGGAACACAACACAGCTCAAAGCAGTGTTACCTATACAACTTCGATTTTCCGCAAGGCGGAGGTACTTCCCCAGTCGGGCAATAAAAGTGAGGAACAGTGACAATATTTTGTGAAATTCCTATGAGATTGGAAAAAATGAGATCATCGCGTGTTACACCGCGAGTATCAGCTAGTTAATAATACGATAATAAATGCAAATCACGAAAATAAAAGTCAATATAAAATCCCGCGACAGCGCCTCTTCGTACAAGTCGTCGTCTTTGTACAAGTACCTACCTCAGTACCTACTTGTACAAACATGTGCGTGTGAACTGAGGGACCACACTGGTATTTCGAAAAAAATGATTGTAGGATTTAGTAGAAGTCTTAAAACAATAATATTGTAGAACAAATTTGGGAATTTGTAAAAAAATACAGCCCTTAAAGTGTGGTCCCTCAGTCCTCACAGACCGTCAGGCAGATCTCGGAAAGTATGCGAAAAATTAAGATATTGTGACTATAGACATTTAGTAAAGAATTACCTAGTAAAGATATTTACTAAATAATGGGCTACCAATTATCAAAAGTAAAAAAAATATAACGAATAAACTGTGGTCCATTAGTTTTCCACACGACATTAGTTTCTACGAAGGCACGTCATGTGCAACACGTAAAATCTAAGTGTAGCACATTATACATAAAACAATGAAAACACGGAACACAGTTTCATAGGTAGGTATGCGAGTAGATATACGCGCTATCGCCACAATAGTATTCGTCCCGAGTTGGTAGGTATAACCGCCAAGGTCTTTTCATAGTAATTAAAACAAACTGAATTAACTGAAATTGTAATAGCAGTTAATTAGATACAAGTACGTAAGCAAATAGTATTAGTCACATGAGTCGGAGCAGCGACAGCGGCGGCGCGCGCGCAGCTGTGAGCGGCCGCGTGACGTCACGCACCACCCGGCGACCACGCCGACTAGTGCTGCGGTCAGCCACATTACCACATAACGATGTTATGTTGTTCGAGTGACCGCGAGCTTTATGCGCCCGCGCCGCCGCACGCCGCCGCACGCCGCCGCACGCCGCCGCACGCCGCCGCCTACAACAGCACGGCCCGGCCGCGGCCGCTCACAACGCAGCGAGCGGCCAACGCTTGCAGCTTGATATTGTGACAACCCTGCGGCCCGTCACAAATGAGTTACAAACGGTATGCATTCATGATAACTAATGTACCTAACTCCGTAAACATTTGAGGTCGACATTGATGATTCAGTCAAGTGGTCGAGTCAGACACCTCGTGACTGAAGGATGCCTACATGATTTAATTTATTATTAACCATTTCATATTGTTCCATTTATAAAAATTAGCTGTCAACAGGTACCCACCACTATAGTAACATAACCATCTGAAGTAGGTATACAATATTATATACTACGACATATGTAGCTACTACGACATATGTAGCTACTACGACATTTCAATCTCAACAAATAAGTATGAAAACTGAAGGTAGGTTGACAATGTCTCAGGGAGACAGAAATATGGAGCATACACGAAGCGTAGCAATCACATGTCACGGACAAGACGAATGGCCGAAACTGGAAGTAAACATACGAGTATTTGACAACATAAGGAAAACTACTGATACTTGTATGTAAATATAATGATAGAATATTAATGGAGGCGCACGTTCCGGTAACGCGTGGCACTTGGCGGCGGCGGCGGCGGCGCGGGCGCAGGCGGCCGTCCCGCGGCGCACGCGCCTTACTCGTACACTCGTGAGTGCAAACACATTCGCCGAATCAATTATAACACGCATCATTGGATTATTCGCATTATAACGATAGCGTAAGTCAACATATTAGGTACAGTCGAGTGGAATCCGGGCTCGCTTTATGAGCGGGCTCATTGAATGTTTACAATAAGAAGAAGCAAGTAATTAAACTGATGCATCATATACATTATGCCACAATATAGGAAAGAAATATGGCATGCTTGATCAGTCGCTTCTGACAGTCATCAGTGAGCGCCGAGCGCGATACTGCCAAAGCCCAGTTGGATTTTATCAAGACCAAACATGTTGCCTACTAGGGACTTGCTTCGAATCACTAATTGACTTAAGGAGAACAAATTATTTACTTGTAGGCATCCTTTATACGTATAAAATCATATTCTAATCTACTAGTCCTGCATATTGAAATTAACGATTTTATGAAAAGTCAGTTTAAAAAACGATGATGTAATTTGGATGCATTGTAGCGAGTTTGTAGCTAGAGATAGCAACCTACTGCCTTACCTACTTAGATCCCAAACCGTTAAACAATTGCGTGAAATGAGCATGTTGATGATTTGAAGTATTAAGTGGAGCGAAATGGAGATTGAGGTAGACAGTAGCGTCTCGACACACGCCTCTGCGACACACGCCCGACACGCGTGCAACACGCGCCCGACACGCGTCCGTGACGATGTTACGTACAGGACGTGACGTGACGTGACGAGGTGGCACGCGACCATGAGCCTCCCCGCTAAAATCTCGACTAGTCGTACTGTTGCCGGCACGGATCGTGAGCGCTCCGCGAAAGGATAGGGAGGGTTTTGTGCATGAAGAACTGAGAACTTATCTGAACTTATCTCAATCATGGCTGGCGTTCCTAGCTCGTCACATGCTGCCCCAAAAACATAGATGAAATGCTTCGCACCTCACGACATACCATCAAACAGACCGAATAATTTACTTCTGTGGAGATCATGGTAACTGTGTAGCAGTATAGCGTCGTGCGTGTCGCATAAACAAATGACCTGTCAAAAATTTGCTTAAGGGAAAAAATTTAAAGATTATTTTAAATTTAATATAAAGGTCAACTGCCATGCGCTCGTAGCGCATAATAATAATATCGAAATCTAAGATATTAAAGTGTGCAAACTGTAACATTGTAATATGTGAAGTGTTAGCGTTCATACAGAACAAAATAGACGTGATGGACGAAGAAAGTCTCATCCGTATATGTGTAAGTGCTTTTAGTGTCGAGGATATAGAACATGCAAAGTCGTTACTTTTTGAATCTCTGCAAAAAACGGCTACTATTCGAAAACGACAAGGCAAGACTCAACGAAACCTTGACGACATTATATCGCTTTTAAAAGGGACTGACACAGAAAATATACCAGCTTTTGTGGCGAGAAGTCTCGAGAAACTACCTCCGGTTACATTCGACCATGTCGATGTGACGTCGTTACTTAAAAAGATCGTCATTATGCAGGAGACTATTGATAACATTCGCGAAAATTACGTATCAAGAAACGATATCAATGAACTTATGGTAGATTATCGTAGGTCGTCATCCTTTGAAGAAAACACCAATGTTAACCTGAAACGTGGTGGGCACTTGCAAAAGAAAAATATATATGTTATGAATAGTGGACCGGATGCACTCCCAGTGCACGATTATGAGGGTAACTGCTCGATTTTAGGGCAGGATATTGATAGTGGTGGTGAATGTTTGCGTCAACAACATGACACGGCAATTACATTGGCGCGAGTGTCGCCGGCGCTTTTACCCAGTAGTGAACCACTATGCAAGACAGCGGGTGTGATTGAGATACCGTGCAGGCTAGCGCAACGACAACCTTCTACACAAACAAGCAATATCATTACTACTCTAGACAAAGGTGAACAAACTGAGGCTACGGGGCGTTTAATATAATATGCTGAAATGGCTAGTATTGCCACTGAATCGAAGGTAACTGATGGGGATGATCAATGGATTTTGGCTCAAAAGACACGATTCCGAAATAGGCTAACTACAAAGAAAGGAAATGCAGTTGTCGAGTCACAGGACAACGTGAAATTCAAAGCTGCAGATATTAAAGTACCGTTGTTTATTTCTAACGTCCATACTGATGTATGTGAAGAGGACATTATTGACTATGTTCGCAATAAAACGGGAGAAACTATTTCGTTAGTGAGGTTAAAAATTAAGAAACACAAAAGTTATAATGCATATAAAGCCCACGTTTTAAAGCATAAAGTGGATATATTTCTGGATGAGAAGCTGTGGCCATTAGGCATTTGTTTTAGGCGTTTTGTAAATTTTCAAGAAATGAGGAATGTAAAAACGGACTAAGAAAGTGTGACTAATAATAAATGAATCACATAGATTTAAATGGACAAAGAACTTATTAGGTATAATCGGTCAGGAGATCATGGGAAGGTGTCAGAGCTCTGTGCACACCTCTGACGTCGTAGCACTACAGGAGACGTGACGTTTTATATGGGTCTATGCCACCTGAATTAAAGATATTATTATTATTATAAACAGGGGTTCACACGGCAATGCCCAACACGTTTTTTACAACATCCAATTTAAACCGGCCGCGGCAATGAAAAGTCCGGTGGGTATTCGACAAATGTTTAGCTAAAGTTTTTTGCATACAAACGCGTGTGAACGGGTCTTTACTGTTGGCTTCAATGTATGCACCACTACTTATTCGGTAACATTTATCCCACAAAAAACCGTGCAGTACAATAAGTACCTTGTGAACCCAGTCAGCGCGGGCGCTGCGAGGGCCCCACCGAACAATTGTTTGAACAATATAAATTATCTTTTTGTATTTTTTTTTTTGGCATTTTCAGCCACCACCAGCGCTGACTTGCACTGCAGCTACTGAATCAATACCAATAACACTTCCGTACCTGCCTACCTTCTATATTATTCCTACAATTATTATATATTTTCTCTGACCATTAGGGCTTTTTTTGTCCGGAAAATTTTCATGGATCGATGTTGCCACCTGGGAAGATGGCAGGGTTTGTCGCTCGCAGTGATAGACTACTACGAAGACTGCAGCAGACAATAGCCTCTGAGGAGGAGAGCCTCCTTGCCGGTGTCGCGCCCTGGGATTTCTAAGCGAGAGCACTCGGCTCAGTATATGTGACTGTCACCATTGCGTGGACTGTCCTGAGGACTCGGCGCAGCATATGCTGGAATTATGCTTAGCTTAGGGAGAGCAGCGCCCTGATGATGTCGCAGCAATGGGGGTGACAGCAGTGGCTTGCAAAAGAGGCGGAGGAATGGGAGATCCAATTGTCCATCTCTTTTCCGACATGCAGTACTTAACGGCGCCGGAGGGCGCAAACAAACTCCGTGACCTGTGGCCTGTGGACGGTTGACTTGGGGAGTCTTCCGCCTGACCAGACAAACGCCGCGGTTGTTCCACCCGCGCCGTCGAGTACGAAGCGAGAAGAGACCTCGCCCTTTGAAGTGGTCCAGCGAAGGTTACGTCACACCCTGTCACGGTCGTGGCGCATGTCACGACTCCCACCCGATCCATATGGAGCAAGTGCTCGGCTACCAGCACTCAGCTCTGCTCACCAAGCGCTCCAGGCGCCTCTTAAACCCTTGCCTGCCATCCCACTTGAAGGCGCGCGTGTGGCAATCAACTTATAGATAACTAATATTTTATAGATAACTACGGTTAGGTTAGGTTTTATTTTGTTCACTACATAGTTTGGTAATATATGGGACCATTATGACTTATTTATTTCTTAAGCCTGCCTAACAAACGGCTACAGTTTAACAAACGCCTAACAAACGCCTGTTTGCAGTGAATTCTTGTCGCACTAACTCAGGCCTACGTTGCCCCATTCATAGAATGTTGGAATCCTACAACTTAAATTTCATGGATATTGACATATTATATGCATGCTCTAAATCCAAATTTAAATCTAATGTTATTAAAAAGTTGTCCTAGTTTTAAAAATTAATTTGATTGGCATGAAAATGTTCTTATTTACTATTTATTATTCTAAGTACAATATTATCTGAATATTCTTGCTAGCTCTTGTTGTCAAAATCTACTTAGTTTTATGTATTATGTTGTAGCTGTTTATTATCCCTTAATAAATAAAAATATTTTCAGTTTTCTAAAAGCGATAAGACTGAATAAAAAAATACAAACACCGTTAGTTCCAAACACTTAAAGATAACCTAATGTTTACATAAGTCTAGGAATGATAAAAATTATGGATGAAGGTTTCCCCTCAACAAAAAAATTATATATTACGTCTTTATACTAGTACATTTAATTTTCTTGTAATTGAATTTATTATAGTAAGAATATATAACCTAGTCTATAGGTACTAATATTATAAAGAGGTAAAGTTTGTGAGGTTGCAGGCGGTCATTCTCTGGATGTACTGAACCGATTTTGTTTTTTTTTTACCAATAGAAACCCACATTATTTGTGAGTGTCATAGGCTTTAATATTTATGTATAATTTATATGCATGTTATGTTATTAGGAGTACATTACACCCGTGTGAAGCGGGGCGGGTCGCTAGTTAAATATATACAGGGTGTCCATGAAAACCGGACACCTGCTATTTTATATCTGTATCGTGAATAATGACATTTTTGTTAGTGTTTGAATTACATAATACAGGTACTCAATTATAATATTATGCATTTACAATTGTTATTTTTATTATTTATAAATTATTTGTTAGCACGTTTGGTGTAGTGGTTAGGCCCGCCATGCGCCTCTGCCGCTTGCCGTTGCAAGTTTTGTGTTTGTATGTGCTTCACGGATATTTGCTTCGAGTAAGAGTGTAGGTACTTTAGTAATAAGTTTGTGAAGTCCACAGGGCTTGTGCCCTGTCGCCGGAACTGGGGATTTTCTAGTTTTTGAATTTTCTTAGTGTTGATTTTTCTGTTTAAGTCTAGGTATCTGACTGTCTGGTCTATCTTTTGCTATATATTATTTAGAGTGTGCTGGTGCCACTACCGTTGAGTGGCTGGTGACGGGCCGCCAGCGCTGTGCCGCCCACAGCTTGAGCGGCAGTCCGCAGCGCCGCGGCACTCGACATCGCCGCGGCGCGTGAAAGTAACGCGAGGAGTTTGTAAGTCACCCGCGACCACTCTCGCGCAATGCGATAACTATATTCTACATTTTTATAACACTTGCACCAACTTAGTTATCATGTTAAGGTCAGCTCGTCATCGGTTAGTTTTACCGTCTTAGTTTGGGATACGATGACGACTCGCTTTCGGTGTATACCTTCAAGCGACTATCACAATTAACTAATTAAATACAACAATTTATAAAGAGGATAATAAGTAAGGAATGCGACCGACGACGGTTCGTGACTCACCTCGCTGACGTTTAACAATATTTGTGAACACATAATTCGTAGGAATCGGGTACAGGCACGGGGCTCGAGAGGGGCCCGCAACGATAACAAACAATGCAATACCGGCGACTACCTGAGCGCGGCGGCGGCGGGCGCCTCGTCCCGCAGCGTCCAGCCCGCGGGACGTCGCCGGGGTCCAGCTAGGCTCTGCGCAGCCAGTCGGGTGTCGAGGTCGGGATCACCGAGCGGACTCACTTGTGCGGGCGGTCGGCGACGGCGGCGGTGTCCGGGGCGGGCCGGTGCGGGCAGTGCGAGCGATGCGAGGTGCGGCGCTGTCAGGTGCGCATGGGTCGGCAGCGAGCGTGCGGCGCGGGTGGCGGTGGGCCGGCCGTGGTGCGGTCGGTGTCGGTGGCCGGGTGGCGGAGAGGAGCGCGGCCGCGGAGCGCTGCGAGCGTGTAGTCGTCGGCGCGGTCGGAGCGCGACTGGCGGAGCGGCGGCGAGCGGCGTCGCGACTCGTGCCGACTGTAGACTGCTGTGTGGTGTCAGTGTGGACGTGTGGAGCGCCGCCGCGCGCCCCGAGATGCGCGGAGGCTGCGCGCCATCCCCCGCCGCCCCGCGCACACACACACGCTCACACACACACACACACACACACAGGGCACCCCTGTTCCCTGCCGGTGGCACTCACTGGCCGGTCGGTGCGCGGCGGCGGCTGCGGCGTCATCGCATATGTCATAATCGTAAGGGTGCTCTCGATCGTTTCGCGCCGCACTTGTATCAGCTTCCAACTTAATTAATCAACGGGACTACGTTTCAGTAGGACACACACACATAACAGATAACGTTATTGTCAGGAACATTTCAGCCGTCAATGGACAGCGGTTAAACTCTCGCAATCTGATATCTCAGAGTGCAACATAATATTACCAAATACAATTCGATCACGATGACACAAGGATACTCAAACAATTCAATTCAATCAATTCATTAACTAAAAATGGAATAGGTATTTAGTTACAATGTGATGTCATTATGTAGATGTCCTTATAATTATGTAAGTAGGTATAATTAGCTTTCTTAAGTCATGTGAAACTAGTCAAATGTTTTATTTCAATTAGACCATTAAAATAACACTTTTGAAAAGTCAAAACTAGTTGCACGGTTCCAAGAAGTGGGTCTTATGGAGAAGAACCGGCAAGAAACTCCATAGACACTCTTTTTAAAAAACGTGATTAAGTACAATGATAGTTTAAAAATGTTCTAGTCAAACTACAAGTTCGTGTCCACGAACAACAACAGTTACTTGTTTGTAATAATGTTTTGTGTAAGACAGGTATCCAAGTAAATGCCTCAGGCATTAAGTCCGCCTTTGTACTATGTTTGTGCGTAAAGTATTAAAATAAATAAATAAATGGAACACGAACACCTGCTTGAAAAAATGAAAGTGCATAATAGGTAGGTACTAATATTCTATAACAAAATGAATTTTTGAAAAAAGCCTTTATCCATTTTAGTTATTATAGCCGTTTTAAATGTTGATTACAATCACCATAATTTAAGATAACAGCAAATATTTTTGACAAGTACAACATTTATGTTTTTATTCCATCCGAACCTCGCGCGGACAGCCCTCGACAATGTTTACAAATCATTCGTGAACTAGTTATCAGCCGCGCAAACTATCCTTCTGCATGATAACAAACATCAATTCGTTAAGATGTAGGTATGTATGTACCTTGTACTATTCCATATTTAAGCAGGTGTCCCATTTCCATGGACACCCTGTATAGACATTCATTTTATTAACATTAAATGAACTCAATAGATTTATTTATTATACAAAATAAACACTTAGTAAAATCGACTTAGAAAAATAAACTTAATGAAACATTTAATTCACTGGATAGAGGCTTTTTAGACTACGTAACACTTTTCTCGGTGTCTATACAAATTATAAAGTTATGAAACGGGATCAGTTGACCAATTCGAAATATTCATTTGGTCAACTGATCCCGTTTCATAATTTCATAATTTGTATATACCTACATATGTTACGGAAATGTAGGTATACACAATTATTATGGAAATGTATGAAATCAAGGAATAGTATACAAATCCTAGGAAATGTGTACAATTCCGATACTATTTAGGAAATGTATAAAACATAGATATCCTAGGAAATGTATAAATTTCCTCGGAATTGTATATAATTCCAATATCGTATTAGGAAATGTATAAAGTAAATGCTTTCTGTAATAAAACACGTTGTTAATAATATTTTTTTATTATAGCACTTATTGAGACAATCGGGTAACAGTCATACCGTAAAATAATAATAATATGTTCATATAATGTTACTAATCAAAACATTCAGATTTGGTTCTGGCGTTGTGTGGTCACAGTTCTAACCTAACCTAACCGATATCTGTATTTTGCTGCTCAATCAGTAATTTTGTCGTTCAATCAGTATTTTTGATACGCGGTTTATTATATTCCATTGTCAATTAGGTACCTATCGTAGGAAAAGTTGGAGGTGCTGAAATCTTTACATTGCCTTACAGGCAGTTGTATATAGTATTAAATTTTGCATGTTGTGTACAGTTTACAAGGCGCTGCGCGATCGCCGGATCAGGCGAAGCAATACCCTCCCCTCGTCCCGCTGTCCCCGCGTACCCACCAATATCTTAAATGTTTCACATTTCCGATTGCTATTTAGGAGATGTATAGATTTCCTAGTAATGTGTAATGTGTAAGTATAATATTATTTACTTCACACATTTCCGTGCGATTTAAGGAATTACATACATTTCCTAAGAATTGTATACAATGACGGATTACATACATTTCCTAAGAATTGTATACAATAACGGATTACATACATTTCCTAAGAATTGTATACAATGACGGATTACATACATTTCCGTTAACATAGACACCGAAAAAGTGTTACATAGTCTCTTTGTAAGAAAATTTTAGAATCGTATCTGCAGGAAGACACAAGGACATAATTATTTCGTGACAGTGAAGTGATAATTTTGAAAAAAAAGTTAGTTGATATCTCCGTCAACGAAGTTACGAGCCGTTCGAAAGTTCTCCGAAACTTCGGAGTCCGATAAAACAAGTATCAAATTCAATTTTTCGAACGGGTAAAAATACATGGAGAGTAGGGACAACTGTCAAATTGTGTTGTCATTCATTCTTAGTTCGGGCCCCGAACGAATCATCCATCCGTAGGTGATACGGAGTAGGAAGCGGCCGTAACTAAGGTCGAAACTACGGACTTCGTGCTTAGGGAGTAGACCCCCAGATTACTTGTATTACCTACTTACAAGGGAATTTAGATAAATTAATGGACACAGTGTGTAACATCTAGATTGTAATCCTGCGACAAACGTGAAGTCGGTTATAAATATTATATTCCAAGTATTAATACTGTACAGTATTTTATTAAAAATGTAGGTATGAGAGTTATGTAACAGCTAAAAGTGACAGATATGAATTAATTGCATGTGTCTGACCTACACATGCAATTAATGGTTGAGCTACACGATGACTGATGTATGCGTGCCGTCAGTTAGTACTAGTCAACTCATAACTGCTATGGCACTTTCTTCAAAAGGTCCAGTTCAGTTTTGCCTAAATTGTAAAACACATCTAGCACATACAATAAGCACGGAATTCTCCGAGTTTGTTTCGGCGTTTCTTCTCAGAGGTCGTCAGCTAGGAAATGCCGGCGCCATCTAGTATTAATTAAATATTGAATAGATGATGTACAAGTGGATTATAATGTCTATTCGTCCGACCACTTCCCGATTATATTAAACCTTTTTTACCCGCGACTTCGTACGCGTAAACTTAGTAGCACAACTGTTGTCGGATTGATTTCATGGGATAAGAAGTACTCAATGTTAGGGAAATTCCCGCTTTGTTCCGAGATTTGAAGTATTTAATATGCCAGCGTTAGTCACATTTTGTGAAATTTCATTCAAATCCCATAACTAGTTCTCCTATATCCGTGTTTCGGGTTTTCCGGGATAATCCGACATTTTTCTGGGATAAAAAGTAGCCTATACTTTATTCCCGGTCCCATACTATGTGTGTAGGAAATTTCATTCAAATCCCGTAATTAGTTCTCCTATATGAGTTTTTCGGGATTTCCGGGATATTCCGACCTTTTTCTGGGATAAAAGTAGCGTATACTTTATTCCCGGTCCCATACTATGTGTATATGAAATTTCATTCAAATCCCATTAGTAGTTCTCGTATGCAGGTTTTCTCACGATGTTTTCTTTTACCGTTTAAGCGAGTGAAAATTAACATGAATGCGAAAAGTCAGAGGTGCGTGCCTTGGATTCGAACCCGAGGAGTATGGCAACTAACACTGTGACAAGAGGATTTTATTTATATAAAGATATTCAAATAATATATTAAGTAGTGTAGAAGATAGTGGCCACATATTGATTGTTACATTTGTTTGACAAATACAAATTTTGCCAGTTTTATAAAATGAATTTATTGCTATTAAAATAGTATAACAGTTATTAGAAGAATAACAAATATTCGGTATGTAAAATGAGGACACTCATTAATTAATTCACCCGTCACAAAAATCTACTCTATCTACCACCATCAAGATTAAAAATATTAAATGAAAGTCCACAATACATGGCAATAAGAATATATAACAAATTACCACAAGAAATTAAAAAAGAAACCAAATTCCATATATTCAACAAAAAACTAAAATGTTTTCTTATTAAAAAATGTTACTATTCCATTGAAGAATACTTCAATGGAATAGTAACATTTTCTAACACAAAAAAACAATAACAAAACAATATTAATAAATAAAATTATCTAATAATAAATATAAATTAATATGGCGACAGAATAGATATTTTAACTAACATTATTTTTACCAGTACATTATTAACTAATTAGTGTCTATAAATTTAGCTATACCATACTTGAAATAACATGTTATCTCTCAAATTTGCAACGCCTGCAAAAGGCCGCTAAGTTCTAAGCACCACTATTGAGTAATAAGACCTGTTTGTATACTTAGTAAGCAAATAAATGATTTGATTTGATTTGATAATTAAATAATTAAAGAAGAACAATATAAAAAAAGTATCTTATATTTAATTTATCGAAATGATATAACTCATCAATGACACTCTTTGCAGATGACAGTACAGCTTTATTTAGTGTATTCACTGACCTCTTTACTACGTACTTATAGAGGTCAGTGAGTGTACTCCTTGCCACGTGGGATGATTGAATGACACTAGTCACAGACCAGGGACGTGTTGAGGTTGACCTATTTTGTATAGACCAGTGTTTTCAGTTTTCAGTCAAAAAATTTTATTTCATAATTTAAAATTAAATTTGAACAAATCCAAATTATTGAATTTTCGACAAAGAAATAACAATTTCATCATCATCATCATATCAGCCGCAGGAGATCAACTGCTGAACAAAGGCCTCCTCCATAGACTTCCACAAGGACCGGTTATAAGTCGCTTGTATCCAACGACTTCCAGCGACCTTTACCAGGTCATCTGTCTATCTCGTTGAAGGCCGTCCCACGCTGCGCTTTCCGGTGCGTGGTCTCCACTCGAGAACACACTTTTTGCCCCAACGGCCATTAGTTCTACGAACTATGTGCCCCACCCATTGTCACGTCGGCAACTTTTGTTCTTCTACGGATCTCTTCATTTGTGATTTGATGCAAGCATAGTTCTCTCCATAGCTTGCTGAGTGACCTTGAGCTTCCTTACGAGACCTATAGTGAGCGACCACGTCTCTGTGCCGTATGTCATCACTGGTAACACACACTAGTCACACACACGTTTGTGTTCAGGCACTGCGGTATTGTTGACGAAACAACATTACGAAGTTTCCCAAAAGCTGTCCAACCGAGTCGGATTCATCGAGTGATCTCTTTCTCGAAGTTGGACCTACCTAACTGGATGGTTTGTCCCAGATAGACATACTCGTCAACAACTTCAAGAACAGAGTTCCCAAATCCCAACGAATATGGGGATGGGCGCTACATGGATGTTCCAACTTTTGTCTTGCCCATGTTCATTTTAAGACCCACCTGTTGGGAAACTCTGTTGAGATCATTGAGAATTGTGCTGAGATCTTGCAGCGATTCTACCGTGACTACGATATCGGCGGCAAATCGAAGATAATAATAATTTGGAGACAAGACAGAATATAATATAGTTCCCATAGTGCTTTCTACCACAGGTGTCATTCCCAATCATCTCATCCATAGCCTTAAATTAATAGACCTCAAGGAAACCGTTTACCCTACAAAAAGCCGCAATTTTGAACACCTGCAGAATTGTCAGAAAGTTCATGCAACTTGATGAAAATGACACCATTCCTAACACGTCAATTACACACCACACACTACATTTACTTGGCTGGTTAAAACTAGCCAAATGGCTAAGAAAAAAAAAACACATACCCAAAAATAATAATAATAATATTTTTTGGCTTCTAGTTGGTTAGCAGATTCACTTATAATTTAATGTTATTTTATCATATGATCTCCATAAAAGTCCGAAAATAATCTAAATGCTGAATATTGTCTGTATAACTGAATTTGATCACTTTCAACTGGTTATAAGAGTTGTAGTAGCTGTAATATAGGTACATCAGCTTCCATACAGACATTATTAAGCTTGTTGTACATTTATTCAGCTACTGTGTTGCTATTATATTGCTGTTATACAAATTAAACCATTTTATTTTGTGCCCAACTTGTTTGAATAACGTTTGTGTAAGCGCTTATACATTATACATTACATTAGCCATTAGCCATATACTTATACATTAGCCAGACAATATGTCAGCTTGAAGTTTCCAGACACACTTTTATACAAGCATTATTTAGCCAACCTGTGTTGCTTGGGCGTGGCCCGCCAGGCGTAACATCCGCCTGGTTGAAGGATCCTCCATTTTCGTTGGATGGGCAGTACACCTCGCCTCTCCACACTGGTGAACCGACGTAATCCCAGTAATTCCACATTGGTGCCCCCGCGCAAGAACATCCTGCAGCGGACATGCAGCCTGGTCAGAACCCTCAGCCGACATCAGCGACTTGGCACAGCACACTGCACTTCGGCCGATCAACAAGCAGAGGCCGTCTCTCCTGCTCGACGCAGCAACCAGCCACTACGCTTCACTGCACTATCTCGACTCACTGAGGACTACGCAGCAACAAGCAATAACCCGACTCACTAGGGACTCGTCTACACGGCATCCGTTCCGACGCACTGGAACACGCACTCCACTGGCACTGGCAAGCTCTTCAGACGCACGGACCGCTGTCTCATCACAATCATGGACCTCCGGTCTCGGGGGGAGTGATGTAGCGACATCTACTACGCTACATGCAACATTTGCAACACAACTTGCATATTATACAACCGCCCGACATCAACCGCCGGGCCGTGGCTCGCCAGGTATAGGTAACTTCCGCCTGGTTGGAGGATCCTCCCTTTAGATGGAGGGGCAACACACCTCGCCTCTACACACTGGTGACCCCGACGAGATCCCAGTATCTCCACATAATAATAAACAAAATTGTTTTATTATTTTTATTTTTTTATAGATCATATTAAAAAACTATGTTTTAATTAATTCCAAAGTTCCGGCGAGAGCTTTGATATAGGGTGGCTTGAGATTATTAGTTGCCAGTTTTCTGTACCTGACTCTGATGGTGGACAGACCATCATGCTAACATTATTCAGAAGACGTTTGTTCTGCGCCATTAAGAGATCGACTATCTCCTCATTGGTGTAACTAGACAAACCATTGTTTATACAGACCAGGGTATTGTTTGGCTTAGGCTCCTGCACTTTGAGGTCTTTGTTTGATCGGACCTGATGCCTTATCAGTTTTAGGTTCGTCTTGCTTGTACAGCTAAGAACTTCCGGACTTTGTCCAAACTGGTCCCCTGGGGTTCTTAAATCTAGCGCTACCCTGACCCTCTCAATAACATTATCTCCACCCTCCGGCGGGTTTGGGCTCGTGGATGAGATGATCAAGATATGGTTAGGTAATGCGGGGGCTTCAGGATCTGCGCAATCTGGGCAAATGTTTTTGGGCCCTGTGATTGCGGGTTTTGGCCTTGCCGAGCCCCGTGGCCCCTCGTGGTTTTTATTTGTCGGTTCATCTGTTAGTGTGATCTGTGTAGGTTTTGAATACACATAAGATTTTCTTGAAGACTTCTTATATTTTAAGGATTTGGAATGAAATTCATACCCATGCCGTATCGCGATGGAACATTTAGTCTACATAAATGATTCATCACTGATAGAGTTACTGATTTGCTTTAAGGTAATACATACGAGATTAGAGGCGCTCAGAGAGAATATTTCAAATCAAGCAATGGAGGTAATGTAACATGAATGTGGTGTTCTGAGGTCAAAAAATAATTACGTAGAAGACCAAAGATGGCATTTTGGGAAATTCCCATAGGATTGGTAAAAATAGAGCATCGCGGGATACAGCGCCGCTATGGGCTAGATTATAATATATACCTACTTATAAAGTCATCCTATCAAAGCAAATACTGTATTACATTGAAATTGTTTTCAAGATTGAGAAGTTGGCTACCTAGTAAATAAGCGCTAAGATCTAGTCTAGATCGCTTATAACTCTCGGTGGAATCGTCTGGTATACATCGATGGAATAAAGAATGGACTCGGTTGAGTGGGGCCTGGGGTCGAGCGGGTTGGACGATATTTGTGTGGGGTAAGTACAATTGTTATGTTCGAAAGGATATCGAATAGAATCGATTGTGGCGATTCGAAGCTGCACCCGTCGCCGCCATTGCTCTGCAACGTTACCGTTGTGGTGGAGCCACCTCGCGCAGTGCCGCCGCCCCCCGCGCCGCCCGTGTAGCCCTTGACCAAGAGATAAAAACACTCATGACTCGTAAAACACCATGTATGCAGAGCGAAGTGCACCGTACACAGCAGCTACATCGGCGCGGCGAGGGGATCAGCGCACGCGTTGAACTCTTTAGCAGGAGCATCCTAATTACTAGTCCACGCGTGTCCACGCCAGGCCCTATTTGAAATTCAGGTTAGGTACTCTTAATTGGATATCCAATAGATAACATACAATTTATCCAAGTGTCTAATGTTATGGGTCCGGTATTATTCGCATACCAAGGTCGAAGAGCGCACTGCACGCCACAGCACTGAGCAGCAAGCTCGCCGACACATGAGCAGGTGAGCATCACTGTACCTGACAAGCTGGGCGCGTGCGGTAGCCACTTGTCGCTGCTGGCTTCCAGCTGAATGGATGAAATCTAGTGACCACTATCCCTATCCGCTCATCTTTGTTCTTTCCTCTTTTCAATAAATACCTACCTATCGAAAATATGCCCTGTGCTTCAACAAATTTTTATTTCGCTGTGAATTAAATCTGGTTAACTGGGGAAATAGAACAAACGCGAGAAGATTGCAACTTGTAAACACATTGATAGCTTAAAAGCTAATGATGATACAGGACAATACTTGCGCAAGTGCTACCTGTATGCTTGACCGGTTTTTATAATAATTATAAACTTTGAGTCTTGACAGTTTACTCCTGCGTGTTAGAACTAAGAGCAGGTTCCGAAGAAAGACCTGTTCACTAAGCAATGCTGCGCCGGGAGGGGGTGGGGTGGGGGGTCGGGTCGCGGCGTGGGGCAAGCCCGGCGCGGGACGGAGGGGCACTCACGTGATGGTGCAGCGGGCGCAGCGCACCACGCACACAGACACAGCGCACCACGCACACAGACACAGCGCACCACGCACACAGACACAGCGCACCACGCACACAGACACAGCGCACCACGCACACAGACACAGCGCACCACGCACACAGACACAGCGCACCACGCACACAGACACAGCGCACCACGCACACAGACACAGCGCACCACGCACACAGACACAGCGCACCACGCACACAGACACAACGCACCACGCACACTGCATCGCGGTGCACGCACATATGCGCGCCAGCAGCGTGCGCGTGTGCGTGTAACGCATTCGCATTATTTCACTTCATCTTCTTCATGTGCGTATTCATGTGACGACTGGCGAGATTGGTTGTGGATACCGTTTGTGAGAAGGTATTAGCTGGAACATAATTAGTTTAAATACGTAGATATGTCCTAGATGATATGTGATTAATTCAAGTTGCGCTCGTGAGTCAACAGTGCCACAGCTGTGACCTGTAGGAGCTGGGGAGAGGAGGGGGGCAACCGACGGAGCCGGAATGCCCACTTGTCCACCTAACCGCTAACGGTCACACCGCCGCCGCCGCCGGCTGCTATCGGCGAGCTGTCACAGTGCAGTCCAGTCTGTCATACATAAGTCAGCGCGCGTCACGTGACGATGACCCCTAGCCCCGAACCCGCCTCCCCCGTGCACCGCTCACTCCCTGCACAATGCATGGAGCAATTGGCAACTTTCTTGATAAGTACTTATTCTACTTGATAAAATGATAAGGAATTACCCGCGACACGATCATTGCATGCAACGCTGGACGGTGGTGGTCACTTGGGCCGTAGTATTGTGCTGTCGCTGACTGTCTACAGTTCTACACCCACTTATCTCCACGGAACCACTAAGTTCCGTAGCGGCAGGTGGATAGGTCTATAATTCTGTCGCCCGGCGAAGCCTCAGCGTATTTCACCGATGTCATTGTACAAAACCATAAACTTTGGGTACAGGTGGTGGGGTGCGCGTACAAGGTCGTTCCAGAGCGGTTGTAAGTAGTGCAAGGTAGAGTCAGCGGCTTACAGGTCAGAGCGCGTCAGCGCGGGAGGTGGGGTCATTAACCTCCCGTGCGGCGCGAGCGCGCGCGTTCGTGGGGGGGTTGGCTCAGGAAAGTCGGGCCGGTTTGTTGTACACGCGGTCGTGGGTGCGGCGTGCGGGGAGCGGGGGGCGGCGGGCGAGGGGCGAGGGCACGTCATGTGACTGCGAGGAGTGTGGAGCGGGGCGGAGAGGGGCCACCCATTGAAGACGGCGGCGCGTGCGCCACGCGAGCTCCGCGGAAAGCCCGATGACGTAGGCCGGCTCGGGTGTCGCCGCCGCGCGCCGCCTGTTGAGGTACATACGTATAATAATATATCCGACACCTTGTGGCTACATCGTCGCGCAAAGCGTCCGACCGCCGCCGCGCCGTGGTGTGAGGGGAGGTCTGTTCCCAGGATCATGAAACCACGGTAATATTATCTGTAAGCAGTATTCCATCTTCATACAAACGGACGAAGCGCGAGCTATACCTACGCGCCTCGATCTCGGCATGCGCTCGGCATGCAGACAGTCGCGACTGTGCCGCAGTGACGAACGGACGGTGTGTTGTTTTTTTAACAATAACCGCGCGATTTTTTCACTAAGAATACGTTCAAGTACATATTTACATTTTTAATATAACGAGTAGTCGTTTATATTAGAATGCGGATTTTTTATTAAAAATTTAATAATAAAGCATTTCGTACGTCTCAGTCGAGGCGCAAATATTTTTCGGTCGCAAATTTATAAGACTAATTTGTTATTCAAACATAAATATGTTTTTTTAATTAAATCTACCAATGCGTGTTGTTTTTACAACACGCATTTTTATTGAACACTTCCTATTCAATTCACAAAGTATTTTATTTGTATAAATAAAAAAAGTATATAATTTACAATCACAAAACTAAATAGAAACACAAAGTAGGCAAATGTAATTAAAATGCTGGAGGCGGGCAGCCCTAACGCATGTTTACGTACCGCGCGGCTGTAGGCATTTGTTTCTAAAATACGGCCGAGTCAAAATACTGTAGATAATGTTACCGTGATGAAACTCACGACTGGTACACATGAGTGACATCACATCACTGGTGTCGCGACTAGGTCACGGCGCTGCTCTGCCCCAGCTGGATACAACTCCGACGTGTGCTGGGCCCGCCCGGCCGTGTCCTAGGGGTTGGGGCACTCGTCCTCTGCTCATCTATCCACTGATGAGTGTAGGCCCCCGTCCCGTAGCTAAAAATCTAAATTTACCGTAGAGTAGGTACCTATTTTACTGACCTACTTACATTTTAATTAATTATTTACTGGCAAGTATAACACCTTCCACTACCACCACCAGTAGTTACTACTACCTACTACCACTAGGCTATCCAAAGTGACTTTAAATAACTTAAGTCAAACGTCTCAAGGTCGAATCCAAGACACGCACTTGTGACTTTTCAAATTAATATGCGTAAGAACGGTGACGTAGTAAATAAAACGAATTATTTCTTCAGTACATTCCCGGGAAGCGGTTCCTCACTGTTTTCCCTATTTCTTCTAAATAAATCCGGGAGCACCGATGACTACACAATTACCAAACATTGGCCTGCTACTAATGTACAACGAAACTCTAGATCGAGAGCCGCATCGTGGAACCGCTTCCCTTTCGCATTGTTTATTTTGACTATGATATTTATGTACCTACATTATTTTATGAAAACTTACTGGGTGGGAAGGTCTATGTGCTTCATGCCTATTTCAGTATTTCATGTTTACTTTCAATGTAACATACATAGCTAGATAGGGCTAGCTATGTATGTTACATTGAAAGTAAACATTTTATGACAATGACAAAGTTATAACGGTATGAACTAAAAATTTGCCGCCACGCGCCCGCCACGCGCCCGCCTCGCGCCCGCCTCGCGCCCGCCTCGCGCCCGCCTCGCGCCCGCCTCGCGCCCGCCTCGCGCCCGCCTCGCGCCCGCCTCGCGCCCGCCTCGCGCCCGCCTCGCGCCCGCCTCGCGCCCGCCTCGCGCCCGCCTCGCGCCCGCCTCGCGCCCTCCTCGCGCCCGCCTCGCGCCCGCTTCGCGCCAGTCTCGCGCCTTGCTTTTGCGCATGGTGAGCGCTGTATAAGTAGGGTTACCAACTTTTTTCTATCAAATATAGTATTTTTGAAGTTATTATCTTGAAAAATATAGTAGTTGGGTGCAAAAAAATGAAAAATAATATAGCTTGGCTACTATCGTCGCGATTGCGTGCGTAATATTTCGCGGTAGACCCCCAGAGCGGGCTTCAGTTAAGGCTACGTTCCGCTTTACGCAAAATATAGTAGTTTCCCCTACTATATATATTTTTTAGAAATATAGTATTTGATCCCTAAAAATAGTAGGATACTATATTATATAGTAGGGTTGGCAACCCTATGTATAAGGCGCCCACACCGCGTGCGCGGGTCCTGTGCGTGGTTCGCGCGGGTTATCTGAACACAGCCGTAGGTACAAATTCTAGGTCATAAAACTTTTCTAAGTTCTATTAAGTACTATTTACCTGCTACGGCATTTTCAAGGCTACCCGGTGTTACAAAAAACATTTACATTTATTTATTATTTATACCTATTTTATGTCTATAAATAAAGAAACCATAAGTATAAATAGGAACCTTTATGTTTCTTATTTAACTATTTGTGATAAAATAGTCACTGAGGGTAGCATGAAACGCATTACGAAGCCAGCTCATTTGTAGAGATTAACATACCAAACTTTCAAAATCGAATGATAACTTTTGTAACGATAAGGCCTGACTATTTACTGTTATATAATATTAATGACTTGTCTATGTAACAAAACTCTGTAAGTTATCGGAGTCGGTAGTGGCCCAAATAGACAACCATTGTATAAACGATCACCAGGCACACGCATGCGCATGCGCATGCAACTTGTATGACGAACGCGGCCATCGCGCAGCAGTGGCTCATCAGCATTTACTATCAGCACTACTATCGGACTATGATAGGAAACGTTTCCCCTAGTTCCCCTGCGGCTTCGGCTGCGACGCGCGACGACACTACGTGAGCAGTTGAAGGGTGCAAACTTATGTATAACAATTTTACTTAATATAAATAAAAATGTATTATGGATTAATTATTATCAGGTACCAATTTCAATCCGGTAAGATCCGGCCGGACTCCCACCGACCCGACCCGTAATACCTACGAATCAATCATAGACATTTTTCCGTTTTATTTCAGTCGACTACCTACATATAATAAGTACATCCAAACATACTTGCTGACGGCCTATTCCAAGAGGACTTTTAGGTAGGGTTTATTTTTTTAAACAAAAGGTGCCGCAGGTTTTTTTGGCAAGGATTTTATCCTTTAATCTGTTCAGCGGTTTAGTCGTGAAAGGTAACAGACCATCAGAGGTATACTTTCACTATTTTATCAACACATTTATTGTATACTTACATATTATTGTTGTAATAATACAATCGTAACGAAGCGAACACTGTACTTACTTTGAACATTATTTTAAATAAATTTTGTCAAGAGTACCTGCTGTTATTGATACGAAAAATATAATATTTGTAAGTTTTGCCCGTTTGTCTGTTTTATGTCCGAGCTATAGCCAATACCATTGAATCGAATTTGTTGAAAATTTGCAATAACATCTGTTAAAGGGTCAACTAGGTGCTACATTATTCGTTATTTTATGAATTTTCCGTTTATTCGTTGTGGAAGACCTTCACCAAATTTTAAGATTCTAGGTCAACGGGAAGTACATTGTAGGCTTTAAAATGTCAATGTCCTAAAGCCAGTAACAACATTAGCTGTTGCTGAGGCAAAGGGCCTTGGACTGGGGCGAATTGCTACGCCTTGGACTGGGGCGAATTGCTAGGCCTTGCCTTGGAGGACAGGTGGGGCCTTGCTTTGGTGGACCGGTGGAATTCTTTCGTTTCTAATTTCTTTAAAGATGGGCGGACCATACACGTTCAGCGCGGCGGCGGCGCTTCAGCCCCGCGAGCGCTTCCTGCTCTCTGAGGTGAGCAATGGACGCGTCGCGACCAATTTGCACAAAGCCCATTTGTACGTTGTTATTTATTTTAGGAGTGCGGTCTACCTTGCAGTCGCCACGGTTTTCCTTCTCACTTGTATGGTAATAGAATGACGTAGATCCAGTGATAAATTGGCTCGATCACATGAGAAGGTAGCTTACCATAAAAAAAGCATGTTAATAGCTGTATCAACATCATAATTTACATTGATTCCATTTTTGGTTTCCTATTATAAGGCGAACCAAAACCATAGAGAACGTAGGAATAGGTCTTACCAGTTATGGTCATATGACCAAGATTAAGTAACAAGAGAAAAAATGGCAGAGCTTGTCAGCCAGAAATATATTTTGATTAAAAAAAAAACAATCCGATTCACGCAGAACGAGCTCAACGTATCCTTTGCTCTTCCAGAATTGATTCTGATACATTCGAATGTCTGATGCGGCGCGAGGCAAGCTATTGCGCCCCCAAACCAATCTACCGTCACCATGGACACTGTAAAGGGTAACTATGGGAACTACGGGACACGAAGCTATGTTTACAAGCTTTATTTATTTTGATTTATTTATATTTATTTAATTACTTATATTGTTTAATGAAATAAATTCCGTAAATAGCTAGTAATATTATTTCAATGTCTAATATTTGCGTAAGTGTGAGAAATCAGTACGAAATTTTATAATAATCAGTAATGCATTAAATTAAAATAATGCGATCACCTGGCTGTGGCGGCAGCGGGTGGCGGGTGGCGGGCGGCGGCGAGTGGCGGGTGACGGGTGGCGGGCGGCGGCGGGTGGCGGGGGGCCGGGGGCGGGGCGGCGCGCGTCATGTGACCGGCGGGCGCGGGGTGCGCTGTCGTCCTTACAGCACTACCTGCACAACTCGCACGATATCGGCCAAGGCCGCCCGCTACCCACTGCGCTGCAATGGCGATGACGCTCAAACAACAGCTGGTCCACCAAACGTACGCTACGGCTACGGCCGGCATGCGACAGTGGCCAGTGCGCTGGCGACAGCGGGGCGCCATCGCCAGCATGGACCCACTTGTCGTTCACATTGACTCACCTAGTAATAACTGAATAACACTATTGGTTGTGGTTAGCACTCTCCGCTTTGGCTCCGGCGGCGGCGCCGGCGGGCGGGGCGGCGCGGCGCGGCGCGGCGCGGCCTGCCACTGACCTACCTCCACGATACCCTTATGACAACACAATGCAAAAAGTAAAGTTCCTGAAACCTTACACACACACACATACACACAGACACACACGCACGCGCACGCACGCGCACACACACAACACGCACACACACACCGACACACACGCACGCGCGCACACACACACACACACACACACACACTACCCATTCGACACAGTATAAGTAAAACCAGTTGTGAAGCTCACAACTTGTCATGAAACGTCCGACACACCTCACCGCACACACACACACACACACACACACACACACACACCGACACACACACCACACACACACACACACACCACACACACACACACACACACACACACACACACACACACACACACACACACACCGACACACACGCACGCGCACACACACACACGCACACACACTGACACACACGCACACGCACACACACACACACACACCGAAACACACGCACGCGCACACACACACACACACGCACACACACCGACACACACGCACACGCACACACACACACACACACACCGACACACACGCACACATTTCTTCTGTTGATATCGGTATCTAATTTCATTACAAGGTTTTTACAAAAAAGTTTTTTGAAAGGTAGGTACGTTTTTCAAATACACTCTATTTGAGCAACACCACACAAGAGTGAAGCGTAATACTTTTTCCTTCACCTACGAGGAAAATAAATAGAAGTAGATAAATAATTAGAGACGCATCTCTAATTATAACTAAGTAGTCATACTTACTTTTATTATTAAATATACATACTTGTTTAGATCTTTCAGTCAAATAGTTATAAGTTTTATGATTTATCGAGATTTTATTAAATCATCATCCACAACCTGAATGTTCCCACTACTGATAGTACTGATTAGGCACATCTTTGCTTGCGCCACCTCTTTCGATCCTGTGCTGATCTTATCCGTATATTATGACCAATCAATTTCTTAATGTCATCGACCCTTGTTGCCACCGGACACTCCACACTTCTTCTGCCCGTCATTGGTCTTCAGTCTGATATAGTTCGGCTCCACCTACCATCACCACGTCTAGCCACATGAGTACAGTTGTGCGAGACACATTTCCCGCCCAACTCCACTTGAGCCACTATCCGGTCTCCCACATCATGCACTTTTGTCTGACGCCGGATATCGACATTTGGAACACGATCTTGTAATTTGATACCTATTTCATGGTACGCTCCATGGCGCTCTGTGCAACTCTCATTATATACACAGCCTCCTTAGTAAGGGTGGAACACATTGCTTGAACAGCCGGGTGTTCACATTGTGGAACCTCTTTTGACCGCAACACGTCGTCTAGTTTACCAAACACCGCTGATCTGATAGCGCCTTGCGATCTCCTTAAGTTGGTGTTCTTTACCAAACAATAAATGGTGGTCACAGATAGGTAGACATAGATAGATAGAATATTCTTTATACACCTTGGTGTGTGTATTAAGCTTCTTGAAGCTTAACAAATAATTTTAAACTAACTTAATAATTTTAAAATAATTTTGACTGCCTCTTTAGTCTAGTGGTCCTAAGCGCGACTACTACCCTAGAGGTCCTGGGTTCGATCCCCAGGTCGAGCAAAGTGTTATTGGGTTTTTCTATGAAATTCTCAGTAGCAGCTCGGAGTCTGGATTTGTTCCCGGTTAATGGCAATAGGCTCGCCCCCTATTATATGGGGCCTAAACATACCGGCGAAATGTGGGTGTACATTAGTACACCTCTGCCTAACCCTTTAGGGAATACAGGCGTGATAGTATGTGATGGTATGTAAATAATTGTTTAAAAGTGCTTAGAATATCTGGCGGTCTTATCGCTAAAAGTATTAGCGATAAGACCGCCAAATATACTAATATACTAAGCACTTTAAAATTATTTACATACCATCACATACCATCACGCCTGTATTCTAAAAGTAATTTCTTATAGACAACCATTTGTGTAGTGTAAGCGGTTACTGTCGCCTATAGACGCTTGCCACACCAGAGGTATCACTTGCGCGTTGCCGACCCTGTAAAACGAAAGAGAACTGTGAGCATTTCCTCGCGGAGCACTGGCAACGTTGCTCACCGTAAGGAACACAACACAGCTAGCCTAGTTACTACTTGCCTAGCTGTTTGATCAAATAGCTGAATATCATTCAGGAAGCTAGTTGAACGGCGCTATTTAGTAAAGAGTCTAGGCTGTTGATTGAACGGCTAATTAAGCTAGTTGGCTGCGACATATACATTGTAATTAGGATTCCAGACCTGAGAGGCATATTCTAGACGACTGCCGACGACAGTACCGTCGAACATTTTAATGGCTTTGATGTTCTTCTTCTTCATCTACAATAATATCATAGATGATATTCGCATTTTCATCATCAACCCATATACTGTCCCACTGCTGGGCACGGGTCTCCTCTCATATTTAGAGGGATTAGGCTATAGTCCACCACGCTGGCCTAGTGCGGGTTGGCAGACTTCACAAACCGTCGAGAAAAATCTCTAAGGTATGCAGATTTCCTCACGATGTTTTCCTTCACCGTTTAAGCGAGTGATAATTATTATTATAATATGCACATGAATTCGAAAAGTTAGAGGTGCGTGCCTTGGATTCGAACTCGAGACCTTCGACTTGGCAGTTCAATGCTCATACCACTAGGCTATCACATTAATAATAATAATTTATTACCCCCTCTAGGAAAAGCGTTACTTCATCATGAGACTAACCTAACCTAAACCTGGAGGGTAGATTAGAAACGCTTTCTACAAACCTATGACAATAAAATAAAAAATGTGTCATAAGGTCTAAGAAAAGTGCACAAACCGCAGGGCAACTTGTGGCGAGCTGTGGTGAGTGGCGACACTGCGGTCCTTATTGCCCCAGAGAGTCGGTCAGGGCCTCGTCTCCAGTTGCCCATACTGGGTAGCTGGAGTGGAATCCCAAGAGCGCCCGCAGGACTCCCAACTCTGGCTTGCCTTAATTGGCCGGCCAGAGGGGGGCCGCCAGAGCAATATGCTCGGGGGTGGAAGTGTCTAATGGCATAATAGCGGGGAAACCCAATCCGGGTCTCTTAAAGACTCGCGACGGTGAAACCGGGGCCGCACCTCTCTATACCCCTAGCCACTCACACCGCTGTTGCCGCCTTCTACCTGTACTGGCAGCTTTTTGGGGGGCCCAGCTAGTGAGTTGGCGAGTCACCGTCTGCTATCCCTAAGGATGTATGTTCGAGGCGTAAGGCAGACGCCGTTTTCCTCCGGCAGTAGAGGTTATCAGTCCACCAAACCCCCACATCCATAATCCCAGTTATTTATAGTTCCGAATTCTACAATAGTCCTGCACCCGCCCGGGATACTCCATGACTGTACTTTTATAGTGCAGGTGTGGAGTGACCCGGGTTGGTGCCCCATCCCATATTTAGATAAAAGTTCTCCAAGGGGCGTCTACGCGTTGGACCTGTGTCCCCGCGCAAGCCTGCCAAAGGACCGGATGTCTTCCTCACGGGAGATATGCCGAGATATCCAAGAAGGAGATACAAATAATTTATTTATTTGCATTAAACATAAATGGTCTTATAATTAGGTTTGGTCTCACGTGTCTAACCAGGTACTGGCATACAATTTTTTAGGATGTCACGACTAGTCATTTGGGACATTTTGGGACATTTTTTACACAACACCATCTAGTCCCAAACTAAGCAGAGCTTGTACTATGGGTACTAGACAATGGATATAATACTTATATACTTTTTTTTAAATACATACTTATAATACATAAGAAACACCCAGACAAACACAAATACTCATGTTTTATCCACACAAATATTTGTGTCCTGTGGGAATCGAACCCACGACCCCATGATCAGCAGTCTATAAAACAATAAGTTATTAAATAATTCAACATAGAATACAAACATAGGAAATGATATGCTTATTAAACAAAATATATTTAGTTAGACAATTTGAAAACCTTTTACAATCGAGGAACTTTTATCGTGTACAAACATTTTTCTGTAAGCCAATTTTTCAATTTTATTTTATATAGTCTAGAGGTAGTTCCCATAATGACTGGGGAATTTTATTGTTTACCTTGATACACATGAACACACTGTTTTTAAGGTAAAGAGTAGTTTTACATCTAGACATTACTAGTTTTTTTGGATCGCTTCGGCTGTCTATTTCCATATTTTTTTCCAAACAGTTGTGGGTATTTCCTTACAAAAAGTCCAATTTCTAAGACAGAAAGTGAGGGCAAAGATAATATCTTAGTTTTTTAAAATAGTGGTTTGCATGAATAAAGAGGTTCGGCATTGCACATTTTTTTTTTTATTAATAAAAACTTTGGTAGTATTGCCCCACAGTAGAACCACATCGTAGAACCGAGCCGTCATAACCATGGTAAGCTGTGACTGCTGTACTTTCTGAAGCTGTATATCGTAACTGTCTGAGTGCATAACTGAATCTATTAATTTTCGTACAGACGTCGTTGATGTACGATTTCCGATTGCGGAAATTATCAAAGGAGATGCCCAAGAATTTGATAGTTTCAGTTCTTTCAATAATTGTGTTTCCATATTTTAGAGTAACTGCATTTACTGTCATCTTGTAATTTGAGAATTGTATGTACCTATTTAGTTTTGTTCAGATTAATATTTAGGTCATTTTGTTTAAGCCATTGTATGGTATCTCTTAACAGTTTTATTTGTTTCCAATTCGTCATTAATACGATATCCTAAAGGGGTTTTCCTATACTTGAATCGTACCTATACAATCGATCAGGGTTGTATGTATATGTATAAATCGATAATACACGTCACATGATGATTGTGGTGGTTAGTAACCGGCTGAATATGTAATAAGCTACAAGCGCCCGCGCCCGCGCCCTACCCCAGGGTCATACGTCGCCGACATACAACGAGCTATAAAACAGACATTCAATGACAATGAACATTTGTAGAAATTATATGAGCGTAAGGTAATAACGAGAGCCACGGCGTCGCGGCAGGGGGCCGACCAGTGTTGCTGCGTCACTCCGCTATACCCAGCGCGATTATTTGCGCTCTATGAGGCACTAGCCCTACCTACGTACCAGCGGCGAAAGCATGCACTTTGGCATATTCCCTCTGTAAGGTGCAGTAACCGACAAAACTGTTCAGTACATGGTTACGAGAGGCAGAGCATAGAAAGCTCGAAATCTATCGAATTCCTACTGTAGGTACCTGTTCTACTATCTGTCCTGCCTGTTCTAATGTTTCAGTTTGTATGTGCTCAACATTACTCAACGTTTCCTCTGTAACGATGTGGTGGCGATACTTAAATTGGAAGCAATTCAGACAATTTGAGTCCTTCGCCTCCGCCAGTGATTGGTCCCTATCGATTGATTCTCTCGCGCGACGTCTAATAAAACACGACCACGCAAATAAATGACGATCTATAATACAATGTGTGATCAATACTCGGACCGGACGCGAGCGCACTCACTGGCATGCTACCGTATTCAATAAATTGAACCAATTAATCTTTGCTTCCAATGTGGTGAACATGTTTTTAAGAAACATACCATCACGCCTGTATTCCCCAAAGGGTTAGGCAGAGGTGCACTAATGTACACCCACCGTCCGTTGGCATGTTTAAGCCCCAAGTAACAGAGGCGAGGCGATTGCCGTTCAACCACAAATCTAAAACTCCGAGCTGCTACTTTAAATATAATAGAAAAACCAAATAACACTACTGGACCTCAAGCGTAGCAGTCGCGCTCACGACTACGAGGCTAATGAGGCATGTTCTTAAGAAAAAGTACGAATACCTACAGATGTCACCGATCACCGTCTTGTAAGCACCGTTTGTTTATAAAAAACCAGCGAGGCCTATGTTAGTTAGAAGGTATTGGCACTTCGCCGTCGATAGGTAAGTTCACAATTTAAGTGTCGATACAATCACAGAATGTAAGGCTATTTGTTAGAAGCAAGTTTTTGGACATTATCTACATATTCAGATACATATATACAGGTGGGAATCCGGCCAGTACACACGTCGCGTCGTGGGAGATCATGCCCCCTCCCCATCGTAACCCATTGATCACCGCGTCCGTAGCCAGCAACGCTACCTCTCAGTTAGTGCGGGCTTCCTGGCCAAGCCCGCAGGAGCAGCCTCTCCCTGCTGTTTTATAATATTCACTCATTTCAATACTACTTACAACTTCTTAACTTACTCATAAATGTGTAATTATTATCTTGTATCAACAAGCATGTTTTATGCTTAAAATCCATTCCAAACAACAGCTCGTGTTCATCGTTGCTTCAATTAACTTGCCTTGCCTGCTTGCCTGCCTGCCTGCAACTTGCCCTCCCACTATGCCCTACCTCTCTTAACTCCTTCCTGTCTACTCCATATACACTGTAAAGTCATTAAACCACTACTACACTACTGATTACACTACCTACTGCTGATTGGTTACACTGTTGGAAGTTGAATCATTTTTCTTTACTCTACAAATAAAGCGATACACATTATGTACCAACCCTATATCTTGGATCTTATAGGTTTTTAAATATATAATATAAATATTAAAAAAAACTAATTTTGATTCTTTAAATGGCTCTCGTGTATAGTAGGTAAAATGTCGCCTCAAACAAAATAGCCTTTCACCTCTCGATATAATATTTAGATGCCACTAAGTACTTACCAGTCAGTGAGAGACTCGACACCACGAACACGCGTGGAAAAAGAGTATTAGTGTGTCGAGAGTTTACCTTAATAACAATGAGCTTTTGCTGGGAAGTTTATTTCATAGAACAAAATGAATGCATAATAAATAAATCATTCATAATAAAGAAAACTTTAGATCCTTTGTGTCTCTACCCTCGTCAGCGACTGTTACATCTAGATACTATTAGATACAGGGAGCTGTCAGGTAGCATGCATTCGTAGCTAATAGCACGCAACATATAATACGACACGGTCGAGAGCTAGTCCAGTGCAAGACACTAATGAAGCTAATTAACATACCATCACTCCTGTACTCCACGGAAGGTTCGGCAGAGCTGTACTAATTGTACACCCACAGTTTGCAGGTATGAACGCTGGAATGATGCATAACGGTGATTAAGCAAATTCAGGACGAATAATAGCTCTCTTTCTCATACAGTAGCAATGAAAAGTTTAACCTTGGTG
The DNA here is from genome assembly GCA_964056405.1 of Acronicta alni. Lineage (NCBI taxonomy): Eukaryota > Metazoa > Arthropoda > Insecta > Lepidoptera > Noctuidae > Acronicta > Acronicta alni. The sequence continues at coordinate 108,572 of OZ043920.1, forward strand.
GATAATAATCGATTTATTAAAAAGATCGCAAGAGCCGTGTTTTTTTACACACTTGGAACCAGAAAGAACGTTACGGTAGGTAAGGTTGGTAGTACTGTACACCTACACTACGTAGCTAAACATTGAAAGATACTAATAAAATAATAATATGTCTGCTCGGCTCGCTAGTCGCTACGTGATGCGCCGCGCGCCGGGTACGCGTGACATATGCTACGCGCTACGTGCGACAAGCTACGCAAACACGCTACACTCTGTAGCGTGTAGCATGTAGTCAATAACATGTAGCCCGTCATATGTAGCGCATAAACTGTAACATTTAGCACGTAGCATGCTGGGCACGTTGCATGTACTGCGTAGCTTATCGCACGTAGCGCGTAGCCTACCACACGTAGTACATAGCTTACTGTAGCACGTAGCGTGTAGCATATGTCACGCGTACCCGGCGCGCGGCGCATCACGTAGCGACTAGCGAGCCGAGCAGACATATTATTATTTTATTAGTATCTTTTAACGTTTAGCTACGTAGTGAAAGCGTACAGTACTACAGTAGGTGCCTAGCTTTACACGTAACGCCAACTTCCTATCGTAACAAAACTACACGCAACACGGGTCTCGGCGCCTTATACTTTTCCATTGTCTCTGCCATGTCAGTCGCTCCTCAACCACGTAACGAAAAAATATTATTGGCAGTTTTCGGCACGCGCGATTGTGGGAATAAGGCACGCGCCAACAAACGAGCCGCACACATCCCGTCAGGTACAGACGCCAGCACATCAGGCTACCCCGAACTGTCAAATTTCTTTGATAGATTTTCAACTTTAATACAAAGCTATAAGTTTTCTGACATTTACGCGAATATTATACATTGAAATAAAACTACTTTTTACGGATTTTATCGCGTATATTGATATTATTAATCCCGACGTTTCGGACCCTTTACAGCGTCCATGGTCACGGGTAGACTGAGGTAGTGGGCGTCTTGATGATATAATTACTGACAGCTACCCTACATTTTTTATTGTTACATGATCAATTACATTTATTAGTAATTATTAATTAAAACTAGACGGAGCCGGCATTTCCTAGCTGACGACCTCTGAGAAGAAACGCCGAAACAAACTCAGAGAATCATGGTCTGTTTTAAAGTAAAGTGTGAAACGTGCCACAGTTGAGCGCTTACCTGCCGTACTACCATATGTTAGAGGAGTCACCGACAAAATTGGCTACATCTTGAAGCGTCCTTTAATTAAAACATACTTCAAGCCGCTGAAGAAGATCAGTCAGTTCTTACCATCTGTCAAGTGCCATATACCTCTACAAGATGCGGGCGTATACAAGCTTGATTGTGATTGCGGTCTCTCATATACATATAGGCCAAACTAAAAGAAGCATAGGGACCCGCGTAAAAGAACACATCGCCGATGTCAAACACCGCCGTTCCAAGAAGTCAGCAGTTTGTGAACACTCTTGACAAGGCCCAGCATTATATCAGATCTGATAAACCACAAATACTTGCGAAGGAAAGTCGATACCTACCCAGGATGATTCGTGAGGCTATTGAAATTAAAAAACATCCAAATTTCAATAGAGAAGATGGCTGGGTCTTACCACCTGCTTGGAATCCTGTTATAGATTCTATTAAACCAAAATCCAGGCCTACAACTGCAAGACCAAAGGATACTGTGAGCTCGTTCTGCGTGAATCGGATTGCCAATAATTAACAACTAAAACATGATCATTGAATATTGTTACTTTAAAAGAGACCATGATTCTCTGAGTTTGTTTCAGCGTTTCTTCTCAGAGGTCGTCAGCTAGGAAATGCCGGCTCCATCTAGTTTTAATTAATAATTAGTAATAAATGTCATTGATCATGTAACAATAAAAAATGTAGGGTAGCTGTCAGTAATTATATCATCAAGACGCCCACCACCTCAGTCTACCCGTGACCATGGACGCTGTAAAGGATACGAAACGTCGGGATTAATATTATCTATATACGCTGGCGTCTGTACCTAATCAATTACACAATGCAAAATCTGCGAAATTTCGCAAAACATTCAGTAAATTAATCAGTCTTCTGGGAACGTTACCAGATGACAGCGATGGAGAGGAATACTTTGACGCTTGGACGTGACAATGTATTCTTTTTATTTTCGTTTATATTTTTGTACAATATGTAAATAGTAAATTTAGTTTTTTTTAAATATAATTACTTGTAAATTATAAATTATTGTTAATAAACAGGATATTTACAACGTAAATTAATTGAATACGCGGTAGGAGCGCGCCAAGTGAGAATTCCCGTTCTAAAAATTTATGCGAATGCTTATCCAATAACATTGGCTTGTAGCAAGTGTTGCCCATTCCTAGCACCGCTTACAATGCACGGTATTGGTTGTGGTTAATATAATTATATTTGTTCAAGGAGTGTCTCAAGGAGTAACTCGTGCTTCATACTGATTCATAGACTGCGGTTGCGACGATTTACCTACATATAATTTACCTACATACTTTTTCCTTGCGATCGAAAGGCGCGGGGACTTTACCTGCGCCCAGCTGCGCGACGGTGACGGTGCTGCGGGAGTGCGCGCACATGGACACCGATTCATGTTGGTAGTATGTACTACTTGGCGCATTCTGGAAGGCTCTGTTGTTGTCGTGACATTCGAGTGGCACTCGCAGCGCTTGCCGCCCTGAGCGCCGCATCGCATCGGTTGCGTCTGTCTATGTAACCAGAACAATCAATTCATTGGTTTGCCACGAGAATACTTACTTGGCGCAGTTTACCTTTACCCGTGAAAACATAACAACAGACACTGCTTTCTGTTAAAGTCACGTACACAGGTATTATTTATTGGTACCGCATTAACATAGTTCAGTGGAAACAGCGCAATATAATAATAATAACAAATAATTATTACTTAGTTCGTCATGGCCTTGACTACTCATATACAATACAACAATAAAAATCCATGTGGTATGTTTATAAAACAGCAGTTCGTTGAAGAAGCAGCAGATGTGTGCATGCGCAGGCCGCCGCGCGCCGCCCGCCACCGCACTCGCGCTCGCTCTCGCGCCGCGCTGTGAACCTTATCGTTCAGGTATTCAGGTCGTATTATCTGCGCCGTACACATCACTCATGGTACCACTCATACTTGTCTCCTATAAAATAATGAAATGTTTATACCTACAAGTGCTGGTTTTGTTGTGATTGCTTGGTTTTCATCACTGTCTGTTCAACACACTAATGTAGGTATTCTGTTCGTTTCTTGTGCTATCCACCATGAATAATTGCACTGTGCATTGTTCAGTTCACAAAGTGTTTAACGGTTCGACGCTAGACAATGAAACTAAAAGAAATGAATATTAGTAGGTAAGTCACTTGTGATTGATATATTATAGATCTGGGAAAATGCAGAGCTTTGTTGTGATTCACGTATCGCACGTGGCGCACGTAGCGCACGTGGCGCAGTTGATGCGTGTCACTCTCATCTACCTGCTACAATACAATATAGGTATTGTATCATTGTTTGTTGCAAAACAAACTACCGATTACCGCAAGAAAGTGAATTAGAATTGTAGGTAGACAGAACATAATAAGTATAAATGTTAAAATCAAATCTTGTATTGAGTTATTCTAAACTTCAAAAGCGACGACGTGTTTCCTAAGGCTTGTCAGTGTTTCCGGTAGGCTCATCCTGTATACGAGTCCTTAGGAAAATGTGCATTAATGTGTGCAGTTGTCAAGTGGGACAATGGTCATCGGTGACACAGTCATGTAACATTTGAGATAATCGATAATGAGCATAACAAAAGACGGCCTCACTCATATGAGTATCAATACTGAGGAAACCCTAGAACTGTTAGAGACGCGTGCATTGTGATCGCGCTCCCGATATAATATCGGAAGTCCCAAGTGATTTGACGAACTGTTATTTTTGATGTACCTAACCTTGTTTTTGTTCCACTACTAGGTAGATACCTTAGTCCAGGATTTTCTACCCGTCATCATCTTCATAGCAAGTTGGCGGCCAGCACCACTTCCAACCTTTTGTAGGTATAATAGAATAATTATTTGTAAGTAAAAACAAGTGCGAGTTGAACTCGTGTGGACAGGGTTCCGTACGACGTCACCCGGTGCAGTTAACATCATCATCAACTCATTTACAGTCCCACTGCTGGGCACGGGTCTTAGATTCGGTTGTAGTCCACCACGCTGGTCAAAAGAAACTGTAGCGACCAGACCAGTCCACCTCGCGTACCGCAGCGGCAGCCGGGTGCGGGGAGTGCAACATGAGTGTACCTTTGTTATAGTAGTCGTCAGCTCTCGTTGTCTTCTAGAAGCTTTTAAGTCAGTAATATTTTGATGTTCTCAAATTGTTTAACTTAAATAGATAGTATCTACATACCGCCTGTTAGCACTTATTTTGTTAATTTGAGTAAATGTTGTCGCTCGTTTATAGTTTACTTAGGTGTAGTTAGCACCGACCCGCGATGCCACACAGCCGTGGGTCATCGTTTAGTGCCTCGGGAGACCTTCGTAGCACGCACTCAACACGACCACATCAAAACTTATCGCGTGAGAACAGGCAACACGTGCATCGCACGCCTCACACGTTGTCCACGCCGCCGCCGCTCTCCACACCAACGAACATATTCTCAAATAGTTACTGGTAGCTAGCGTTGATGGCTGACCGCCGCCGCGCCTACCGGCGTCACTGTAGGGAATCTCGATGAACATCGATTTTCGATGATCATCGATGTCAGGTAACGAGATATCGATGTCTTAACATCGATATTGCAATAAGCAAAACATCGGATGTTAGCGATCCACCATTGACTAAAACAATCTACCCCTTCCACTTCCTACATAAATCTGACGCACCACAGACCACGAACATTGTAAAGTTTTTTTTTCTTTGTAGTTATTTTTTGTAGTATCGTTATCGGTATCGTTAGATATTGACAATAAAGAACAGCAATTTGCTCCTTCAAATCTAATTAGCGACATCTACCGCGCTACATAGAACTACGAAGGCCTGAATCGCACAAGCAACATTCGCAACGAAAAGTTGCATATATACAACCGCCCGACATCAACCGTCGGGCCGTGGCCCGCCAGGCAAAAACACCCGCCTGGTTGGAGAATCCTCCCCTTTCGTAGGAGGGGCAATACACCTCGCCTCTCCACAGTGTAATTACTAATTATTAAGAAACTTCATGAGTGGACAAACGTCAAAACGTGCCGGTAGTTTATCCTCTCAACTGGCTGACGCTGCGCGCGTTTATTGTTCAAAAAGCTTTAAGTAGCTGTAAGGTATCTATTTATTGTCATTGTCTCTTTTTTTTTCTTTGCCTTTTTTTCAATATAATTATAATTATTTAATTTAGTTATGACAACTAAATTAAACAATGAAAACCATTCTGATGATTATTACAGTTGGTTTACTTATTGATACTGCTTGCAAAAACATCGATTTTGGCCGACATCGATGTTTTAAGTGTGATATTAATCGAGTATCGATGTCTGGCTATCGATGCTATCATCGATTTTTTTACAACATCGATCATCCTTACATCACCGACTGCCACTTCTTCCACCGCAGTAATATGTATCTCTATGGGCCCATCGGGCTGTTTATTTAGACGATCTAATCGAAGATCTACTAAACTAATAAATCTAATGCCTACTTACTTACTGATTATAATATGTATACTTGGCAAGACATACCTACAAAAGCAAAATACAACAATAAAAAAAAAAAACTTGACGAAGTACAGAAGCCAGCACATTAAGTTACCACAAACTGTCAAATTTCTTTGATCGATTTTCAACTTTAACACAAAGTAATAAAGTTATTTAGAAAAGGAAAAATTCGACCGCGGGCAGGATTCGAACCTGCGTCTTCTGGTTAGGTACACCAGACGCTATGACCACTAAGCCACCGCGATACCTACCCGTCATGTCGAATTTTTCCTTCACATACTGAATTTACGTCTTTGTGGTGACGTCAGTAACACCTATTGATATTGTACTTAACCAGAAGACGCAGGTTCGAATCCTGCCCGCGGTCGAATTTTTCGTTTTCTAAATAACTTTAAAATCTTAGCATGGAAAATGCCAAAAATATACAAAAAGATACAAACTAATAAAGTAATAAAGTTCATTTTAAATTGGGAAAATTTTACGGTTTTGGATAGCTTGACCTGCTGACGTCTGTACCTAGCGATCCTATGGTATTTACGATCAGAAACCAGTTAAAGTTAACAAATGAATTCGGCGCTCATGTCAGGGAAGATTAAATAAATAAATAAGAGATGACCGATGATGAGATGTAACTTTCAGATTGGGTATCGGAGGTGGTGTGTAACGTGTAACGTGTAACGTGTAACGTAGGTGTATAACGTGTAGCGAATAGCGTGCCGTGTATATTCGCCGAGTAGTCTTGTGCTTATCATAGATCAATATACCCTTTAGTGCTTATTCGGTCGGTAAAGAGATCGCTCACTACTAGTACAATTCGGTCTCTAGTAGACCGAACCTAGTCTATCGAACCTATCTAGTTCACCTTATTAGTTCTATTAGTTCTATTCGGTCATCTGACCCATTCACATTTATCGTTTGGTGATTGGTCCAGTATCAGTAATAATATATCTGTGGTCTGACTTGTCAAGGTTGACATGTAAAAATTTTTTCACCAATAGTTTTTAGAAATTAAAATAATAGATAGATAGATAGAGTATTCTTTATTGTACACCATTACATAGGACATGTCAGAATAACATTATGCAAACGTTACAAGAGTAGGTACAATTGGCGGTCTTATCGCTATTCGCAATTTCTTCCAGACAACCATTGGATGGACAGGAATCTAGGATAAAGACAGATAACAGGTGGTTGAAGGTGTACTCAATCATTAAGTCTAATATGATTTAGTTAAACTTTAACAAAAGATTTTATTATAACGTATAATATAACATTTACATAGAAATATAAGAGTATATAAAAATCATAAATATTAAAAACATACTTATACAATATAAATAAATATAATTTATAAATAAATATATATAAATATACTTTATACATATATACATACATATGCAACATATCTAGGTATATAAATAAGAGGCCAAGTAATGTTGTTTCACCAAATTTTTAAATGATGCTAATGTTTGTGCACTTCTCACGGACACTGGCAGTGCATTCCACAGTCGAGTGGCCTGAACGGTGAAAGAATGGTCGAAGAATTTGGTTGAGTGCATAGGCATTCTTAGCGTTAAGCTTTCCGATGATCGTAAGGATCGCGAATGTGTGTTACAGATGAACTCAAAGCGTGCTTTAAGGTAAGGGGGTGTAGTAGGATTAAATAGAATACTATAAAGCAATGAAAGAATGTTAGCATTCCGGCGAAGGCGAATTGGGAGCCACTTGAGCTTATTGCGAAATTCTGACACATGATCATATTTGCGTAAACCAAATATGAATCTTATACAAAAATTTTGGAGTCGCTCAAGCTTGTTAAATTGGTCCTCGGTCAAATCAAGATAACTGGCATCGGCATAGTCAAGGACAGGTAAGAGAAGAGACTGTGCAAGCGCAATCTTAGTGGCAGTCAGAAGAAAGTTGCGCAACCGTCTCAAGGATCCTGCTGACGCAAACATCCGACGGCTAGTTTCCTTTAGCTGTGGACCCCATGACAAGGTGTTGTCCATAAATATACCTAAGTTTTTAACTTTGTCACTCACAGGTATTTGGATGCCTTCAAAGATAAACTGAGGAAGGTGGAACCGATCTATTTTCGAAACCATTCATGAGCTACCAATTATAATGGCTTGAGTCTTAGAGGGGTTTACTTGAAGTCCATAGAATTTACTCCACTCAGATATTTTAGCCAGATCCTTATTAACATTATCGATGGCTTCCGACAGTCGTTCTAATGGAGCTTGAGAGTAAATTTGAAGATCATCTGCATATAGGTGGTAAGATGAAAGAAGATTATTAGAAATTGTATTAATAAATATTGCGAAGAGTAATGGGGATAATACGCCACCCTGAGGCACACCAGCTACCGTATCACACCATGAAGAAAATGTATCCTCAATGCGGATACGTTGCCGTCGGCCAGTCAGGTAACTACGAAACCAATCAATTACCGTTGGAGATATGTTAAGAGAGCTAAGTGTACCAAGTAAAACGTCAAAGTCAACAGTATTGAAAGCATTACTAAAATCGAGTAATGCTAGTACCGATAACTTTCCATTCTCCATGCCTAGTCTAATGTCATCCGTAATATTAACCAAGGCAGTGACAGTACTGTGGCCAGGACGAAAACCGGATTGGAAAGGATTCAGAAGCTCATTCTTGCAAAGGAATGAATTAAGTTGTTTTTGAATGAGACGTTCAAGGACTTTAGATAAGAATGGTAATATAGAAATGGGACGATATTCAGAAAAGGATGTAGGATTGGGTTTCTTCGGAATTGGAGTAATCTGAGCATCTTTCCAAGCATTCGGAAATACGACACTGGATATTGAATAGTTCAGGATGTGACAAATAATGGGAAGGAAATCAAGAATAGGAAGGATCATATTACGGCTGACTAAATCACTTCCAACTGCATTAGAAGTTATAGATAAGATGCATTTCTTAACATCACAAGCAGAAAATTGATTAAAGACGAACGGGGAGTAATCGGGAGTCGGAATAGTAGAAAGATTATATAGTGTTTTCGCTTTAGTTGTCCTATCGAAATTGGACGAAGCTGAGAAGTGTTGATTTAATAAATTAATATCTAAATTGTTGGGAATTGTATCTTGTCGTGATTTTCCGATTCCCATTGATCTGAGAAATTTCCAAACTTTAGCTGGATCTCCATTTTCAACGGAGCTGTGAATGTGTTGGCGTTGAGCAGTCCTACACACCTTATTGCAGTGATTTCTAATATTTACATACCTCTCCAAGTTAGAAGCAGAAGGTCTACACTTATATTTGGACTTAGCTACCACTTTTTTAAACATTATATCTCTAATGTCATCAGTAAGCCACGGAGAAGGTAGGTGTTTTATCTTTATCGATCTAATGGGGGCGTACACATCATATATTTCAATCATCTTAGCAACAAAGATCGAAACTTTTTCATCTATAGAATTAGTTGTCATTAGAGGTGACCAATCAATTTCACCCACAGCCTCTCGAAGAAGTTCGAGATTCATGCCACCAAAATTGCGCTACAAGAGAATTTTTGGCTTTGCCTTTGGGGGACGGATTTTATATGAGAGAAAAATCAGATCGTGATAAGAAAATGCATCGGCCAAGCATTGTCCATGTTTGGCAACGTGGTCAAGAGAAGAAACGAACATTAAATCAAGAAGCGATGGGATAGCGTTAGGGAAATGGTGAGTTGCATTTAAAGGCAGAATGGATAAATTACAAGATTCTATAATAGAATTAAGAGAAGATGAACGGTAGTCATTCTTAAAAAGACAAGTATTACAATCCCCCATGATTATTGTATGACTGTAAGAGGCAACTAAGCTTTACATGGATGACCTGAAGCTCTTTGCCCCCAACAATCTTCAGCTGATGGAGCTACTGAAAGTAACTGAAACTTTTAGTAGCGCCATCAGGATGGAGTTTGGTGTGGACAAATGTGCGGTCATGCATGTAAAGCGAGGGGAGATTGTGGAATCCGTAGGAGTTCAACTCGCGGATTCCATAAACCTGAGATCCCTCTCTCCAAACGAAACCTATAAGTATTTGGGTATGTCAGAAGCGTTAGGTATCAGCGCTAAGCCTGATATAGTGGTGGTGGACCGAATTGAGAGGCGTGCAATGATTGTTGACATTACCATCCCGCATGACGGGAACCTCGTGAAAGCAAATCAAGTATCTTGACTTGGCTCGCGAGGTTGTCGACATGTGCGACGTGGACACAGCGATCATTGTACCGATAGTCGTGTCAGCCAATGGCTTAATAGCCACGAGCCTCTACCAACACCTTAGGAGGCTCTCGTTAGGCGGCTGGGTCAAGGGCTTAATCCAGAAAGCAGTACTGCTGGACACGGCTCGTATTGTTAGGAGATTCCTCTCTCTGGAGCCCTGACCGCCGGTAGCTTGGACCCTGTTCCGATACCGGTGGGCCTCTATTTTTTATATTTTTAAATGTTTTTGTCTTTAATTTATTTTATAAAAATATTGAAAAATATAATTTATAAGAAAAAAGTTAAATAAAGGAAACAATAATAATAAATTTATTTATTTTCTCTGACAATAGTTTAGTAGCTTACAGTTCAGATTTTTACAAATTCACATTTTGCATACTATACACCTACTTATCTCAATTTACTTACCTATGAAATTGCACTTACACATACCAAATACGTCACTCTCCCTCATTCAAACCGATCCACTTCACACACTCACTAATCTTACAAATAATTACACCTACCCAATACACATAATCTCTTCACTCTCACAATACACATTTACTCTTCACTCTCACAACACACCAACTCTTCATTCACACAAGTCCCAACCTCAAGTATAACAATATTTTTTATTATCTTTTTTTGTAAAAAGTTTATTTACACCGTGTTCACATAGTTTATTTGTAAGTGTCAATGCCTGCACTCCTTGGCTTCCATATTACAAGTGTTTACTTAGTTTGGAAGTCAAGAGTTCCTTTAATGTGTACTATGTATATTTTGTCAATAAACAATTTTATTTTATTTATATTTTTACATTGTGAGAGCTGGTGCCTGAAGTAGGTTTAAGTAAAAAACCTGTATTTAGTTTTAGTAAAAATGTTCCTGTAGATATGGCGAGGTTGCAGATATGGGTAATAATAGCGGGGGTAAGATAGTGAGCATATCTTTTTAGTAAGCGGCCCGAGATCTGGTCAATTCCGACAGCACAATCATCTCTGAGTCCTTGAAGATGTTGCAGGATCTCAAATTCATCCGTAGAGAGCATGACCAAGGAATGCAAAGGAGCAGTTTCCGGGGGATCATCAACCTCGTTACTGGGAGAGAGTGAATGAGTAGTAATTTCCACGGCTAACTTGCGTCCAACGTTTGCAAAGAAACTATTGACCTCGTTAATACTCGTGTCCGGGTTGACACTTGAGATGAGGCAGGAGGAGTGGTCTGTTGCCCTGTTGGAGCCGCTAATCTGTTTTATAATATCCCATAGCTTCTTCATGTTACCACTTGAGTTCTCAATCTCTCGCTTTTCATAACTTCTTTTAGCTTTCTTCAGCAGTGAAGTGCAGGAGTTCCTATATCGCTTGTATGTTGTGTTAAGTATTTCGTTATTTGGGTCTCGTTTCAACTTCTTAAACAGGTTATCCCTGTTCCGCATGCATTTTAAGAGCCCTTTTGTAATCCACGGCTTACTGACTTCTAGTTGTTTTTACTACAGTCGAGTTGTCTTTTATAGCCCTTGACAGACAACCCACCAGCAATTCAGTGGCTGTATTTACATCACCGCAGTTTAGGATGGTTCGAAACTCAGTCTTACGTAGAACTGAGTCTAGGTTATCATAATCAATATGGTGACTAATAGTATTTGAATACTTTAGCTGAGACTTATGAGCAAGATCAAGGCTAATGGCCACACTCTCGTGATCAGTAATTGATGATTCTACCACAAGGCAGGTAGCTCTCAATTTAGTCTTAACCATGATGTGATCCAGACACGTTTTCCCGTGAGTTGGTAATACACTCAAGGGCACATTTAACCGCCCACTTATATTTTGTCGATTTCTTTAAAATTCTATCGTAATTTAATTAATTGTATTGTAATACAACATTGGGTGAACCTTTACAAAAACAAATGAAACATGTGTAAGTTGAGAAGTGGTTTAATTAAGACAAAAAATTAAAAAAATGAGAATATGCTGCTTTCGTAACAAAAACAAAAACTTGCAAAATTTTAATTTAATAAAAAAGTATGCTCTAAATTATCACACTAATAATGAGTATTTCCTCCTCTGGCCCTAATGACCTCTTCTAAGCGATTTGAAAGCCCGGCCAGTATGTCTTGGATGTCCCTTTGTGGAATGTTTTCCCACTCCTCAACAGCTGCAGTTTTTAGCTCACCGATGGTCGTAGGAGCTGGTGTACAACTCCGAATCCGTCTTTTTAGGTTGTCCCATACATGCTCTATAGGGTTCAGGTCAGGAGTCCGAGCTGGCCATGGTAAACGCTGAATATTGACGGCGTCCAAGTAATCCGTGACAATTCTCGCGGTGTGTGCACGAGCGTTGTCGTGTATTAAAACAAAATTATCGCCAATGAATGGCGCTAACGGCATCACATGTGATTCCAGGACTTCTGTCACGTACCTGTGAGCATTAACGCTACCTCTGTCGAAGATGACCAACTCTGTACGGGCGTCTTAACAAATGCCACCCCACACCATTATCGAGCCTCCCTCGTAGCCCGCTGTTTCAACCACAGCACATTCAGCAAACCTTTCACCGCGGTGTCTATACACACGCTGACGTCCATCAGGCCCTTGTAAACCGATTCTTGATTCATCAGAGAAGAGAACTGCCTTCCATTATTCCAAAATCCAATTTAAATGTTCTCGAGCAAATGCAAGTCTCGCTCTTCTGTGAGCTACGGTCAGTTCTGGGACTCGAGCTGGTCGAAATAATCGCAGATCCCTCTCCACTAACCTTCTTCTTATTGTTCTTAGGGTCACACTTACATTTTGTACCTCAAACAAGCGGTTACGAGCCTCAGAAGCCGTCGTGAACCGATTTCGAAGAACGTTCGAGACGATGTAACGGTCATCTCTTTCTGATGTACACCTTCTCCGACCTTGCCAGGCCTCCTTGTGAAGGAACCAGTCTCTCTGTAACGCCGGATAGCATCTTAAATAGTGGTTCGTGGATATCCAAGCATTCGTCCAATCCAACGCTGACTGAACCAAGCGTCTGCAAGTTCCACAGCTCTGGCTGCTCCAGCTGCGTCCAGTGGCATTTTTTTTGCTGTAAATGGGACAACAGCCCTCCAACACCTCGGTTTTATTCGAAAAAAAAGGTTACGAAACGTTTTAAAACAAATGTATCCTTCACACAGAACAAGAGGCGTGACTGTCAAATTTCGACTAAACTGATTATTGTTGAATACAAACCAAAAAAGTAAATAAAAAGCGAGTATGATTGTTTTGTTTATTTGAAATATACCCACTTAAGAAGCTACGCTTAGTAGTCAAAGTGTAAGTTAACGTAAACAAGCGATATTGAATTCGAGATGAGTGGGCGGTTAAATGTGCCCCTGAGTGTACATGACCTGGCAGCATGGAGTGGCTAGCCAGGACATTAAGGTATTCGTGAGAGCGTTTGTCTGGGCTATTCATGACTATATCTATGTTTATTTCCCTGCAAAGTATTATATTTTTGTAGCTGCTTAAGGAAGTGAGAAGTGTATCGAGAGCGTCAGCAAAATTAAGTAATAGACAGTTCGCGTCACTAATTGGTGGTTCTTCAAATGTCACTGAGTTGTTTTTTGTAGAAAATAACGACTCCTTCGTTTTGTGTCCTATGCAGAGTGGTTGATACATAGGTATAATTGTCAAGGATAGGTATATGTTTGACAGCATTCGGAAAGAACCAACACGTCCCAAACTACTTTAGACCTATGCAGTAGTGTAATGAAGTCAGGCATATTGCATGAGATACTACGTATATTTTGCGAGAGTATGTTGAGATATCTAGTATTATAATTTACAATGGGTTTTTATATCATCTATACCACGTCTAATAACTCGAGCCACCGAGAAGGAATCCAGATCCGAGTGAATAGCTTCAATGTTTTGCATCATTTGAATTTAATTTTTATTGAATGAAGCAGGACGAGAGTAGTTCGAGAGTCATCAGAATAGTTAGTATGGTTTCATGTCTGGCCAAGTTATTGCGCTTGATGATAAAAAAAAATTAATATATTTTAAATATTAAATATAAATTTTCCATACTTGGTTGATTAACGAATTGGATTCGTAATATGGTAAAATATGAATCGTGTCGTGATAATCGTTCGGTACTGTACTATTAGGAAATCTAGACTATGGTACGACGTAAGGAGATCGCTAATCGCTTCGTTCCTAACAGTACCTCTGTTAGGAACGAAGCGATTAGCAATCTTGGTTAGGAAACGTGTCTTCTAGTTCACTGGTCGGAACCGTGTCTTTTAGTTCGTTCGTTCAGGATCTACACAAAACTATCGCCGAGGTGGCGCGCCGCCGCCGTCGTAGACAACCGGGTGCTCGTGTTTTGTTTACAGTCGCTGACTGCTCGATACGACCCGATTTAGGTTTGTTATCCGTTGCAATCAACGGCTTGGGTGTACAAGGTCGGTTACCCCATTGTCTTACATTTTAATCGACCGACTTCGATCCTATCAAAGGACATTACATGACCGCGATGCGGATGATTATCAATTACAAAGTGTAATTAGTGGCGAGGTGCGGCCCTTCCGGTGAGTTTCAACACAGTACTAATAATTAGCAGCCGCTATAGTAAATAAAGCAATTTGTCCCTCCGGCGGGTCACGCGCAGTGTCAGTGAATTTGTACTTAGATAGTTGTCAGTGAAATTGTAATGGTAAAATTCATAGACACCATTATAGTTAGATACATACGAATTCATACAGGACACCAAGCAAACCGCTGCCGCCGCCGCCGCCGCCCGTGTTGCTCTGCGACATAACGACGGCTTTTAACGCCACTAAAAGAGACTACTTACTTACGATTCTCTGAGTTTGTTCCGGTGTTTTCTCAAAGATCTTCAGTTAGGAGCCAAATTTAAAAAAATGTAAAATATAGAATTGTAAAAGTTTCTATAAAGGATCTATAAAGAAATAAATATATGTAATTTGCTTGTAACGTTGCTAGCATGATTTATGTTTATATTTTTGGGAAAAGGCTCGAAGAAAGAAGATTTATGTTTATATTTTTACTAGCGATCCGTCCCCGCTTCGCACGGGTGCAATGTACTAATAACATACATGTATTATAGGTACATATAAACCTTCCTCTTGAATCACTCTATTAAAAAAAACCGCATCAAAATCCGTTGCGTAATTTTAAAGATTTAAGCATAATACATAGGGATATAGGGACAGAGAAAGCGACTTTGTTTTATACTAAGTATGTAGTGATTACGTAAATTTTGAATAACAAGAACTGTAATCAAAGGGTGTTTTTTCATGTTTTCCAGGTACTCAAAAATGTTCAATATATTATTTCGGTCTTACTTTCAGTGTCATTAACGTCACAAATATTACCTTTAGTCCAAAATTCGATTTCAAATTCTAACTTGTTCACGTTTGTCGTTTTGTAGATTAACATTGACATATACGAAACTGAGATTACATTGGAATTATATGATATTTGTATGAGTCGATCTCGTATCCAGCGCAATGATCGCACGTGCTCCGACTCCGGCTATCTTGTAATCGCCTCGCAATGATGTAAAGCTACATGATCAGATCAGATCAGATCGCAGTTTGTTCACCTGTCGCCGCTATCTGTCGAGTGTCGAGTGGTGTCGACGTCGCGTGCGCAGTGCGCGAGCGCGGCAGGCGGCTCCTCGCAATGCTCACAACATCGTTCGGTTTATCTGCGATACCCGCGCCTCTCGGCAACGTGCTACCGGATTAGTATAGTTCCGCGGGTGACATATCAGCACGGACGCACGTTCATCCGCCCACCTATCAAGATAATGTCGTGCTCTTTATAAATATTGATGGATTACATAGTCCTTGACAGAACAGCCGCAAAATATCGTATCGAGTGGCGGCACAAGCAACTGTTACTGTTTATGCTGTAATTCATTTATTGCATTGGGCGCTCAGCCTGCAGAGAACATAAAGTCGTGTCGTGTTCAACAACACATTTTTTTGGCTTTTTTAAAAATAATGATTTATAAATTCCCTTTCGTTATAGGAATATAACAAGGCACAGAGCCATCACAGAGGTATCATGCAGAAAGGATGAAACGTGTCGATGTATTGTTATTGTTATAATATTATTATATTGTATATGTTATAATATTATTGTATACACATTTTCCAAAAAAAGTTAATTGATTCGCTTCCACCGCAAAGCTTCCAAAGGGACATCAGTCACTGAATAAAAACTAGTGAAATTATTAATTTTACCTATTTCTTAATCAATTAACATTCAGCTTTCAAGTAAACATACATAAATACACTGATACCCTTTCCCACTGGGGGCGGCAGAAACTAGAGACCATCGCTTGTTACGAGTCTTGTATACCTGTTCTTGGAGCTTCCACGTTCATGCATGTCATACCTACACAAGTTGAAAAAAAAACCTTTACCTTTACCTTTCGGTATTGTGCATTTACGCTTCTTTAGCCAATTCCGTTAGTTTTTTAAGAAATAATCGGGTGCAGTTAGTTGGGTCTCGTAGGTACCTACCCACGCTTCGTTTTAAATTCTGGATCGATCAGTCGCTTTAGTTATTTAAGCTGCCGAGACCTCTGCGAGATCGAATTTCTGTTCCCTCCTATGGTGACATCACAACACAATATCTAGGTATATTATACCTACTTATTATCTAAATTTCCTTCAACCGATACCTATGGCTCACTTCTAACTTGTTCAATTTTGATTCAGTGCTATAGAATTACAGGTGTCGCTAATACTAATAATTTTACTGCGCATTACATACCTACATAAATAGGTGCAGAGTGCTAAGGTGACCAGACTGATCCAGGGCGGGCGCGGTCTTCCGATGTTGGTGCGTTCTATAAGGCAACGAAGCTATACAGCAAACGTGTTTCCAAACCTTCCATTTATTGTCATGATTTTGTACTATTTTTAACATAAATGAGCATTAGGTACGTTGTTGGAGGTGGACTGGTGTTGGCGTCGACTGGTTGGCAGTATAAAGGTCAAAGACCCCCCCACTGCCAACACAACGTTTCCTTGTCATTGGCAACCTTGCTCACCGCAAGAAACACAACACAGCTCAAAGCAGTGTTATTGCACTTTGATTTTCTGCAAGGCGGAGGTACTTCCCCAGTCGCGCAGCTCCACTTTAAGTGGACTTACTCCCACTGTGCCCTACCTCTCTTATTGATAAATTAACGTTTAAAAACCACTCAACTTATAGATCAAAAACCTAACCCACTTCTAGATGACCTAGAAAGTACAAATTTGGCATCCAGCTAGGTAATTTTTAGATAGGTTATACAAACAAAAAAAATAGAAAACAGTGAATTTATATGTATAAGGTTTGATGTTTTTTCCAATCAATCGATTTTAATTAGTGAAACTTAGCGCCTTGCAAAATTATAAGCGCAAATACCTACTTCTCGATCTTCTTCGCAGGAGAATAAGTTCGATGATGAAGGTTGTTTTTATCGTTTTTATTGGTACTTTAATACCAGTTATTTACAAAACTTATCTAATTTTTTTTTGAAGAGCCCAGATTGGATTCCTATTGTCACAAAATAGGTATGTAGATTCCTTTTTTTTTATTGCTATAACAATGTTTGCTATTTAAAAATACGACAACGCGACGGTGAAACCGGGGCCGCACCTCTCTACACCCCTAGCCGCTCACACCGCTGTTGCCGCCTTCTGCCTGTACTGGCAGCTTTTCGGGGGACCCAGCTAGTGAGGTGGCGAGTCACCGTCTGCCATCCCTAAGGATATTTATTCGAGGTTGTAAAGCAGACGCCGTTTTCTTCCGGCAATAGAAGTTATCGGTTCACCAATCATCTACATCCATAAACCACCGTGTGTGTGTGTGTGTGTTGTTTTTTTTATTTTATTTCAGGCGATGAAGGTAAGTAGGGATTCTGTTTTTGCGTAGTCCTGTTGAAGAAGCCATGATGTCACTTTAGATTTTGCTTGATTTTTATTTAAGTCAATTATATTAAGTTCTTTATGAACTTTTTTATAAATGTGTGTGCTTAATATGTGATACTGGTTCTCAGCGAAGGTAGTTCTGTGGGGGGTGCTCGAGGGAAGATTTGTTCGTTTAGTAGGATTGGAAGGGGGAAGATTGGAATGTTTCCTAATGATCAATTGAAGAACGTATAACTGGCGCACTGTAAGAATTTTGCACTCGGCATATAACTGTGTTGTAGGATAACGGAAGGGTTTCTTGGTGATAACTTTGAGTATTGCCCTTTGCGCTCGCTCAACACGTAAAAAATTAGTTTTAGTTGCACCCCCCCAAACGGGGATGCAATACCCTATAACTGATTGGCAGAGCGCATAAAATATCATTTTTAAGGTATTTGGGTCTGCGGAATCTCTTAGGGACTTGAATATATGTATGAGTCTCATAGTTCTGGTGGTAAAAGCATCAATCTGCTTATCCCATCGTAACCCCGCGTCAATTTGTACTCCTAGGTATTTGATGTTTTCAGATCTTGCGAGTTTCGGACAAGGACATGTAGTTGATGGTTGTAGGCACGTATGGGCGATAATCGAAAAGGAGGAATTTGGTGATGAGTTTTGGCGAATAGCGAAAGGGATATAACAAGATTTATTTACATTCAAGGTAAGAAGTTTTGAGTTTAGCCAATTTGATATGTGCCTTAGAGCTGTTTCCGCGCTATTTTTAACACTATCCCAATTTGTTCCGTGAACTATAATAGCGGTGTCGTCAGCATGAGAAGATTTTGGCATTAGGGAGCGATAAGTTGGAAAGGTCATTAACGTAGATCTGGAATACACAAAGCAAAGAACAAATGAAGTGGTTTTTATTTTAGTATTTATAGTCCACTTCTTCTTCCTCTTCCGAGCCGTTTCCCAACTATTATGGGGTCGGCTTCATTTAAATAAAATTAAAACTACTTTTTACGGATTTTATAACCTACAATTACGATTTTAGCTAGATACAAGTTTATTATTATGGGTGATGAAATGTCGCTAAAATATTCGTTCACAATAATGTGAAAACGAAAACGAAAAATCTGTGAAGACCGATTTATAGCAAATACTGCCGTACTGCGGCGGCGCGCGGCGGGCCTTACTATAATTATGTCAGTTTGTACTTTTCGTATTCATAATTTATATCCCCGATCAATTTGTAAATTAGTACTCAATGAAACAGTAGGTAATGCAGTAGGTACCTAACTACAGACGGCACCGCGGCGGGGTTTTCCTCGTCAGAAGAAATAATAAATAATAACCCCAGCGACCATAATCAAATCTGCACACAATTATACACTCAGTTCTCAAGTTCAAGTAGGTATAGGTAGGTACTGTGTACATCCGACGAACACACTCTCGAATGAGTTAGTGATCCCTAAAGGAAGATCGAGAGTCCTCCCTATAGCTGTACCTACCTACCTACGACTATGTGACCAGTTATGATGAAATTATTATCTAAGAACTGGGTGACAATTTGCTGTTCTAAACTTACAATGCAAGTAATCTTTTAAATATTAATCGTTGTGTAGGTATATGAATTTATCCCCGTATATCCTACACTATTTACACGTACCTATTGCTGATATCCTACACTATTCATATGTATCGCTGATATCCTACATTATTCATATACATATATACATACTTATATTCTCTGATATCCTATACTGTACCTACATTTTACCTGTAGCTAAAATGTAGATAAGTTCATAATAAAAATTATTTGTTTTGTTGCAAGTTACAAGTAAAATTTTCGTTTTGTCATACTTATTTGTTAGCCGTCTCATCGTGTTAACTAAATTAAAATATTCCACTGAGATATCGCTTCAAGTATTTGAGTTGGTAATTCCAAGGCTCAGATAAACAATTGCGTAGATAAAGATAACATAAGGATTTGTGTAGTGAGCGTCTCCTAATACTCCTTCGATAATAATCATCGCAGAGGTTGTTTGTGTCAGTAGTTAGATACGCGAGCACTCGAGTAGGTACCTACCTTCTGGCTGTACCTACTTGTGAGGCACGAGTAGGTACCACTACCACAGACCGCACTCCGCAGTGTAGCGTACGGCGCGACGGCGGCGGTGGTTTTTTATACAGGATGTTTGGTGCATCGTGTGCCAAATTGAAATGGTCGACAGGGGGGGTCATCTGCTATCCTTTCAGACCCCTAAACACTTCTCATGCCCTATGGATTTTTTTTCATCGACTTTTTATTATTTTATTAAAAAAATACCCAAGTTTTACATTCAAATACAAATTTTAAAAAAAGTATAAGTCGTAGACTCTGAATTTTAATTTTGTTTAGATGTGTATTGTATGACAGTATTTTTGATATCATAATTAGTGACATTAGCCATCTAGTTTTTTTTTAATTTACTCGCAAAGTTTCCGACTTCAATTAAAGATGTCCATATTGTTAGATCTATTTACATGGCTATAAAAAAAAAACAAAAGCGACCGGGATCTTCGAACTCCCTCGAAAATTCTCTAATCTATCCTCTTGCTAGTGATGTGCCACATGCCATAAAAATCTTTTTACAACTTTGTGAATTCGCTAGAATTGTAAATCGAGTCACAAAATACTAAATTCCAAATTCTAAAGAAAAAAAGTCTGCGTAATTGTTAATTGTGACACATGTAAAATTTGTTTTCTCACTCTCGCAAAGTAAAATCTATCTTCTATCTCTTTCTTGCATAGCGTAAACTAGTTTGAACAAACGACGAACTGCCGCCGACGCCGTTAATCCGTCATAATTTTAGTCGAGACATCACTGCCTCTGCTACTGACGTGTGTGCTTAGTTCACCGTACTCCGCGATTTTTTCATTTTGTTACTTTGTTTTGTTGGTTTTTGTTACGTTTACACTTTTAAAGTTAGTTTAAAATTACGTACCTTGCACCGGAGTGTAATGGAATGGATGTTTTTCGTTTTGCTGAACAATTTTCCACACTTTCCATATTGAAATATCAAGATGTGCTTAGTGACATTAGCCATCTAGCTAATGTCACTAATTTTGATATCAAAAATACTCATACAATACGCATCTAAACAAAATTAAAATTCAGAGTCTAAGACTTATACTTTTTTTAAATTTGTATTTGAATGTAAAATTTGGGTATTTTTTTAATAAAATAATAAAAAGTCGATGAAAAAAAATCCATAGGGCATGAGAAGTGTTTAGGGGTCTAAAATGATAGCCAATGACCCCCGCAGTCGACCATTTCAATTTGGCACACGATGCACCAAACACCCTGTAGATAGTATACCTACTAATATAGTACTACCTACACTGCAGCATTTTAGGCACTAAGCGTGTATTATGACGTGGTTGGAGGAAAATAACGTTGTATCACATGACAATGATAATAACGTTCCGGTTATAGATGCCCGCCAGAAAGCGATGGGCCTACAGCAACATAATTAGCTATCTGTGTTTATCTCCTTCGACAGCGAGGGACTATTGAAAGCCTCAAAAGCCATTATACTTATTTTAATTAGCTGGTGTAATTATTGCATGCAGGTACCTATTATAAATATATATATACATACAATGTATGTGTTTTGAGAACGGTTACCGATACTTTAAGGGTGTATTAAATATGTATATATGCTCATTGTTATCGACAAATGCACTTTCTTAGATACTCCTAACCCAACACTGAAATAATTTGAATTTGAACACCCATTTTATTTTTTTAATCGGCTTAAACAGGGTATATGTTCAATGAAATGCTGATATCTTTCAATCTAAGAGAGCTATAGACGTGCAAATGACCTTATTGTAAAGGGAAACGTCGACGCTAATGAATATTAAACCACTTGACCGTTATTAGAAGCTTATTATATTGAGATAGGCACTTCCGGTTTCCGTCGTATTTTACCTCTCTTTCTACCTTATATATCGATCTCTTTCGCACATCCCCTCCTTTCACCAGGCAGGGCGCGCTGTTGAGCTAGGCGCACAGCGAGCCTTTGTTCGTCATTGGCTTGAAAGTTTCCGTCGTGATAACAACTGTGCTCCAAAGCACTTAAGTTACTAATTTAAACGTGCAGGTGTACCAAATTCACACATGTGTAATATTTTAAGTGTACGTACACGTAAGTTGCACAAATATTCCTTTATTTTTCTAACGGTTTTACCGTTCGGTAATTATTTATTTAATATTTATAGAATATTTATAAATCTTTCTACCATTTATTATTCTGATGTTCAATTTGCGTTTGTTGGTTTATTTTTGTTTTTTCCTACCGTCAGCTTCGACTGCTTTTTTATTATTTTATCTGACAAGTTTTAACGTGTTACCCAAGTAAGACAAATTATAATGAAGTACTTGCTTTGGCAGTACTTATACTAAAATTGGAACGATAGGTACAAGATACCGGCTTAGTAGCGTTCCACATTTTTACGTATTTTTCTGATATTATTCGTAACTTTTGCGATGATGGTTGTGATGTAGATACCGGCTTAGTATCAAATTACCATCAGCTAATATTCTGCTGTTAAGCAATAACGCGCAATTGACAACGCGGTAGCATGTCTGCGACTGTCACTTACCATCGAAGTGATGGTAATATAATCATACCAGTACCTATGATCGTGTGTAATAAACTTTTTCAAGTATGTCTGGGTGGTATAATTGAACTAGTAAGCTATAAATGCTTAATGTACCAACGCATGGTACCTACAAGCTATAATAGGTAAGAATGCCTCCGAGGCACTGTGTTACTGCCACATTGGTAATGCTCCAGAGCAAAACCATTTAATATGCTACCTCCGCAGGGGTATGCTTGTCATAATGTACCACCGCATACCTATAGCTATCCGAGGCACAGTATGACTGTCACATTTACAGCACGGCTACCTCCGCAGGGTACGCTTGTCATAATGTATACCACATGGTACCTATACCTACTCTCTGTAAGCCTGCGCCGAGCACTTACAGAAATTGCACTCGAAACCAACCCTCGCAGGGTGGTCACGGACATTTGTGCCAGTAATCCAGAATAATTCTAACCATGAACAGTCTGTAAGCCTGCGCCGAGCACTTACGGAAATTGCACTCGAAACCAACCCTCGCAGGGTGGTCACGGACATTTGTGCCAGTAATCCAGAATAATTCTAACCATGAACAGTCTGTAAGCCTGCGCCGAGCACTTACGGGAATTGCACTCGAAACCAACCCTCGCAGGGTGGTCACGGACATTTGTGCCAGTAATCCAGAATAATTCTAACCATGAACAGTCTGTAAGCCTGCGCCGAGCACTTACGGGAAATTGCACTCGAAACCAACGCTCGCAGGGTGGTCACGGACATTTGTGCCAGTAATCCAGAATAATTCTAACCATGAACAGTCTGTAAGCCTGCGCCGAGCACTTACAGAAATTGCACTCGAAACCAACCCTCGCAGGGTGGTCACGAACATTTGTGCCAGTAATCCAGAATAATTCTAACTGCACGGCTACCCTCGCAGGGTAGCCCTGGCAGGGGTCTTGTCACAATGTACCACCGCATGGTACCCATACCTACTTACTGTAAGACTGCGCCGAGCACTTACGGGCATTACACTAGACGAACCCTCGCATGGTGGTCACGGTTAATTGTGCTAAAACTCCTCAATATTTCTAAACGTGAAGTTTTACCAGGTAAGAAATGCTTTGGCCTGCTAAGCAGTCCAGCAGTGATATGCTTTCCGAGAAAAACCAGCTAATACTGCACGGTTCCCCTCGTAGGGGTATGCCTGTAATTATCTAGCACCACGTACCTCTTACTGTGGGTCTGCGCCAAGCTCTTGCGGGCATTGCAATCGATTCCTACCCTCGCGGGGTAGTCTGGGTCATAACGGTACAATTACCTATATTTAAAATATCATACATTTTAAATCAGAAGTCCATTCCATCTCATGGATCCTGGACAAAACCTAAAGGTCAAAAGCAACCCTAATCACCATCTAACAATGTGGTCAATATAAAAGTTATAGAAATCTCCGATGAAGGAGAATGGGAGTCCTAGATTTCTTTTAAAAATAATATCAGGGTATCGCATACCCTCTCGACCAAGGCATCGTAAGAACACCAGACAATAGAATCAATTCAAATGTCGTAAATAATATTGTGTCAAATGAAATTAACAAGGTTTTGAAGGTAGTATACCTCTTAGCCTCATCCCCTCCCGTAAGCAACACTATATCCCAGATTTATCTTGCAGAGATTGTTCTCCTTGCACATCATTATAAAGTTTTTGACCTACATATTACAAATATCTGTCAGCTGAAGTGTCGAGCATTATCAGACAAGGCAAGTTAAATCGCAGGGCAACCCTCAACTATTTAAATTCTCTGTCGAAATTTACAGCCCTGCCCCCCCCCTCAACGTTCGGGTACAAATACCAAGGTGGCTTCAGAATTCTCTTTTTGAATTCTGATTCGCACACCACAATGAAGATGTTTCTCCTTGGAATATAGCTTCAACTACAGTTCAGAGATACAGATTCGAAAGCTCATAGACCGACAACCGGTCTGCAGTAGCTTATCTTCGCAACGAAGGGGGGGGGGAGGGGGGATGGTCCAATATCAGGTTCTTCCTAAATTCGGAAACATAATTCTAAGCATGTTGGACCAACAACAAATTCTGTTCACCTCTTAGTCTCAAAACATTCAGATTTGGTTCTGGCTGTGTGGTCACAGTTCTAACCTAACCGATATCTGTATGTAGAATTTTGCTGCTCAGTCAGTAATTTTGTCTATCAATAAGTATTTGTTGATGCCCGGTTTATTATATTATCCCATGATGTATGAATATACATCATGAAGAGGAAACCTGCATGCCTTAGAGATTTTCTCGACGGCGTTTGAAGTCACCCAACCCGCATTAGGCAAGCAGATCATAGCCTAATCTCTCTCATTCTGTGAGAGGTGACCCGTGCCCAGCAGTGGGACAGTTTAGGGGTTGATGATTATGATAATTTTTAATACAAAGATGTATGTACATCTTTGTATAGTTATACATGTGTATAACTATGTCATTCCCCTTCCTAAGTCTGTTATTCTATACGTTAAATAAGTAAAGCTATCTAGCAAATTAAGTGAAGAAGTTCGGTCATATACTTATGTTTATGTAAAACCCGAAGTCTCCAAATGCACCAGTTTGGCACATGAACTTGCCTACTACCTTATATTTATATACTTAACTAGCAACCTGCCCCCGCTTCTCACGGGTGCAATGTTACTGATAACATGCATGTGTATATTATACATAGTATAAACCTACTACCTCTTGAGTCACTCTTTTCTATTGCTGAAAACCGCATTAAAATCCATGGCGTACCTTTAAAAGTCTAAGCGTACCTACAGACAGCGAGAGTGACTTTGTTTTAAATTGAACTGTATTTAAAAAGTAAAGTAAGGTTCAGGTTACAGAATTGACGACCTTACGTTCTCAAAAGTATAAGATCAACACTGATAATGTTATTATACATATTATGACCTCACTTTGGTTGAAAAACAGGTCTTATGGAATATAGACCATCACGTTGGAAACGGGTGTTAAACTCAGAAAATTTAAAATGAACCCTGTCTATTAGATTCATAAGATTACAGTCCTTAATAAAAGGCGCTATAATGATGTATCCCGGTCAGTTCGGTGGATTAAATTCCTCATAAAAGCTGCTGGTATCCCATCAACGCTGGGAAGCGTATGTTCAGTGGTCTCCTAAGTTATATTTTTATAATATAAATTAAAAGACAAAAACATTTAAAAATATACATATAAAAGAGATCCACCGGTATCGGGAACAGGGTCCAAGCTACTGGCAGTCGGGGCTCCAGAGAAAGGAATCACCAAACAATACGAGCCGTGTCCAGCAGTACTGCTTTCTGGATCAAGTCCTTGACCCAGCCGCCTAACGAGAACCTCCTAAGGCGTAGGTCGAGGCTCGTGGCTATTAAGCCATTGGCCGACACGACTATCGGTACAATGATCGCTGTGTCCACATCCCACATGTCGACAACCTCGCGAGCCAAGTCTAGTCATTATTGTTATTACGTTTTTCTACATACGTATGTATTTGGAACCTTGTTTTTCGCTCATCTACCTTTTCAGTTTTCCTCCATACAAGTCACATTGGCTCAATTTTCCTTCACCAGGCGATAACAAACACGTCTCAATATAATAAGCTTCTAATAACGGTCAAGTGGTTTAATAGACGCGTTTTACCTGAAATAAAACGCATATTAAACTACTTACCTTATTAGAAGCTTAGCTTTTATGCCTGCCTGGTGTATATTTCGTCGCAATGACGAACAAAGGCTCGCTGTGCGCCTAGCTCAACAGCGCGCCCTGCCTGGTGAAAGGAGGGGATGTGCGAAAGAGATCGATATATAAGGTAGAAAGAGAGGTAAAATACGACGGAAACCGGAAGTGCCTATCTCAATATAATAAGCTTCTAATAAGGTAAGTAGTTTAATATGCGTTTTATTTCAGGTAAAACGCGTCTAATTTAACAAAATTTCCTAAATACCTAATTAACAAAAACAGCTAAAATAAATGTGACATTACGAAATTTTACATTAAAATTATTATTTTTATTTTACATTTACCACTCTAGTTATAAATATTCCAAAGATATGTTGCATATTTTTTTATAATTTAATCAAGTACTTATTTGAGACAACCTACAAAATGGTATCAAAAATTGACTCTAAACCAGTTATTTTAAGCGTTAAGTTGAAATAGCGTTATGTGCGAAAGCGCAAAAACGATAAGTAGGTAATTGTTGTATATTTCGTAATTTAACATATTTTTTTACCCTTTTATGTTTATTATTCAGGAAAAATTGCTATCATACTAATATTATAAATGTGAATATTTGGATGTTTGTTTGTTTGTTACTCAATCACGCAAAAACGGCTGAACCGATTTGCATGAAATTTGGTATACTAATAGTATGTGATCGGGAATAAAGTATAGGCTACTTTTTATCCCAGAAAAAGTCGGAATATCCTAGAAAATCCCGAAAAACGGATATAGGAGAACTACTAACGGGATTTTAATGAAATTTATACATAGTATGTGACCGGGAATAAAGTATAGGCTACTTTGTATCCCAGAAAAATATCGGAATATCCCAGAAATCCTGAAAAACAGATATAGGAGAACTACTTACGGCATTTGAATGAAATTTCATACATAATAATTATATAAAATGTAACCGGGAATAAAGTATAGGCTACTTTTTATATGAAATTTCACATCACATACTATGAATGAAATTTCATACATAGTATGTGACCTGGAATAACATATAATTATACTACTTTTTATCACAGAGAAGTGTGTGAATATCCCGGAAATCCCGAAAAACTGATATCGGAGAACTACTTACAGGATCTTTTTGTATATTTTTGGCATTTTCCATGCTAAGATTTTAAAGTTATTTAGAAAAGGAAAAATTCGACCGCGGGCAGGATTCGAACCTGCGTCTTCTGGTTAGGTACACCAGACGCTATGACCACTAAGCCACCGCGATACCTACCCGTCATGTCGAATTTTTCCTTCACATACTGAATTTACGTCTTTATACTTACAGGATGTTAATGATATATTGGTACACTAATAGTTTGTGACTAACGCTGGCATACTAAATACTTCAAATGTCGGAAAAAAAGCGGGCATTTCCCTAACATTGAGTACTTCTTATCTTATGAAATCAATCCGACAACAATTGTGTTAGGTACTAAGTCTACGCGTACGAAGTCGCGGGTAAAAGCTAGTTATAAGATATATGTATACGTCGGTGTGTATGAAAAACATAATTATTCAGAAGAGCGATTGGGGTAGCTTTGGTTAGAGCTAGGAATCAGGACGATTTAGGTTTAATCGTTCTAGGGTTAGAAAGACCAACTAAGTCTAAATTAATTTACCTCGTAGTTACTAGCTGCGTACCGTTCTGTTATCCGCGTTAGTCTCGTTTTTACCGAATCTCGTGGGAAGTTCCCAAATCCTTGATAGTGTCTAAGTCCATCTTAAATTCGTAGGCTTTCTAGTTTCTGAGATCGCGTGATTAGGCACCGAATGGTATTTTGCTCAATCATACTTACTTCATAATTACCATTAATTAATTACGTAAGTATGATAGGAGCAGAATACCATGTACTGGGTTACTTGGATACTCGCTAGGATACTCGGTTAGTATGATTCCATACCCATACTAACCGAGGTAATAAAAACGCTACCCGAGAAACACGCTAAAACGTGTTTATGTTTACCTTCAGCCATATTATTTTTCTGAGCTATTTCAAAAACCATAGAGGTCTAACAGTAACAATACGTAGCTGTCCGCGGCACGGTGATACTAAACCTCTTCATACCATTGTAGAGGGGAACTGTAACACATTTACGTACTTACCCATAGTTCATAAAATCTTGATCAATTCTAAGTATTCTCTCAAAGCAAGAAATTGTATGTAAACTTAGTCACAATTTAAGGAAAAGTTTAATATTCACCTATGTATTATAGTCCTACAAAAAACCCTAAAATATCTACCTATTTCGGCATCAGTATTTTTTCTTCGTCATGGTAATCCTCGATTAATCCTCCTTTACAGCGTGCTTAGCAACCCCATCTACATTGAGAATAAGACACTAAAACATATCAAGGTCACTAGAGTGTAATAGTTTATTTATTTGTTAAGTTGGAAGCTTTAAGGGCGCGGTAGGCAGCCACGGCGGCCAGGCGCGCTCGCTCGCGGCGCTGCAGCTCGGCGGGAGGCGGCGGCGGGGCTCCTGCTCCGGCTCCTGCTCCGGCTCCTGCTCCGGCTCCTGCTCCGGCTCCTGCTCCGGCTCCTGCTCCGGCTCCGGCTCCAGCTCTGGCGCGCTTCTTGCCCTTGTTGCTGTCGTTGCCCGCCAGCAGTGCATTGAGCAACAGGTCTCTTCTTCCCGGCTACAAGAAAATCACACATTTCATATAATTCTTTTAGAGCTTCAAACGTCAAACGTTTGCGATGATGAAAATTTAAACTAATCAGACACAATTAAAGGATGAAAATATATCAGACCTTAATATGACAGACTTGAGATCTAAAATCAATATTCATTCTGTTTAGAACTACTTAACAATGTTTATCAAGGATGGATGAATTTACTTGGATATAATGTAACGGCTCAATCGTAGCGGTAAAGCAACCGGCTGCTGCCCTGCGGGGCGCGGGTTCATGACAAACATATAACCGTTTTATTTTGTGAGGTTAAGGGCGCAAAGCCTTTCCTCTCTCTGGGTGTTCTACCGTTTGTACAACGGGCGGTGTTCTGGGGAAATGTTTACCACCTCGGAACCCCTTTGGTCATATACCGTGCGATTCCAGGAGCATTTTCTCCCACACACGCTTAGGTTGTGGAATCAACTCCCTGCCGAGGTCTTCAGTCACAGGCATACGTCCATACCACCCGGCCGTGGCCCGCCAGGCACAACACCCGCCTGGTTGGAGGATCCTCCCTTTTCGTTGGAGGGGCAATACACCTCGCCTCTCCACATTGGTGACCCCAACGTGATACCAGTGTCTCCACACTGGTGACCCATCAGCAGAACATCAGCGCAGCCTTCCGGAGTCCAGCACCTTCGTCATGATCTTCCCCTCACAGCAGCCTTCAGCAGGATCAAGCAGCGAGTTACACAGCCAGCCAGCACTCTTCCGGCTTCAACGGGCAGCCTGACCACATGCCTGCAGCAGACATGCAGCCTGGTCAGAACCCTCAGCCGACATCAGCGACTTGGCACAGCACACTGCACTTCGGCCGGTCAACAAGCAGAGGCCGTCTCTCCTGCTCGACGCAGCAGCCAGCCACTACGCTTCACTGCACTACCTCGACTCACTGAGGACTACGCAGCATCGCCCCGACTCACTGGGGACTCAACGCACTCACCGCTCACAGTCCCGACTCACTGCGGACTACGCGGCATCCGTTCCAACTCACTGGAACTCGCACTCCTGGCACTGGCAAGCTCTTCAGACGCACAAACCGCTGACTCATCAAGATCATCGACCTCCGGTCTCGGGGGGGTGATGTAGCGACATCTACCGCGCTACATAGAACTACGAAGTCCTGAATCGCGCAAGCAACATTCGCAACGAAAAGTTGCATATATACAACCGCCCGACATCAACCGTCGGGCCGTGGCCCGCCAGGCACAACACCCGCCTGGTTGGAGGATCCTCCCTTTTCGTTGGAGGGAAACCTCGCATCTCCACAGTAGCAACGTACGGGCGTTCAACGGTCCAATCTCTTGCTGCGACTATGAATATCCGTATATAAACCCAATAACATTATAATACGGGTATATAACAGATATATAGACTTTATTTCAGACCAAGGTATCCATTTTGTTAGTAACAATGTTCTTATAGACTAGTGTTAGTAATACTTAAAACTTCCTACAAAAAACATATAAAAATAACAAGCACTCAAGACTCACTACTGCGCCATTCCATGAGAAATGTCGCAGCAATAATAAACTGACCCGAGGTGCACTTGTGTTTCCCTTGGATCTGAACTTCAGCGCTGGCGGAGCATGCGATACTTCACCAAAAGACACACGATCATATACGACCTCATGGCGCTCCTTGTTTGCCTGCAACGAAAAACAATGATGCATTTATCACAAGGATCATACTTGTGTTGTCATATGAGTTAGTATTAGGTATATGTATAGGTCCAGAAACTACACAAACGATTACCTCAGAGGCCTTCATCTTCTTAGCCTTTCTTTTAAGGGCTAATTTCTGTGTCCTAGTTAGTTGTGCTTCAGCATCATCCTCATCATCATCTTTGGCTTTGTGTGCAGCGGCACAGTTCTTGCGGCGCTTCCTGGCCCTTCGTTCACGCTGCTCTGCCATGCGCAAGCCTTTCACATCTTCAGTTTCAATATCAAGCTGAAATTATAATTAATACCAGAATAATAATTGTTCCGTATCTATTTTTAAATATTTCATCGGTAAGTATGGTGTTATTATTTCCTGTAGGTTACCTACATATTATCGATATTTAAAATAATTCTAAGAAATAATATAAAAAGATATAGAAACAAGTATTTTAACATTTATTAAAACTATTTATTTCATCAGGCAATTACAACAGGTAACAAACATAACATAGTATACCTGGCTATGAAAATAACGGTAGGTATCGCTCT
The DNA here is from genome assembly GCA_964056405.1 of Acronicta alni. NCBI lineage: Eukaryota > Metazoa > Arthropoda > Insecta > Lepidoptera > Noctuidae > Acronicta > Acronicta alni. Next base: position 139,680 of record OZ043920.1, read on the forward strand.
GTTTGATACCCTAACGTAATCGCACACCGTCATAAACAATATTATTATTATTAAGGTATGGAAGGAGTTATAACAAAGCAAACTAAATAGCTCGCCAGGTACACATCCACACGGTTTGATTTATATAATGAGTACAATATATGCATAATATGCAACTCTGGTCCCCAAGATACAGACAAACGTTTAGTTTCGGAGTCACTGTCCACTCTCGTATTTTTAAACTTGGTTATAAGTTACAACAAATCATAATGTCACCATTCGCATTAAGTTAAGATAACCAATGTAACGAAGGACTGAATAAATGTATTATTTACTAGCTTTTTCCCGCGGCTTCACTCACGTGAATGTAGAAGTAATATTAGAATTAAAAATTAAATTTCTGAAGGAGAAAGAATTACACAAACTTACGTTCACAGTTTCATCAATCTCCTTGCCTTTTCCCAACTATATTAGCTATGATATAGGATAGGTTCCAGTCTAATTCTTAGTATTTACACGAAGCAACTAGACTACCCTGAAACCTCCGTAATCAATGTCTGGTTATTACTACCGATATCATACACTTCGATAAACTGATATTCAGAGATTTTTGGTTTTTGATTGCCACTAACGATTGTCAATAGGTTTTCGAATGAAAACCCAGAACGACGGCTTTACGTGGTCTGCAAGGCACGGAGGTATCTTAATGATATATAAACGTTAAGAATGCACACCCATCCATAGAATGAACGCGGCAAGCACTTGTAGATCTATTGATAAGCACATTTATTACTTAGCCACAGTTTAATATTTTAAAATCATTTTCTGGGTTCGGGGACCTTTATACATATAGTTTACTAACCCACTTGTTTTTTTTTAATATCTTCAATGTAGAGACACAGCCTTTTTACAGTTGTATAATAGTATAGATTAATTATATTCACAACCAAGGTCATTTATACATACAATTTATAATATATATATCATCATCTATACTAGTTATTATTTGTTAGGGGTTGGCGCAAAAACTACTGAATAATCTCAATTTTGTTTTTATTATTAGTAAGCATATGCTCCAACTTAAAAACTGCGGTACTTCTAATCTCAATTGGATGAAAAGATCCTGGGAAACTGCTTGACCTCTCCGTTGTATGCAGACCCATGGAAAGAAGAGATCATCACTGATGGTTTTCTATTTAATTATTTTTATTTGAAAGACTGTTGTTAAACTAAGAAACTGAGGTAGGTATGTCTCATTGTATTCCATTGATTAGATGTCGTAAGAATTCCGATATAAACAAGGGATCATTATTGTTGGTTTTTGTATGACGTCAAATGCACTTCACTTCATGATTGGTACGTCAATAGGTACGGTCAGCAACGAAAATCGCTGAACACAGCTAAATTTTGAAAACATCTCAGCTCCAAAACTTGTTAAAAGTTTTTTTCTATTAAGGTAACCTAAATATTTAATGGTCATCTATGCAATTATTTTGCATAGACTTAACAGGTCAGTAACTTCATATTTATTAAAAATTATATTGAAGATTTCAACATGTTCAGCGACTTTCGTTATAGGTTATTGTCAGACCCTATGTACCAAAAAGTGCTAAAAGAGAACAGTTTTAATAGTTATTACGACTAAATGAAGTTAACGTTTTCTATTGGAGTAAGTAATATTGAACAACACAACACCAGCTTTCACAAACGGCATCACCTCAATATCTTGGAGAGTTCCTCAGTAAGTACCTAGAAATTCCGTGCGGGAATCGAACCTACTCCCCATTGTGCTGCAAAACAGTTGTTGCGCAAAAGGTAGAACAAAGTCGTAATGATAAAAGTATTGGTAACTAACATCTTAGTTATCCAATTTGTATTAGGGCGCCGCACGCATAAAGATCAAGATACTAGAATTGTCTCCTGTATCGTGGATGCGTTTACAAACACAAACTTTTCACATGCACAAACACCCAGACCCGGAACATCTACATGTAGGTCATATAAATATTTGTCGATGTTGTTGTTGTGGGAATCGAACCCACAACCCGTGGTGCAAAGCCGATCGCTCAGCCGCAACGCCAAACGTGTCGTCAGAAAGTTGGAAGTAATGTTTACCAGTGACTGTAATAATATAATGTTGTCAACGATGGGCTGGAGTCGATGACACCTGATTATTTAGGTTTGGATGTTATGTTGCTATATTGTTGTAAACATTCGTTATTAGTCAAATGTTGGTTATATGAGCGTGTCATTGTAGCACCTGAAACGTTGCAGTGTCGGATATCCATAATTTATCTGTGTTATAAAATATTTGCTATAAGAAAAAGAGCTTCAATTACATGTTTTTCCGTCCAGTCTATTGTAGATACCTACGAGTAATGAACATGTTCTTAGCTTGATTTTCTAAATACTTTAAACGCGCGCTTTAAATTTTCTTCAGAGGGCCATTGTACCTAACTGTGCAATGGGGCCAGAATTCACTTTCAGGTGGCGGCCTTGAGTTCAGTGCTATTTATGTCTAAAATAGTACCTACTCACATAACCGTAACATACCATCACGCCTGTAGTCCCCGATGGCTATGGCAGAGATGTAGTAATTTAGAGTCCGGTGGTATATTTGGGTCCCATGTAAGTAATAAGGTGAGCCTATTGCCATTGTAGCGACATCTACCGCGCTACATAGAATTACGAAGGCCTGAATCGCGCAAGCAACATTCGCAACGAAAAGTTGCATATATACAACCGCCCGACATCAACCGTCGGGCCGTGGCCCGCCAGGCACAACACCCGCCTGGTTGGAGGATCCTCCCTTTGGATGGAGGGGCAATACACCTCGCCTCTCCACACTGGTGACCCCGACGTGATGCCAGTGTTTCCACACTGGTGACCCCGAGCAGAACATCAGCGCAGCCTCCCGGAGTCCAGCATCATCCACGTCATCATCATCCCCTCACAGCAGCCTTCAACAAGCATCGAGCAGCGAGTCACACATCCAGCCAGCACTCTTCCGGCTTCAACGGGCAGCCTGACCACATGCCTGCAGCAGTCATGCAGCGTGGTCAGAACCCTCAGCCGACATCAGCGACTTGGCACAGCACACTGCACTTCGGCCGGTCAACAAGCAGAGGCCGTCACTTCTGGTCGACGCAGCAGCCAGCCACTACGCTTCACTGCACTACCTCAACTCACTAAGGTCTACGCAGCATCGCCCTGACTCACTGGGGACTCATCGCACTCACCAAAACACAGTCCCGACTCACTGCGAACTACGCGGCATCGGTTCCGACGCACTGGAACACGCACTCCACTGGCACTGGCAAGCTCTTCAGTCGCACTGACCGCTGACTTATCAAAGATCATCGACCTCCGGTCTCGGGGGGGAGTGATGTAGCGACATCTACCGCGGTACATAGAATTACGAAGGCCTGAATGAGGCAGTAAAATATTACTTATTCCTTCACTATATGAATGATTCCTAAAAATAAGCACTAAAACACTAAAATAGCATTTTTAAAATTTCTGTATGGTTCTTTGTTAATGCGGGAGGATTGTCGCCGACACTAATGTATGGAAATGAAATTCCAGTCCCAGTGTGGCAGACAATATATGAAATTAGAATTAATGCCGTAGAGATGAGAGGTGTGTGAACTACCTTTAAAAGATAGAGTGAGTGAGGGACAGCGTGAGAAGAGAGTTTTGTGAAGTGAAAGAAGAATAGATGTAGTAATAAGAATTGAAAAAGTTATGTTAAAGTGGTTTGGGAATGTAGAGAGGGTGGATGAACGGAGATCCACGAAACGAGTACACGTGGCAAGTATGGATCGAGGAGTTCGAAGGACTGACCTCGGCGAACGTACCACATTCAAATTGCGGACGTTCTCAATAAGTGTCGTTATGATTACCCTAAACCAAAACCAAAATTCGATAAAAGCCAAAAAAAGGCAAGAGTAGTCTAAACCAACAATTACCTATGCATGTGGAGGTTAATGAAACATAGATGTAACGAAAGTTTTATGCCAGGATCGTGGGAAGTGCTAATGTGTCTGTAGTCACTGCCTACCCCAACAGGAAACAGGCGTTTGTATGTTTTTTAGCTGAAGTGAGATTTAGTGGATGAATTTTGATAGGATTTACACTTTCTGTTACGGCAGCTTGCTTATTCTAAGCGAATCCATACACAATAACACAAATTGCCCTTCTTGATAACTTCTGGACTCGCCAGTACTAATTATTCAATACTAAACCGTGGCATAGAAATAATAACACTGATCAAAAGATCTACGAGGTTAGGCTGTGCTTGCCGTGGCCTGTCTACGGATAACACATTAAGATTCCTCCGTACCTTCGGAGACCACGTAAAGCTGTCGGTCCCGGTTTTCATACGAACACCTATTGACAATCGTTCGTGGTAGTCAGAAACCCAAAAATCCTCACGACCAGTTTATCTATAAGTTAATAATCAGATATTGGGTGAGGAGGTCTGTTGGTAGCCGCTTCATGGAAAATACTGATTAGATTAGAAATCGTTTCCAACATATATGTGAAGAGGCCGGGAGCTAAATGAAACTGTGAACGTGAGTTTGTGTGTCTTTTCTTCTTCTTAAATTTCTGATTCTTATATTGATTCTATATCCTCGTGAGCGAAGCCGCGGGCAAAAACTAGTTTATACATATAATAATTTTGGGTTGTCTAATAGCAGTTACTTTTTACAAAAAATGGCTATTCAGCTACATCTTGTTAAACTGGAAGCTGACCTTCACATAGTTGGTCTAAGGCTAGGGTGATGATTATGAAATATTTTATTGAATTTCTTTAAAACAATAGGTAGACGCAAAACGAAAACTCAGTAAATGGTTTGAAAGCTTACAGGATAATTCAACTCTTCTGCTGGACTGTGAAGAGCTCTGACAGCATTGTTGATGCGAAGAGAAAACCCTCGACCAGACTCCCCTGGAAGCTTCCGAAGGTTAGAAATTGGGTTCTTTAGAGGACGGCTTGCACTGTCATCTGTAATGATGAGTCAAGTTAAGCGAGTCAATACAAATCAAACTCAATTTACCGACACCATTATTCATAGCATTAGCCACCTACATTCTTTGATTCTCAGTCTCCTCTAACTGTGGTGTCTAACAGACACATTACATATAATGGCAACCTAAAGTAGTAACGGGCTAACAGTAGGTAACGCAGAGGGACAGTCAGACGCAGGCCTTCAGTCCTAGGAAGCTTCTGAATCTGAGAGAAATCTTTTTAGTTACTCCAAGCAGACCCTAATACTAAAAGTATTAGGGTCTGCTCCCCTTATAATGATTGGACTTGATTTGCTTACACCTTACTTGAATAAAGTAATTATTTCTATACTGCTGAAGATAGCCCAATCATACATACCATAGACATATCCCTTTGGACCAGTCGGTCTAGTAAGGCTTTTAATTGTTTGAGTTCCCTTCCCGTAAATTTCAGTTTCCATTGCATCATGATTTAGTAAAAGTTTTAAAACAATTGTAAAACAGCACCTAGAATTTGTAAAAATATCCAATCAAAAGTTACAAATGATTAAAGGTCGTCCCTCAACCGTTTTCATGGAACCTTAAATGGTCCCTCAATCGTGCATCGGGAATAACGCTAACAATTAATCTACAAAGCTAGACATCAATATTCTAACTTCAGGTAATAAATAAATAAGTATTATCGGTAATTTTCTACACAGCACCATCTAGTCCTAAACCAAGCAGAGCTTGTACTATGGGTACTAGACAATGGATATAATTCTTATATATATTGATTTCTGACATTTACGCGAATATTATACATTGAAATAAAACTACTTTTTACGGATTTTATCGCGTATATTGATATCAGACTCATAAGGTCAAAGTGTGCCAAAATGGCATGGAAAGGAGCCTCCTGGGCCTTAAGCTAAGCGATAAAGTGAGAAATGAAGACGTCAGGAAAATTACCAAGGTAAAAGACATATCATAGGATTTGAGGTTCCATGAAAAGCAGCTGAGGGACCACCTATAATCATTTGTAACTCTTTTGCAGATTCTAGGAGCTGTTTTTTTTTAGAAGTTTTACTAAATCATGATGTAATGGAAACTGAAATTTATGAGATGGTTTGATGATTAAAGTATCTATGTTTAAAGGGTTTTTTACAATGTACAGACTAATTGATATTAACATAATTATGTTGAATTTGAATCATCCTATTCTATGATTAAAAGGCTAATTAGCTAGTAGGCTGCAACCTATAAATCAGTATATTGATTCCTGACATTTACGCGAATATTATACATTGAAATAAAACTACTTTTTATGGATTTTATCGCGTTATATTGATATTATTAATCCCAACGTTTTATGTATACCCATGACCATGGACGCTGTAAAGGGTCTGAAACCTCAGGATTAATAATATCAATAAAATCCATAAAAAGTAGTCTTATTGCAATATATTATAAATCAGTACTTATACTATTTTACAAATAACTTAAGGTGACTATGATCAAATTCAAAAGTCATATTGAGGGTCTTATTTCTGGTCCAACTAAACAAATCATCATATACAGTTCCAATGTAACCTTATTTTTTTGGGAAGGAAGCTCGATATCGGTACATGTAGCTAGGGGGATGGGGAGCGGGGGAAGGGAAGAGATTGGCCATAAGAACTCCCCGAGAATTCGTCGGAAATGCATAGTTTTTTTAATGATTTTTTAAAAAATGAAATTTTTGTTTGTTTTATACATATAAAAGCTTTAAAATCAGTAATTTTATACATACGGGACACCTACTTATTGGAACGGAGGAGAGAGGAGTACCCAGCATCCTCCCACCCTTGTAGTTGCAGTTGGAGTTACCATTTTTCAAAGGGTGGGGGAGTAAGAACCAGTACTTCTGCCTTAGCTCCAATTGATGAATTCATCAATTATTCTACAATATTAATATCTCCAAAACTATTTATTTCCAACGATTGAAATTTGGCAAATTGTATCCTTATATTAGTAGGAACCTACAATAAAAACAACACACTAGGTTAATGTACCTATATTAGAGTCTAGCCTTAATAATTATAAACTGACCTATATCGCAAACCAATTGCCTCTTAAATTTATTTTTAATTGATAGACTTTTTCTGTTTTGTTCCTGAAAAGCGAAAAGTCTCGTCAGTGACCGCGGCACTGGCTGCTCATCGGGATCTTTCGGAGGGGCATTTATTTTACCCTTTAAACTAAAAATAAAACAAATGAGCTTATTACATTTAATTTACCAATAGTAAGTTGTATACTCCATTTGGTTAGGTAATTAACTAAAGGTAAACAAATCATAGAAAAGGTCAATTTTTCATTTCGAAAGAAATTGTAACCAAAATAAATAACCAAATTGAGTATAGATTTATTTGTGCCGTGTGATGAAATGTAAGATTATTAACATTGTTTGTACCTTTCTAGACGTTTTATTTGTTGTAATAAAGGATCTTTGACGCCACGATGTTTCTTTGCTGGTATTTTACGACCCATGGGGGATATTCAAAAAGCACAGCACTCAAGTAATTTACAATTTTACAACTACTCTCTCTGCCTCTTCTGTCTTCACTCTTGTAAAGTCATGTGCCAGTTGTATCTTGTATCTACTGTCTCGTCTCTCTCTGTCAATCTTGACTTTGACATGAGACCAGGGCTGCCAGATGCAAAAAAGATGTGATCGTACGCCAACTACAAATAAATCATATGCTAAGGAAAGGAGGTCATCAAACAAAAGTCCATACAAGTACAACTCAGCCCAAATTTGTACCTGAGGTACAGAGGCCAGCACATCATCATCATCATCATCATCATCATATCAGCCACAGGAAGTCCACTGCTGAACAAAGGCCTCCCCCATAGACTTCCACAAGGACCGGTTACAAGCCGCCTGCATCCAACGACTTCCTGCGACCTTTACCAGGTCGTCCGTCCATCTCGTTGGAGGCCGTCCCACGCTACGCTTTCCGGTGCGTGGTCTCCACTCGAGAACCTTTTTGCCCCAGCGGCCATCAGTTCTACGAGCTATGTGCCCCGCCCATTGCCACTTAAGCTTGCTAAGTCTTTCAGCTATGTCGGTAACTTTCGTTCTTCTACGGATCTCCTCATTTCTGATTTGATCACGTAGAGAAATACCAAGCATAGCTCTCTCCATAGCTCGCTGAGTGACCTTAAGCTTCTTTACGAGACCCATAGTGAGCGACCACGTCTCTGTGCCGTATGTCATCACTGGTAACACACACTGGTTAAAGACGTTTGTCTTCAGGCACTGCGGTATTGTAGACGAAAAAACGTTGCGAAGTTTCCCGAACGCTGCCCAGCCGAGTCGGATTCGTCGAGTGATCTCTTTCTCGAAGTTGGACCTACCTAACTGGATAGTTTGTCTCAGATAGACATACTCGTCTACAAGTTCGAGAACAGAGCTCCCAACGGATATAGGGATGGGCACGACATGGGTGTTCGACATGACTTTTGTCTTGCCCATGTTCATTTTAAGACCTACCTGTTGGGAAACTCTGTTGAGATCATTGAGCATTGTGCTGAGATCCTGCAGCGCCAGCACATCAAGCTACCACAATCTGTCAAATTTCTTTGATTGATTTTCAACTTTAACACAAACTTTGAATATGAACCTTAAGTTCATATTCAATTGGGAAAATTTGACAGTTTTGGATACGTTGACCTGCTGGCGTCTGTACATGACAGCTGTCAAATTGACAGTTTTTACTACTTTAAAATTTATAAAATCTAAACGAAACTGGTAGTGCAATTTTTTTTTTGTGGCAACAGCCGTTTGCGACTGCTAATATTTTAAATTGTGCCAAACAAAATGGCGTGCGTTTGACATTACAAAACTGACACTGACAGCAGATAGCTATCAATTTGACAGTTTTTACTTTATAAACTTAAACTGATAATGTTAAAATGGCAATTCAAATTTAAAGTTATTTTTTTCTCATCCCCTAGTGAGCATAAAAAAAAGTATGACTAGAGTTTTAACCAGAGTAATACAAGGTTTTTTTCAATAAGTGTACCCTCAGTACATCATTTGGGCAGATTTTGGTGGCATCCTTTTGAAATGAAAAGATCGCACAAGTTTTTATAAAAAATATCAAAATTCATTTAGTTTTAGAAAAGAAATGCAATAAAATAAAACTACCTATCTGTTAGACTTGTACAATTTTTCTATTGTCATATTTTTTAACATTTCTTTTGTTGGCTTAAAATTCGTACAATTATCGTTTTTTCAGGCAATAAATGCCTGTATTACAGATTACCAGGTCCCCACCCAACGGAAAAACAAGAACATTACTAAGTAATTTAATACTATTATGTAGGTAGTTGTAACGTTTTTTATTTATATGAGTTTATTATAATAAGAGAAATAAGTTTCGTAAAAATGCAAACAAATACAGCCTATGATTGCACGCGCTAGGTATTTGGGTAATTCCCCGAAATTCATGCTTGCTGGTGGATGAAGTTTGTTAATTGTTTCGTAATGAAATTTTGCCAGGTACCTATATAAAAATCGTACATTTTCCGTATGCTCGTGGTTTAGCGGTCGTACAAGAGTAAAAATGCCAAAAAATCGTTTATGTACGATTTAAATCGTACACCTGGCGTACGTCTTGTAATATGAGGTCAGTGGCAGTGCATGGAGATGCAACAGAACAGAAGGGCTTGCGAATATTGCCATTGCTAAAATTGCAAAAAAGAAAATCGCAATATAACTGAACTGAACGCATCTAAGTTCTAACTACGTAAAAGCCGTGGTTTTGTTGTGAATACGAACGAAACAAAAAGCGAAAACGATTAGCGAAATAGCGAATGCAGTGTGCGGGAGGGGGCTTGTTTTTAGCAGCAAGGTCGACTTGTTCTTTGTGTCAAAATTTTACTTCTTGTGACGAACATTAGTTTCAAGTAGGTATTTACTTACCTATTTCAGTGAGTGACTATTTTGTATTAAAGTTATTGTCGTGCGTGTGTGGCATTGTTTGTGGATCTTAGTTTTTAAAACAATCCGTCTGCTTTGAACGTTCCAATGAGTTTGGGAGGAGGTCAAAACACTGAGGGCTCAAATGCAGGAGGAATATTTGTTCAGTTCAACCAAGACTGCACGTAAGTAGTGGTTCTAGAATAGGTAGGTCGCGTATCGCCAGTCTCTATAGTATGCTAAATTGCTAAGGTCAGGCGTTCTGATTTCCCTGAAAGGCGGTTGTGAAAGCGAACAATGTCATGAATAAATGTCGATACTGTTGTAAGTGCGTCTCGTTATGTAGGTACCTAGCGCGATGATGCAATATGTCATTGCCAGCTGTTTCGTAATGTCTTCTTTTAAAGCATCGGCTGTAAACAAACATGGCGCCCGAGGACAAAGCCCAAGCAACTTCTCAGAAAAGACTGGTCTATGTTGTCACTAAATAAGTACCTACCTAGTCTAATTGGGCGCTGTTGATATTTTTCTAAATCCATCACCCCATTGAATAAGTTCTAATTAGGTACTCAGAATATCCTTGGCAGAACAAATTAAGATTGTATGTAACAGCTGGTAGTGGTCAACTTAAAAGTTTCTTCTTGAAGCTAACAACGTCAGTGGTGCATACAAAGACAATCATTTTTCTTTGTCTTATATTGTTCAAGTAGGTATAAAAAAACTAAGGACAGTGGCTTGAAATAGTGAATTTGTAGGGTTCCCTAAAAAAACCATAATTTCCATTTGTTTGTCAGAAAGGTTTATATTAAAAACTATAAAAATAAAGGAAATGTATATTTGGCATAAGTTTTTAGTAATTAATATATTTTATGATGTATCATTGGAAAGAGCTACCTTTAAATAGTCTAGATACATACATATATATTTAAATACATGTATATAAGTATTTTTTAATTGAGTGGTTAGTTTATATCATTATTGCCAAAAATCTCTGCTTCCTTGATCTAGGTTTCTAAAACTAATGTTTTAAACGGTCAACTGTTTTAAAAAGTGACAACTGCTGAACACAAACTTGCTACAAAACCCAATTCTATTCAATTTTATTCCAATTATACAAATCCAACAGTGTCAAAAATTATTGAAAAGTTCTTGCTTCAATTAGCAGTCAAATGAACACAATCATCTTCCTAGCCTTTTTCCAACTATAGGTAGGGTAGGCTTCCAGTCTAACTAGATGCAGCTGGATATATTTAAAGTTATTTAGAAAAGGAAAAATTCGACCGCGGGCAGGATTCGAACCTGCGTCTTCTGGTTAGGTACACCAGACACTATGACTACTAAGCCACCGCGATTCATACCTGTCATGTCGAATTTTTCCTCCACATACTGAATTTACGTCGAATTTACGTACGAAGACGCAGGTTCGAATCCTGCCCGCGGTCGAATTTTTCCTTTTCTAAATAACTTTAAAATCTTAGCATGAAAAATTCCAAAAACATACAAAAAGATAGTTAGAAGGTAAGGTGGCATCGTTCGACATTGAACTAACTGTAAAGTAAGTCGTGTCGGTTGAAAAGCAAAAACTTGCTTTTCAATAGGTGTTACTGACGTCACCATAAAGACGTAAATTCAGTATGTGGAGGAAAAATTCGACATGACGGGTATGAATCGCGGTGGCTTAGTAGTCATAGCGTCTGGTGTACCTAACCAGAAGACGCAGGTTCGAATCCTGCCCGCGGTCGAATTTTTCCTTTTCTAAATAACTTTAAAATCTTAGCATGAAAAATGCCAAAAACATACAAAAAGATAGTTAGAAGGTAAGGTGGCATCGTTCGACATTGAACTAACTGTAAAGTAAGTCGTGTCGGTTGAAAAGCAAAAACTTGCTTTTCAATAGGTGTTACTGACGTCACCATAAAGACGTAAATTCAGTATGTGGAGGAAAAATTCGACATGACGGGTATGAATCGCGGTGGCTTAGTAGTCATAGCGTCTGGTGTACCTAACCAGAAGACGCAGGTTCGAATCCTGCCAGCGGTCGAATTTTTCCTTTTCTAAATAACTTTAAAATCTTAGCATGAAAAATGCCAAAAACATACAAAAAGATGGATATATTTAGTATAGTAGGATAGCATTTTACACAACGCTACTGCCATCAGGCCTCTGCAACCCGGTTTCTACCGATATTTTGACTATCTTTTGACTGCCATGTCAATAACTAAAAGCTGTGTTCTCTATGCCAAGCGACAAATTCTAATATCTAATAATAGGTTAAAAAAACAATATAAACATATTTTGTATGTTTATTTTGAACTATAAAGAAGTGGTATTTTTGACATGCCATGCTGTCGTTGGCGTTGTGAGCAAGTTTTAATTTGATGACTATACACGTCTGTGGCGGTCAAAGGGTTAAAAAAGATTTTCATCCATGGATTTTCATAGGCACATCCATCCATGGTCAATCACCATCATTTCTTGAAGTGCTTTTTCTTTTGCTGCAATACTAAGTTCGTAAAATGAATTTTAACAACTGAAAGAACCAAGTTTGCTGTCATCTCTGTGGTTAATCTTCAATGATTGTGGTACTCTTTCCTGTTGCAGGTCACTGGTGGCAGGCAGCAGCAGTGGCTACCACCTGTTTGCACTAACACCTGATGATGGCATTGAGGAAATCTATGCCAGTCGGTCAGGTCAGGAGACCTGCCTCATTGACCGTCTCTTCAGCAGCTCGCTGGTGGCTGTTGTCACAGTATCCGCTCCCAGGTTGCAATTTATTTACTTATTTTTGTGTTTATATTCTTATGCTACAGAGAATAGGTATCCTGAACATACACATATAACAAGGTATAGGTAACACATAATTATTTAGAATCACTAAATCGATCCACGATTGCCGATCATCGGCGAAACCAGATGAACGCGATCATGTGGCGGGCGTTCGTTCAGATTCCGCGCACTGGAAAACGTTTGAGAATGTGACACTTACGCGAATAGGTATCATATGCAATTTAAATCGTTGTATTTGGGGCCCTTGGGTGAGTACTTGTAGCAGGATGGTAAGAACTGGCTGCTTAATTGAGGCACACTTCAAGATGTAGCCAATCTTTATTGCAATTTTGGAATGTTGATATAAAGTTAGGTCATCTCATGTCACCATAACAATTGTCCTGCGGCATAATATTGTATAGGTACTGTTGTCACGGCCACGAAAGTCGCGGCCGAACTGCCGAATGACATTTGTTTTTAGCTTGTGTTTAGTTACTACGTACTTACAGTGTCATAATGCGACATGTGTGTAATTATTGTGTTCGCAAGTGCTTAAACGCACACTACCAAGGTTATCACATTCAATTTCAAATTTTCAACTATAGGTATAAATACTTGCATTCAAGCTTAATAACATTTACAAGGGATACGAAGCATCTAGGTAAAACATAAACGTTCGATTGGCCAGTGGGGGACGCGTAGGTATCTTATGACGTTTGTTTGTAAACGATTAGATGGAGAGACTAGTCAATCTATATTCTACTCGTCGGCGGCGCAGCGTACCAGATGAGACATTAATTAATTCAAGTTTATGTTGTGGCAGTCACCAGTGAGTGCAGAGCCGATGACACTGGTTATCGTAGGCGCATCGAGGACGAGGTCGCCTTTTCGCGACCTCATTTCCGCAGCTTGTTGCTAATGCCGTACCGTCGGTGGCAGTCGGTATTCGCTAGTATGTATGCGATCATAACGCCGCTAAGAATAGTATCGGTCATCACCAAGAGCAGTGACGCTGTAACTATTTGTGGGTGCGCGGGTCGCCTTGGTTGGACCGTGAACGTGAACTTGTCGCTTGGCAGCCGGCTCTGCGCGCCGCCGCCGCCTCGTCTCCCTCGGGAACAGCTGACTCGTTGCGATTATATCGCCCTACCTCCAGTAATAAACTTTCCAATACTTACGCATATTCACCATATAATATTATACTTAAAGTAAAGTATTTATAGTTATTCACTCGCGGTGGCTTAGTGGTCGTAGCATCTGGTGTACCTAACCAGAAGACGTAGGTTCGAATCCCGCCCGCGGTCGAATTGACGAGACAGACTGCTTGAAGTTGCAGTCGGACATTGATCGAGTGGTGGAATGGAGTCGGGATAATAAGCTACTGTAATGTCTCAAAGTGCAGCGTCATGTCTTTTACACGGGCTGTGGAGCCGCTACATTATAAATATAATATACATATGTAGAAGGTGTAGCTATTCCGCGGAGTGAATCGGTGCGTGAGACTAAATATAGTCTCATGGTGGAAAAAATGCAAAATAATTTTATCAGGTATCTTTACCTTAGGCAATACGGAGTTTATCCTTATTATCCGCTTATGTATCCAACACTCTTTGTTATAGGGATGGTTGGATATTATAATCTGGAGGTAAGGCGGGACTTAGCGTTAGGAAAATATATATTTGAAGTGTTTCGTGGTAGAATAAATAACCCGGATATACTGGAATCATTGAGGCTGCGCGTGCCGCCAAGTTGCGGCAGGCGCCGAGGGTACAGCTTTTAGACGTACCAGCAGCTCGCACTAACTTAGGGAAATTCGCACCGATTGCAATAGCCATACGGCTATTAAACAGCGCCTCACAAAGGTTAGACATTTTTCATTGTTCTTTGGCGGAATTCGTGAGGGTGACTCTCGAATTATTAAGTAGATAAGTTATAGTTATAGTCATAGAGGATAATCACATTATCGCATTGGGTGTAGACCTGTCATGATAGTGTTAGATTGTAAATAAATAAGCCCCTAGTACAAGCTCTGCTTAGTTTGATACTACATAGTGCTGTGTATCATGATTTTTGTTTTGTTTCATTACCCATACCTATTTTTAAGTACAGTAAACTTGTTCACAGAAAGCTGATAATATGCCATTACAAAAAGGGTACCGAGATATGTAACTACAGCTACAGTAACACCATCCTGGCAGTGAAGCTGAACCGTTCCGTGAGTGGCCGGCAGTAACGTGAGGCGAACAGCCGTGGTCCACGTGCGAGGCGACTGATTGTGTGTACTGTTGCAGAGGCTGATAGTGTGCCTGGAGGAGTCGCTTCACATCCACAACATCCGCGACATGAAGATCCTGCACACCATCCGCGACACGCCGCCCAACCCGCGCGGGCTGTGCGCGCTGTCGCCCTGCGTGGACCACTACTACGTGGCCTACCCCGGCTCCAGCGTCGTGGGAGAGGTGCAGATCTTCGACGCCGTGCATCTGGTGAGTGACGAGTGGTGAGAGCGAAGAGTGGCGCCGCCTCGCACCGCCCCTGACCGCGCCCTGGTCGTCCTTTGTCCGCAGAACGCCAAGTGCGTGATCAGCGCGCACGACAGCCCGCTGGCCGCGCTGGCGTGGTCCATGTGCGGGCGGCGGCTAGCCACGGCGTCGGAGCGCGGCACCGTCATCCGCGTGTTCGCGGTGCCCGAGCGCACGCGACTGTACGAGTTCCGTCGCGGCGTCAAGCGCTGCGTCTCCATCGCGTGCCTGGCCTTCAGCGCGTGCGGCGCCTACCTGGCCGCCACCTCCAACACCGAGACCGTGCACGTGTTCCGCCTGGCCGAGGCCGCCGCCGCCGCGCCCGCGCCCGCCGAGCCCGCCGCCGCCGGCCCCGCCGCCGCCGCCGCCGCCGCCGCCGCCGACGAGGACGCGCCCGCCGGCTGGATGGGCTGGCTGTCCAGCGCCGTGTCGGCGGGCGCGGGCTACCTGCCGGCGCAGGTGGCGGACGTGCTGGCGCAGGGCCGCGCCTTCGCCGCCGCTCGCCTGCCGCACACCGGCTACCGCGCCGTGGCCGCCATCACCAAGTGAGTGGAGGAGCGCCGGCGCCGCTCTGTGTCTGTGTCTATGTTTGGCCGCGGCTGACTCTCTGGTCGGGCTGTGCTTGGTGCTTGCAGCGTGGCGCGGGCGCCGCGGCTGCTGGTGGCGACGGCGCAGGGCGTGCTGTACGTGTACGCGCTGGACGCGGCGGAAGGCGGCGAGTGCGTGCTGCTGCGCCAGCACCAGTTCCTGGAGGGCCCGGCCGGCCGCGCCGCGCCGCACGAAGGTAACGCTGGTCTCGGTGATGCCGGGCCGCACTTTGCTTCTGTCCCGCTCTGGTCCCCTGGTCTCCACTCCGTCGCCCCGCACTGCCCTCGATCACGCCTCCTCATCGCCTCCCACTCTTCGTACTGGTACATTCACGCATCATCGCAACTGTCAGGTGTCGCTCGTCGACGTGACCATTTGTTTCGCGAGTAATTAAACTAATCGTCATAAACCACTCGTTTCTCACCAACATAATTATGATACTTATACTAATGTCAAAATCTTCTAACACAGTCGTCACATTAAAATTGATATAATTATTATTACTTATATATGTACTTTGTATTTTATTATATTTAATCACATCTTATATAAAACGCGACGTTCGATTCGATGTATTTTATTCAAAAATTACAATGAAAACAAATCTTTCGATAAGTATTATCGTCACCACGTCATCTATACTGCGGCGTTTACGATGAACGCATTAAATAAGGTTTTTGCGCAATTGAGTTCTAAACAAATCTGATGTCAGAATGAGGAGGTCTACAACTTTGTCAAAGTTCATGCTCTTTAACCCAGTTTTTTCAGTGTTGAAAAACATATGAACTAGGATTTCGGCTGCCGCTATCAAGAACGCATTATCTATAGTTAGTACAAACTAGTTTTGTGGCATTCAATAGCTTGCTAGTCAATGTTTGAGCGTTTATTGAGTGCTACCAATCTCTAAGTTCATTATTGGAGAAGTGCTTTGATAAATAGCATCAACTTGAGTCAATGCGCTTGTCATAAGGGAAAGCATAGCATGGTTTATTTGCCATACATATTAAATCGCATTAAATGTTCTCATTTCTCTCTTTTTTAATTTTGGCATCTCAACTAGTTTCGAAGATACAACCAAAACAATAATAAAAACTGAAACATGTTTTTCTTGAAAAGTTCCATAACTTAGATAATGGTTGTATCGTAACCTCGGCAGTAGAGTATGTATGTGACGCGCTTGTCGTGGCTGCCAGTCTGCCACTGCCGGTGCCGACTCCCGTCCGACTGGCCGACATGTCGCACGCTTTAAACTAGCCTAACTAGAAAAATAGAGTTGTATATGAACGCCATCTATGAATTTTATTCTATTCTAGATTTTCTCAATTCGCGACATAGGAAAAGTTAGTTGGAATCGGCAAAAAAACCGCTGCTTGCTAAGTGTAGGTACTAAAACGATGTCGCAGCGGCAAGAGTAGCTATTATGAGGTATATTATACTTGTAGCTGTTCTAAAGGTTTGAGCTCTAAATTAAAATTTCTGGGATACATTTAAATAATTTGTAGGATTTGGATAGTACAATAATTTGGGTAAACTATTTGAATCACCTTTATTGTCACTCATTATTAGTATTGTAGGAAGTTCACGCGGATGAACAAAGGTTACTGACTTATACGCCATTCCCAATAACAAATCAATCAGAAAGTACATTTGCTGACTATAGAGAGGATTTTGACATTACTTAATTAACGTTGTGTTAAAATCCTATCTCTAGCAAGCAAATCTACTAACTGAATGGCCATTAAAGCGTTGGGCTTAAAGTCCAGTGTGGAATTCCCCATTTTCAACGATGATATTTATCGAAAGGCTTATTTATACAATAATTGTAAACGCTATAAAGTGAAGGACTCCCCGAGTGGGCAGTCGAAGCAATAGGCTATCGCGAGTAACATAAGACGGACGTCGCGATCGGCGCTAGGAGTGTCCCCAGTCTAACGTATTGTTCCGGCGCAGCGGCGGCGCTGTCCACTAGCAACAGTTACGCGGGCGCGCTGCGCGGACGGGACCCGCTGCGGATGACAGGTACTGCCACCCCTCCCGCCCCGCCCCGCCCCGCCCCGCCCGCCCCGCCCACTCCCGTCCCGTCCGGTAGGTAGGATGTGCCATAGCCGTAGCGTAGGTCACAGGTAAGTTGCACGACCCGCCGGCTCGTTATATTTTTCCGAGGCACTTCGTATTGTGGTGTCGTTTGTCTCGTCACGTCAAGCACCCTACCATCGGCCACGACATCCTAACGTTTGAGTGTATTTTTATTATAGTAACTGCAAATCATAATTGATTAGATGTGCATAAAATGGTGCGCAACAACAAGCGTCATTTACACTGAGACTTCACTGACAAATTTTCAGGCGAGAATCTTTGTTCTTGTAATCTTGTGGTGAACTCCAATGAAAATTACGTTCAAGCCATTTAAAAACTTGTGATTTCAAATTCATTTCCCAAACTTCACAATACTTTATCCAATAAAGTACTGTGAAGTATTACAAGGTTTTTTTATATGTGGCAACACGGGATTTGCTTTGTTTGACCGAGAAGTTAGCGGATGTATTATTAGTAATGTTTTGAAAATTGCATAAACATATTATATTTATTTATTACATTTGTTTTACAATTTATAAAACTGCTGGTTTCATCTGCACTTTATTTTAAAAGATATCACGATCTTTCTGTCCATTACGCAAATTAGCTGACCTTATTGAGATTAAAGAATTACTTAGTAGTAATAAATGTTTCATTAATGGCTGCGCACAGACTTATCCATGAATTATCATGCGCGCAGTTCATAGTGCAACAAGTTCATCCGAGCCGGTGACAGCGGTGCACCGAGGACACTTACCTTGAACTTAAACTTCTTTCAGGATACACTCTAACATACAATTTGTTAACATTCGGTACTTAAGTAGTTTTGGCATGAACGTACAAAACAACAAATGGAACCACTGACACAAATGTCAGTCATTTATTTAAATGGTAACGTCCAAAATAAATGTAGTCTATTCCAATCAAAAAACATGAAAACTTTGTAAACAAAGAAAGTCAATGACCTTAGTTTTTGGGATGTGCTTATTGCATATTTGTAACGAATATGAAATATAACATCCCTCTTTTTCGTCTTTGGTTAAAAATAGTGTAACTTGATTTTATTATTGACGTGGGCGATACTTCCACGACTGACGAAGATGACTCTATAACAATTGTTTTTCTATTAAAACTTTTTGAAACAAACATACTTTACTGTATTTCTGGGACAAAGTAGTTGATCCCATAATATAATATAATATATATAATTTAATTTACTTTTGTAACAAATCGGTAAGAACTAAAAATTTAATGAACGAACCGACAATGCATTTAGCATAATTCCTTTGCCTGTTCACTTTTTTCAATCTATTGTGAATTCGTTCATCTTCGTACAGATCAGCACTTATTTGTTTATGGGTACTAGACAATGGATGTAATACTTATATACTTTTTTTTTGTAAATACATACTTATAATATAAGTATAAGTTACACCCAGACAAACACATGTTCATCACATAAATATTTATGTTCTTGCGACACGCGAATCACTAGCCCAGAGACGTCGTTGATATAATTAGGTTTATCTATTATGAATTTCTTAGTTGCAAAAATCCAAGCGAAGGTGCATTAGGTGTACTTGGTTAGCGACTTCCAAATTGCGGGTGCAGGTAAAACGTCTATCTATTAATAGGAGTTTCTGAAGCTATGAAAATCCTGTAGATTTATAGTGGCGGTCTATTAAACTTTTTCATCCGATCGGTGTCCTAGACTAGATTTGCATGAAGTTAATGTATTATTTTACTTTGCTCCACCACGTCCCACTGGTGAGGCCAAGTGAAATGCTTTAAAGTTCGCAGTGGAATTTGACCTACTAAATATATCTTAGTGTGGCAGTTTCCACTTGCTTAAAATCTGGTGGATTTTGCCCCACTAGGGTCGGCACTTAAGAGTTTGAGTAGGTAGTTTTATGTTGGTAGGTACCTACATTAATACATTAGGCTACCCGCGTGGAGACACCATTTCTGTTTTCAAATGACAATGTGCCTAAGTTGAGATACAGTTTCAGTTTTAATTATGTTTTGATTGGGTACAGGGACGGCGTTTATTATTATGAATGTTTATAAGTATTGTTTTTTGTAAATTCTGATTTTTTGCTTTGTTCGCCACTGGTACATTCTTCACGCAAAACATTTCAATTGCAGCGTAGATCGATTTGGATTTGAAAAAAAATATTTAAAAAAAGTCGTTCGCTAGACCAAATCGATCGCACGCAGTCGACATGCGGAATGTGCCGGCGGCGAGCGTGCCTTGCCGTGCCGTGCCGAGTGCGTGCCGTGCCGTGCCGAGTGCGTGCCGTGCCGTGCCGTGCCGAGTGCGTGCCGTGCCGAGTGCGTGCCTTGCCGTGCCGTGCCGAGTGCGTGCCGTGCAGTGCCGTGCTCTGCACGTGTACAGCGAGTGCAGCGTGTGGCGTGTGTCGCAGAGTCGGAGCGGCTGAGCGAGCTGGGCGCGGCGCTGGAGGCCCCCGCGCGCGGGCCCTTCGACCTGCGCGACCCGAAGCACTTCCCGCCCATGCGCGCCGAGCCGCGCTAGCCGCCCCGCCCCGCCCCGCGCCCCGCCCCGCCCCGCCCCCCACCGGCCGGCGCTCTGTACATATGTGTAAAATAAGAACCATCTGTATAATAGACAAAACTTAGATTATACAATGTTTATGTGATATCATACCTGGCGACGAATGACTCCGTGAGAGCTTGCGTCTTTGTGTGTAAATTAATTTTTGTGGCGTGTATATGCTACAAATAACTAAAAAAATCTATTGTAAATAAATATAAAGGACATTAATAAAACTTATACTATAAAGTAGTGTGCAGTGCGTACGGTGCCGCGCACTCCAGGCCGAGACCCACGACCACATCGCTCTTGCGCAACATACACGAAAATTGCGTAATTTGGTTTAACTGACCTATGTATATTTATATTAATCACCTATAAAATACAGGACAAATGCGGCTTAAACTCGTACACAAGTATTCCCTACTTAATTAAAAGCATAACACGATTGTAATCTAAAATTTACCTAAAAACTTCATACTACATAAGCCCTAAAAATTTTTGGAACATCATCAGCCTATATTCCACTGTGGACATAGACCTCTTGTAGTGACCGTCACAGAGTCCGATCTTCGACTATCCTCCTTTAATGGCAGCCTTCCGCAAGTAGTCAGTCCAGTTGCCCGGCGGGCGTCCTACACTACGCTTGCCTAGACGTGGTGTTCACACCACTCGTTTGCTCCAGCGCTCGTCAGTTCTCCGAGAGAAGTGACTAGTTAGAGCTATGTCGACAACCTATGTTCATCCCTCAGAGAGGCTCCGAGCTTATTCCATAGCTCGCTGTGCGACTAAACTTGTGGACCAGTCTCACGGGGGTGTCCACGTTTCGGCTTCGAACTGGTAGGACGCACGCATTGAAGACTCGTCTTGACAGTACCGACTGCTGTCCATCCTAGCTGAATCCTATCGGCTTCCCTTTTGAAGTTATTTCTACCTAAATTGCACTATTTCCCTGAGGTAGATATAGTTCTGGTTTTATCTATTATGTTCACCCCAAAACCGATACATCGAGAGGCGTCAGCAAGGTCGGTCAACATTCCTTCGAGCTCCTGGAGCGACTCCGCCATAATCATCGGCAAATCGAAAAAATTTATGCCCATTCCTTTCCAGTCTAGCGTCTTACAAATCTTCCTGGGCGTTAGTGAACAGCTTCGCTGCAGATTGCTTGCAAAATACCAGATACAAAGCGTACAATGTAGGTTACATATTTATAAAATCAAAGGGGACTCTATTTATTAAATACAGGGTTACTTGTAAAATAATAACATCGAAGGAATATATTGATAACAATATAAACAACAAGGTTTGTTTTATGACTTCAAGACATTTTTTGAATTCAATTTACTAAAATATAGAAACGTTTTTGTTGTACAGAGGCCAGTACATCAAGTTATCCTAATCTGTCAAATTTCTTTGATAGATTCTAAACTTTAGTAATACAAAAAAATAAGGTTAATGTTCAAGTAGGAAAATTTTACAGTTTTGGATAGCTTGACGTGCTGGCGTCTGTACTATCTGACAGTTTTTGAATCGTTATTTTGTACATAGTAGTAGTACACCCACGCCCTGTCTATGGCAATAGTTTGTTTACGTATCTAGTGTTCTCTTTTGCTATCGCACACAGTTGTATCTCGCTTGAATGGTGAAGAAAAACATCGTGTGGAAAGCAGCATGCCTCAGACATTTTCTTGACTGTGTGAAGACTGCCAACCCGCACAGTAGGCCCGCATGGTGCACTATAGCCTAATCTCTCTCACTGAGGGGAGACCCGTTAACATTTAGAGCGATCCAGTTTTGCATAAAAAATAATGTAATTTTATGAATTATGAAGTCCTAAAACAAAAATAGTTTGATGTTAGTAATATAGTATTGAGAGGTTATTAGTGTTTTACACGTAACCTATATTATATATTGTCGACGTACGAGTAATGAGTGTCTCGCGGGACAAAAAGGCAGCTATTTTATTAATGCATGTTATGTTCTAAAACATGTCACACAAAAGAAATCTTTTGCACAATCAAAAATAATAATTATGTAAAACTAACATTTTTAACTATTAAAACAAGTAGCAGAATTGAGCACTAGGGTCAGTATTTTTTGCAAATGAGAAGGTGACTAGGACTATATCGAAACTTTAATAGATAATGATGTTTGAAGTTCCCTAATTAGTTCAAAGCGTTCAAAGCACGGCATACGTATTATGTATGGACTGCACATTACTGTGATTTGACACAGCCAGATATGAAACCGAAACACTAATAATATAATTTAATAATTCTTCATAAAAATCGGCATTGCCAGTAGTAATAAAGGGTCTGGTAAACGCCAGTATAGTGTACTTGCGACATGTGCGCGGCTGTATGCTAAATTGTACATACTAAATAAATATTTTTACAAAACCACGTCTTGGTCTTTTATTTAAATTCAAATAAAAAATAGTGGGTAGACATTAATCTGTAATATTATTGTGCCTCTCTGGTTACAATCTCCGAGAGGTCACGCAGAAAACACAAAAATCATCGCTATTGCTACGAAATACGGGCGATTTCCAATGCATCAAGATTTAGTAAAAGTTCTAAAACAATTATAAACGGCACCTGGAATACTTTTACAAAAGTATCCAATCAAATGTTACAAAAATATACTAAGCATTACCTAACCATTATTAGTGGTCATAGCGTCTGTTGTACAGACGCCAGCAGGTCAAGCTATCCAAAACTGTCAAACTTTCCCAACAATCGAATATGAACCTTATTGTTTTGTATTAAAGTTGAAAATCTATCAAAGAAATTTGACAGATTGGGGTAGCCTGATGTGCTGGCCTCTGTACCTACCTAATTAATAATAATTTAAGCATGGAAATGACAAAAATACAAAAAGTAGGTGTTTGGGAAGATCTGAATAAAAGGAAGTAGGGCCGTTGAACTAATAATATATGTATTTTTTGACCGTATTACAATATTTTTTCTCCTAAAACATTTCTATATTTTTTCGTTATTATTACAAGAATTGTTGCCTAGCGACCATTTCAAAAATGACAGATTCGGCCAGCACTTACATTACAAACTTTGTAGACAAAACTTCTTATTTAGCTTGAACAGAAGGTAAGGTGGCATCGTTCGACATCGAACTAACGGTAAAAGTAAGTCATGTCGGTTGAGAAGCAAAAACTTGCTTTTCAATAGGTGTTACTGACGTCACCACAAAGATGTAAATTCAGAATTTGTTGAATTTGAATGTGAATTGTGAAGGCAAAATCCAACATGGCGGGTGGGAGTCTCGGTGGCTTAGTGGTCATAGCGCCTGGTGTACCTAACCAAAAGACGCAGGTTCGAATCCTGCCAGCGGTCGAATTTTCCTTCGCTAAAATAGCTTTAAACATGCAAATTCCTATAGAGAGGATGATAGGAATATCCCGAAAACTGATATACTCGTAGGAGAACTACTTACGGGATTTGAATGAAATTTCATACATATCTATATAGTTTATGTGACCCAAAAATATGTGGGAATTCGTTACATTATAAAATGTAGCCTATTTGTTATTCACGGTAACACACCATGTGTGTATGAAATTTCATTCAAATCCCGTAAGTAGATCTCCTATTATCTGTTTTCTGGCGAATTCCCACATATTTTTGGGATAAAATATAGCCTTCCCAGAAAACCTATGTAGGTGACCTACTTACGGGATTTGAATGAATTTCATACACACATAGTACCTGTGATAGGGAATAACAAATAGGATACATTTTACCCCAAAATGATGTGGGAATTTCCCAGAAAACTGATGTAGGAGATCTATTTACGGGATTTTAATGAAATTTTGGTACACTTATAGTTGTTACTAGCGCTGGCATATTGAATACTTCCAATCTCTGAATAAAGCGGAAATTCCCTTAATATTGAGTACTTACGTGTTCGAAGTCACGGGTAAAAGCTAGTAATATATAAAGCAATGTCGAGACGGTCGCCACCATACAGTCCCGTTAGGGGACGACCTTAGCTGCTGCTGCTGATTAGTATACAACAACATTTTTAGTATATGCGACACTTGAATATATTTTGTTCAGAATAAGTAATTGAATCGAAATTTTTTACACCATATTTTGTCCCAAAAATATTTAAAAAAGTTACAAGTATAAAGATACCGAGCGACACAAAGTATGCTAGTGCAGCGGTACGAGAAGCAATATTGAGAATGACCGCCACACAAAGATCTATGGACTGCGGTACCTCAACCTGTATTTTTCACTTTCTAGTTTTTTTTTTGTCGGTTTAATTTATTGTTAAAAAGTTATTGTATCGACGGTCAGACAAAGACCAAATTTATATAGGACTAAGGAGGAAGTACCTATATTCTATCAGATAAAATAAGATTTTAAGTAATATCAAGAAAGAAATATCAAAATATGATTTTCGAGTAACATACATAAAAAAACAGTCGAATTGAGAACCTCTTCCTTTTTTAAGTCAGTTTAAGGTAAGTTAAACAGTTTAAGATTTTTTCCATTCTACATGATAATTATACACAAACAGCATGTAATGGTTTGCTGAAATTTATTATTGTAATTACAGCAAGTTTAGCTCGACTTATCCACTTACACGAGAATCACTGTCGTAGGTACTGTGTTCGACGGTGACATATATTTCTGACACTATGTCGTAACAACGGCGGAGCTGAGCGGCAGCGTCTCACACTGCAGCGGCAGGCCGCGAGCGAGCCACCCTCGTCATTATAAAAATAAATTTAAATAGTATCCACGGCAGTGTCGACATGTCGACAATGTCTCGATATAAACGTTGCTACACGATGCACACTACCTTGATTACATCGCGTTGCTTCTGGAACAAACAGGTAATTATAGAACACCTCTAAAACACGCAGTACGCACTATTTTCAGCTACAGCTGTTACTGAGTGATCACAATAAACCTTAAAGACTACCTTCCTACCACTCCCTCGGAATAGTAGGAAGCCTTTAGGCGCGATTGGTTCAAAATGGAACATGCTTCTAAAACTATAAGACTATAACCGTACCGCTTAATTGAGACCTCGCCTGCGGGGTACAGGGGCACGGACGTACGACGAGAACGGAGACCGGGAGAGGTGCGGGGGGGGGGGGGCGGCGGTCAGGCGCAATCCTGTCAAAACTCAGTTCGCTCGCTACGCGGTTAGCGATCGAAATATCTTTGGGCATAAAATTAATTTATTATTTATTGTCATTTATAAGGAATTCATATGAAAACATAAAATAACAAATGTCCCTCAAAACTGTATGAAACAGTTTGACTGTAGGATCATGATACATAATATATAAATTAAGATAAAATATAAAGAGTGCACAGTAATTATTTTATGGTAAGTGAATTATGAGTGAGTGTTTTTATAACATAGTTAAATTTATTTTATTAGGATCAGTTCTGATGTCCGCGGGTAAGCTGTTGTGTACCTATATATGGAATACGTTTTCTTAAAGTCCATCTCCGTACAGGTTTGTCACTCTGGGAACAACGAATTTACCTGAGGACATCATCCTCGTATTGTAACTATTAATAATGTTACGCCGGATACGTAATAGAACGACTGAGATGGCTCACGAAGGTTCTAGAAACACGTGGAAGTTTAATCTCGACACTCGCGTAGGTATAGGTAGGTACTTATAAGTGCCTATAACAATACCTCAAGAACACGCGGCTCGCGACAGAATAGGCTGAGGTCAACGCCCGCGAAACAATAGGCACGCGAGTAGTCTACTCGTATTTTTTTGTAGCATTTTCGGGATTATTCGATTCTGGAACTTTCTGAGCCATATAAATAGCGGTCCAAAGGGGCCGGCAACCTAGTCCGGTTAAGTTTTTAAAGCTCCCTCGAGCTAAAAACTATGTCCGTCATAAAAAAAAAAGGGCCGGCAAGGCAGTTCAATTGTGGACACGGACAAGTGAAGATCGAAGCGAACTACGAAGCAACTACAGTGCGATAGTGAATTGTGAAGTGAACTAGTATAGCGACATCCTGGTGATTTGTGTTTTGTATTCGTGTGAATAATTAAAGTTTTGATTGTTTATCGGTTAAATCAAACTTTGTACTGTCGCACTACATCTGCTAGACGGCAACACGTATACCTATCTATTTACTTATACAATAAAATAAATAAAAAACTTTGTATAAATCCCCTTACAAATTATGAAACCAAAAAAGAAGTAAAAATCTGGCTAATGGCAATGGACTACAATGAAACCGAAACTTTACTGTTATCAATTCAGTAAAGTCTTAGTCTAAATTAAAATAAAACAAAATTACACTTCATATAGGATAAGTAAGTCCAGGTATACCGCTCTCTCACACACACAAACACACACACACACACACACACACACACACACACACAGAACATAGATGAATAATTATTGTTTAAACTATACTAGTACTATTTTAATATTGTGTCTTTATCTTCATTATAAGTAATCTTTGTTGCAAAAACTTGTAAAATTGAAACAATAGGTACTGGAAGAAGTCACTGACTCCTGAAACACAGGTATCTTAACCTAGCTCTGGAGTCAGGGTTTCAACATTATTTTGTAACAGTTTTTGTCAATAAATTATTATTATTATTATTTCCTTTATTCATTAGTTTTCTTATCATTTACATTTTTAAATATTTTTATAAAATAAATTATAAAACAAAAACATTTAAAAATATAAAAAATAGAGGCCCACCGGTATCCAGGGTCCAAGCTACCGGCGGTCAGGGCTCCAGAGAGAGGAACCTCCTAACAATACGGGCCGTGTCCAGCAGTACTGCTTTCTGGATCAGGCCCTTGACCCAGCCGCCTAACGAGAGCCTCCTGAGGTGTTGGTCGAGGCTCGTGGCTATTAAGCCATTGGCTGATACGACTATCGGTACAATGATCGCTGTGTCCACATCCCACATGTCGACAACCTCGCGAGCTAAGTCAAGATACTTGATTTGCTTATCTTTCTCGGCTTTCACGAGGTTCCCGTCATGCGGGACGGTAATGTCAACAATCATTGCACGCCTCTCGATTCGGTCCACCACCACAATATCAGGCTTATTGGCTACAATAGTCCTGTCAGTGATGATGGACCGATCCCAGTACAATGTGATATTGCCATTTTCGAGAACTGGGTCGGGCACATACCTGTAGTACGGTACCTCCGATGCCACAAGAGTGTATTTCAGAGCAAGTTGCTGATGGATAATTCTGGCTACAAGGTTGTGCCTATGCAAGTACTCCTCGTTACCTAGACGTTATTATTATTATTAAATTGGTGACATTTAATTTATCCCGAACCCCAGCTCGTAACAATAACATTAATTTTCAATGAAGTATTATGCTCTTGTTTGCCATGGTTATTAGTTGGTAGTAGGCTATTTATGCTAACGTCTGATCGGTAATATTTTAAAAAGTTTTTAGTAGTAATTTTTATACTTATTTTTAGTTTAGTTTTTATCTACAAGTAGTTTGATGAATCTTATTTGGGTATTCTCCAGTTTATCAATATAAGATTTAAATGTGAGGCCATAGCAATCGAGAGCACAAACATTGATAATAAACACCTTGCGCTTGGAATATTCATTGACGTAAAAAAATGTTTTGTTACCGTCAGCCACTCAAAACTACTGGAAAAACTCAACAACATAGGAGTCACAGGGACAGCTTTTAACACATTCCAATCATTTTTGCAAAACAGACGTCAAATTGTAAAGATTCAAGACTACACCAGCCCGGCCCGTAATCTATTTTGCGGCTGTCCGCAGGGCTCAATACTCAGTCCCTTATTGTTCCTTATTTACGTAAATAATATCAACAAAATAGGCCTTACTGGACATCTAACTTTATACGCAGACGACGCATGCTTGTTCTACTTTAGTAAGTCGATTAACGATGTCATATCTGCGGCCCAAAAGGCCCTTAATTTACTAAGCGAGTGGCTGAAATATAATCTCCCAACAATAAATACCACTAAGACGTCGTATATGATATTTGCCGCAAAAAATAAACAGATACCAACATTCCCATCTCTAACCATCGATAACGTGGTAATACACCGATCCAGTGCCGAAAAATACCTGGGCTTATGGCTAGACGATAAACTATCATGGAAACAACATATCAACCATGTCCGGTCTAAACTTAGTACATTACTGGTTTCACTTCGTAAAATAGCAAATGCATACCGCCTAAAATACGTTTATTAATTTACAATTCACTTATTAAGTCCCATTTGGAATATTTGATTGAAGTATGGGGTACAGCCGCCGCTACTAACTTAAAACCACTTCAAACTACACAGAATAAGCTCATTAAAATTTTATATAATTATCATTACCTAACTCTTAGTAAAAATAAAATATGAAAAAACAAATCTATTTAATCTCACACAACTTTACAATTATTACACATGTATCCTAGTAAAAAAAAATAGCGACGATATCATACAAACATATTCAAATTCTTTATTGCGAACTAAGTGTACAGTTTGGAGATGTTACAATAGATAGGTTCTTAGAACTTAGTTGCCTGATAGGGCATTGCAATCTATGTGTTTACATAAAATTATTCATTATAAAAATTTACATATTTAGTAGGTAATATAGTTATAATTATATAGGTACTTTACATTGTAATATATTATGTCATACTAATTTTATAATTTATCACATTAAATTACATAATATCACAATCTTTTTTTATATTATAATTATTTTTCTTCTAGAAATTCTTTTACAGAGTAGTATGCCTTTTTAATCAGGAAGTTTTTTAGCTTCCTTTTAAAAGTACCAATCAACTGTAGGTTCTTAATGTCTGTGGGTAACTTGTTATATATTTTTATGCCCATACAAAAAATACTATTGCTATATACTGCAGTGTGGGATGCTTTATTGATTAATGTATTTTTAAGTCTACTACTTTTTAATGTGTCATAACTATTGATGTTGGTTTTAACTAAAATTGAGGCCGCATAGATATATAGAGCAGGGAAGGTTAATATTTTAAGGCTTATAAAATGAGGTTTGCAAGAATCTGTTTGGTCAATCCCACATATTGATCTGATACACTTTTTTTGTGCTTTAAATGCAATTTCCTTCTCAGTTGAGTATCCCCAATATAGTATCCCATAAGATAGAGTGGAACCCACATGAGCATGATAAGCACTAAGTAGTGTGGTTTGGTTAGTGTAGTGTATGTAGATGCATAAGATTTGTCTCGAGCGCATACGTCACAAGGTGCGGGCTGAGTGGGGGCAGTCTGTGTCCGACCGTCGGCCGGGAAGCACGTGGTGGTGCGCAGGCGAGCCAAATACATATCGTATTATATATTGCATAGCTACTACATTTGGCGACGAGGATAAATCATTAACTGTAAGTAAAAAATGGTTTATACTAATAACTGTATACGAGATAATTTTATTTTTATTCCCTATCTTTATCAGCATCATAATTTAAACTAGTGTTATTTTAGTTACTAAACAGATATTATTATTATGATTCAATAGTTCTAAACGGTTTGTAACTATTAAATAAAAAAATAAAATAAAAAAAACTTGTTTACGCTAAGATGTGCTATGAGTCATTACATCGGAACGCAGCTGCAATGATAACACTTTTTATAAATGTTTCAACTTTGTTGTTTACTGACCCGCACTCGCACTTTATAATAGAATTATGAAGTAAAGACTATTGGGATTTTGTGATTGAACTTCACGAAGGGATAGGCAGAATTATTATTTAAGTGACACGGTAGTGGGATGTTATTGGTGGTTATTTGGGAATGAATTCGTCAAAAAAAAAAAAGAACAGATAATTGGTATGGGTATACTTTAAGTACCTACCTACCTCTAGTTCATGTAAGCTGGCATAGTGCCTGGTCATTAAATTGACACCAACGAAATACTTAACAAGTTATTTATTTACTTTATGTATAGCAGTATGTATAGTA
The DNA here is from genome assembly GCA_964056405.1 of Acronicta alni. Lineage (NCBI taxonomy): Eukaryota > Metazoa > Arthropoda > Insecta > Lepidoptera > Noctuidae > Acronicta > Acronicta alni. The sequence continues at coordinate 170,082 of OZ043920.1, forward strand.
ATACTGATCATTAAATTGATACTAACATTATTATGATGTGGAAGCAGCACTGCTGGTCATTTAATTGACAACGTTTGATAACGTTAAAGGGATAATGATACCCCCAATAGCATTATTGGTCATTAAATTGACGAAATAATTTAAAGCAGAATTTTCTGATCATTAAATTGATATTGGACTTACAATAAACTGGTTGTTTCCAGGTATACACATACATACATAATTATAATGTCCCAACTGACACTTGAAAAGTTTGACTGTGAAGAACCTTCTTCGGTTGGAGCCAGATGGGAACGATGGAAACGGGCGCTCTTTATCTATCTCGATGCTTCTGGTATTAATAAGAGTAAGAAGAAAAAGGCAAGCTTATTGCATTTCGGCGGTTTGGACTTACAAGAAATATTCTACAACATTCCTGATGCCAATATACCTACTACAGGTGAATTAGATGTTTTCCAGATTGCAATAGATAAACTTGATGCTTACTTCACTCCGAAACAGAGTAAAGTTTATGAACGCCATTTATTTCGTTTAATTAAACAAGATTGTAATGAAAAATTTGAAAAGTTTTTAGTTCGTTTAAGGCAACAAGCTGATAAATGTCAATTCAAAGATAAAGATGATCAAATAATAGATCAAATAACAGAAAAATGATCGCTAAAAGGGTTAAGAAAGAAAATATTGCAAACTGGAGATTCTATGACATTAGATAACATAATAGCTGAGGCAAATGCGCTTGAAGCGGTTAATAGACAAATGGAAGATTTTGGAACAGGGACAAATACAAATAAAACCCTAGATGTAAATAAAGTAGATTCAAAATCAAAAGGAGAGGACCGAGACCGTTATAGGAAATGGAAAGATACATCTAATTGTGGTAGATGTGGTAGCAAAAACCACGGCTCCCAAGACAACAAATGTCCAGCTAGGGACAGAGATTGTTTAAAATGTGGGTTAAAAGCAAGGCATTTTAGGCAGTTCTGTAGAACCAGACTACCAATAAAAATAAAGAGCGAAATGAATAACAATAATACGGATAATAAGAGATTTAGACCACCAAATAGGAAAGACGAGACGCAAAAGACCCATAAACCACAGATGATATACACTATGTATTTAAAATAGATGAAGACAGTGAATTTGAATGTGAAATAGGAGGGGTAAAAGTTAGCATGTTGGTAGACTCGGGATCCAAATGTAATTTAATCACAGACAAAACATGGCAAGTAATGAAAAACAGTAGGATAGAGATAAATAACCAAGTAGAAAACCCTAACAAAACATTTTATGGATATGGGAGTAATAAACCCTTAAAACTAAATGGTGCATTTGAGGCGAATGTCAGAATAGGACATAAATCGGAGTATGCAACCTTCTACATAATAAAAGACGGGACAAGAAATCTATTAGGGAAACAGACAGCTATGAATATGGGAATTCTCAGGATTGGACTCGAGGCAAACCAAGTGGGAACGGAAAACCCATTTCCTAAATTTAAGAATGTTCAAATAGATATAGCTATTGATGACAACGTACAACCAGTTTCACAGCCACATCGGAGAATTCCTATACCACTTGAAGAAAAAGTAAACAATAAAATTAAAGAGCTTATAGCCAGAGACATTATTGAAAAAGTTCACGGTTCATCAAAGTGGGTATCTCCGATAGTGCCTGTCCTAAAAGATAATGGAGAAATTCGCTTATGCGTAGATATAAGACGAGCCAATAGAGCAATTTTGCGGGAAAATCATCCATTGCCAACAATGGATAAGCTGTTACCTAAGATGAAAAGTGCTAAATTCTTCAGTAAACTAGATATTAAGGACGCATTTCATCAACTTGAATTGAAACCAGATTCTCGCTTTATTACTATTTTTATTACAAGTAAAGGACTTTATAGATACAAACGCTTAATGTTTGGTATCACATATGCTCCTGAGATCTTTCAAAAAACGTTAGAACGAATTCTTTTAGGATGTGAAGGAACGATCAATTTCAAATTTAAAAAGATTGAAAAAAGTAATAGAAACTCTAGAAGAGAACAATGTGGTGCTAAGAAAAGATAAATGTTTATTCCGGAAGACGGAGATACAATTTCTTGGACATGAATTTTCAGAAAGAGGGGTCAGACCTTTACAGAAATATGTATCAAGTATCCAAGGATTTCGACCACCTATGAACATAGGTGAACTTCAGAGCTTCCTGGGTCTTATAAACTTTGTCGGAAAATGGATTCCCAATTTAGCGACTAAAACTGAACCTCTGAAAGAGTTACTTCGAAACAAACAAGGACAAGGATCAGACATAAGTAAACTCTGGGGATTCAAACAGAAGACCGCGTTTAATGAGCTTAAGTCGGCTCTATCGTCCATTCCTACCTTAGGCTACTATGATGTAGAGGATCGTACAGTGGTTATAGCTGATGCCAGTCCAGTAGCATTGGGTGGTGTCCTGATACAGATAGACAACAAAGGACCACGAATTATCGCATACGGGCATAAAACATTGACAGATTGCGAACGGCGATACTGCCAAACGGAGAAGGAAGCCTTGGCATTAGTATGGGCTGTGGAACATTTTCACGTTTTCCTCTATGGTAAGGAATTCGAATTGGTAACTGACCATAAGCCACTTGAGGTAATATTTGGACCCAATTCAAAACCATGCGCCCGAATAGAACGATGGATTTTAAGACTCCAAGCGTATGAGTTCAAGGTTGTCTATAAACCAGGCAAAGAGAATATTGCAGATTGCTTATCTAGATTGTGCCATTTGGAGAATACGGCGGTGAATAAAATCGAAGATTACATACATCGGGTTGTAGAGGAAGCTAAGCCTACTGTCGTGACACTGGAAGAGATTATAAAACATTCAAGAGAAGATCAAGAGATTATAAGGGTTAAAGAAGGTATATTATAACAGTATATGGCACGACGGTGTAAAAAATTACAAGTTATTTGAAAATGAGTTGTGCTTTTATGAAGGGGTTTTATTAAGAGGAACCAGGATAGTAATCCCAAGTGAACTACGAAATCGAGTTTTAGCGGCAGCTCACGATACCGGGATGACCCATCCCGGTATAGTTTTAATGAAAGCTAGATTGAGAACTAAAGTGTGGTGGCCAAAGTACGACAAAGATGCGGAGACTTTAGTAAAATGTTGCAAAGGATGCACACTGGCCTCAGCCCCGAATCCACCGAACCCTCTTAAGAGGCGGGAATTGCCAAATGAGCCTTGGGTAGATATTGCTATAGATTTGATGGGACCTCTTCCAAGTGGAGAATTTATATTGGTTGTGGTAGATTACTTTAGCCGGTATAAAGAAGTAAAGGTTACTCGCAAAATTTCCAGTTTAGATATCATACAAAATCTGAAAGAAATATTTAGCCGTCTTGGAAATCCCTCAACAATAACTGCTGACAATGGGAAACAATTTTGCAGTGAAGAATTTAAGCGGTTCTGTAAGGAAAGGAATATATTTTTATTTAACACTGTACCGTATTGGCCGCAACAGAATGGTGAAGTAGAACGTCAAAACAGAGATATTCTGAAACGACTAAAGATCAGCCAGGCTGAGAAAGGTAATTGGAAAGAGGGTTTGGAAGAATATTTAATTATGTACAATAGCACACCACATAGCGTAACGGGTAAACCGCCGGCCGAGCTATTCTTTAAAAGGCAATTTCGTGACAAAATTCCAATGATCAGTGATATGAACCGTCAACTAGAAGATGAAGAGGTGAGAGATAGAGACAAGGAAAAGAAACACTTAGGAAAAGAATATGCAGACAGGAAACGGAAAACAAAACCATGTGATTTGGTACCGGGAGATAAAGTATATTTGAAAAATATAATTAAGGATAACCAATTAAGCTTAAATTATGACCCAGCTCCTCATACTGTAGAAAAAAGTACTGGAGGAGATATTGAAGTACGGAATGATTCGACAGGACAAGTGTTGAGGAGAAACATAGTACATTTAAAGAAAATTGAAGGTCAGTGGAGAGTTTGTAATGATAAGGAAACTAAGGAACTCAGTCTAGAAGATACATACACTTCTAATAATGAAGATGAATCATAATATGACTACATTAAAAATGGTAAAGGAAAAGGAAGATAGAGATAATATTACTATCGAAACATAATACATTGATTTGAATTAAAGTAAAATAAAACAATTACCTATGATTATTAAAAAATATATACATATACAATTATAGGTACATATGTAATGGGATAGTAAACACTTCACTGTAATAATTAAGTAGATTAAAATTAATAATTAATAAAGTAAATTAAAATCATACAGACAATTTGTAACTAAATAAAAAGATTATAAGTATAAAAATAGATATTATGATTTACACCTAAAGATATATAATTTCACACAAGTAGTATTCATATAGAAATAAAATAAATTAAAATAAGGAATGGATGTAGTGTATGTAGATGCATAAGATTTGTCTCGAGCGCATACGTCACAAGGTGCGGGCTGAGTGGGGGCAGTCTGTGTCCGACCGTCGGCCGGGAAGCACGTGGTGGTGCGCAGGCGAGCCAAATACATATCGTATTATATATTGCATAGCTACTACAGTTAGATACTTTTTTGAGCATGTAAAGGGCATAAGAGAATTGGCTTAATTTGTTACATACACTATTTACATGTGTTTTCCATGACATATTAGAATCTATATAGATACCTAGAAATTTTGTGCTAGTAACCTCAGATATAGTTGCATTATTATACTCAATAGATAACGGCATTGATTTTGAGTTTTTATTCTTGAAATTCATATAGTGGGTTTTTGTAAGATTTATTTTAAGATTATTTATTGTGAGCCAATTTATTAATTTAGATAGGTTCTATCTAGTTCGATCGTTTATTTCTAGTTCATGATTTATATTTTTGTTATTAGTGAAAAGAGCCGTACTGTCATAATCATATATAACACTAAACAAAAAAGAAACTACACATAATTTGAGAAATAAAAACAAAATCGAATTAAGTAGACCGCATACAAACTACGGTAAAAAAACAATAACATTCGAGGGCGCACAACTGTTTAATAAGCTACCCGCAGAAATAAAGGAATGTGAAAACATTAATATTTTTAAAACTAAACTAAGAAAGCATGTAAGCATGATATATAATTAGATTATAAAATCAGGAAATAATACTATTATTGGAATGTATAAAATTGCTGACATTTATTATAAATTATTAAATGAATTTCCTATTTGTTATAAATTGTTACTTAGTTAATGAATCATAATATCATACTATATTGTGCCAGAGGTAAATGAAATTTTATTATGAATTGTAATTACTTATTTCTTATTGTTATTATGTAAGCTCTCTTTGTAAGAAATCCTCAAATAAACATATTATTCTAAATGAACTGTAAAGATTTTATAAGAAATAAACTTCTTTAAACCGATAATCCAGGATAGTTCGACTAATGAAGTATACAGTAGTTTTAGTGTACAGTCAGCGTCAAATAGTTAGTGACACTCAGGGTATTCAAATAAATAGACGCAACCAAAAAGTCAATAATATCGGTACAAACAAAGTTTCCATATTGTTGTCAACATTATAGTCGCTCAAAAGGTCGAGACGTTTAAAACGTCATATAGATAGGTTCAGTCAAACCGTCATAAATATGGTAACAGTCATCCCGCCAATGGTATCCAAGCATTCTAAGTGTTCAAAAATATGGAACACATTAGAAAAATAAACCAGCATGTTATAGAAATAAACGGTTTCCCAAAGATGAAAACCTCTTTAGGCAATGTAGTGTTATTTGCATGTTATTCTATTTATCTATCAGTAATATCAATGTCAAGTGAATCTAAAGCAAGCTAGAAATATGGCTACGCATTAGTGACACCACAAAACATCGAATTATATATTTGAGGGAGGAAGGTGTAACAGATATTTCAAATGAACTGGGAATATCCTTATGTACCTATCGTTTTAGATGTTACGTGTAGTTACCTATCGAATTATTCTCATCTCTCTAGATCCTCATTTCTTCATATTCGCACATATATGTATAAACAAGCACACAGTCCGCCTGATGGTAAGCAGTCGAAAACTAGAGAAAATTGAAAAGATGCAAACGATTATCGACCTTATTGACATTATTTTATTGCTTATTTTTAGTTATTCATCCACTCTATTACCTTGTTTATGTTTAAAATAGCAGTTTTTGAGTAATAGTCAATAAGCTTGAAAACTGCACCTCTTTTTTGCAAGCACTATCGAGTCTTGCTTGAGTGGTTGCTTGAAAAAAATTTTTACACAGTTAAGGAATTCATAGCTTGTAAGTGTAACCGATATACATAATAGTTTTTATTTTTTAGTTTTAACCAATACTGTATTTATTCAATATTTTTATTTAGTGTTTATGTAGCTATATTGTAAATGTTTTTAAGTCTGGTCAGGTGGTATACCCAACATACCCATATTTTATTATAATGTACGTGCAATGATATCTCAGCCTAAGATATATTATATTCGTGTGCCTCTTGCAGAGGTGGATGTGTCGGAAAACTAATTGTAACATAACAACTTTTGTACCATATCCTTGGCGAATAAATATCTTTATCTAGTTTTGTCGACGTTCATTGTTAATTAAAATGAATAGTTACGAGCGGACATAGGAACGGACATACATACATACATACATACATACACGTCAAACACATAACCCTCCTCCTTCGGCAGTCGGGTAATAAAATAAAATGATCAATATATGATTCAATATGATATTGAATCATATATTTTAATTATGCACTCTTGCTCTATGAGATATATAGTCATACTCATTATCAATGAGGTTTAGGTACATCTATTTTCAGTCAGCTGTATATTGCTAAGTAAACGGCTATGCACTGGGCCACATCCTGAGCCCTGAGGCACACCACACCGAACCGTTTTCACGACGTTTTCTCGTCACTTTACCAACCTTCACCCGATAGGACCGTGAAGTGAGATAGCCTCTAAACCATTCGTTTAGGGGCTTCTCCACTCCACACTCTTCTATTGCATTCAATAATGTGTTGGTTTCTAAAGTATCGAACGCCGTTTTAAAGTAAAAAATATAGCAACTACAATTTTTTTATCATTTAAATAAGTGTTGATCTCATCTGTAAAGTTGGATAGTAAAGTGGTGGTACTACCTTTTCCTTTTTGAAAACCATGCAGTGATTTGTTTAAAATATTATTTCTTTGTAAGTAGTTTCAAAGTTGATCCGTAAGATTTTTTTCTATAATTTTGTCCATGCTGGATACTATAGTTATTGACCTATAATTAGCATATACCCTACGTTCGGTTTTTTTGTAAATAGGACGTATTATTGTTTAGCTTTTCCGGAAATATATGCTGATTAAAGGATAAGTTAATCAACTTGGATACTACAGGACTTATTTTATCACAAAAATTATGCGTCGGCCGGGAATAGTCAGTGCAAGCAAATTGCTTTTAATGTATACGAATATTTTTTTAAAATCTGGTTCCAAATTCTGCTGAATATCAACAAGATATTATACCTTTAAAAAATATAAATATAATATACAACGTATTAAAAAAGAATGAAAATTTAATTTTGTTATGTCAAGTTGTGTCAATTGTTTCACATGAAATGTCATTGTAGTGTTCTTGCTGTGCAACTAAATAATAAAATATTATTATATCTGAAGATTGTTTTCTCTAAGGCCATCTTAATCCTAACAGGTTATGGGCCCAGGATACTTTGGTGTTAGAAATTAGAAGAATATCGAAAGAAAACAGCAAAGAAAAATTTTTCAATCATTGTTGAAATAATTTCAAAATGGATCCCACACGACCAATGCAGTTAGAAAAATTTGATGGAAATAACTTTCGTCAATGGAAGTTCCAGATAAAATGCGCTTTAAAGGCAAAAGGAATTGATATTGGAATGCCAAAAACAGAACACAATACTGTTGAATGGTTGAAAAATGATGGTATGGCTATGTACATTATAACTTCGTCTATGGATTTCAAACAAATAACATTAATAGAAAATTGTGAAACTGCCAAGGAAATCATGATGAAACTTGAATCGATATATGAACAAAAGAGTGACATGTGCAAAATGTTTATTCATGAAAAGTTTTATCAGTACAAGATGGCGTCGGGTGATAATGTAGCTCAACATATTTCGAAAGTGGAAACCTTGGCAAAACAACTAAAAGAATGTGGTGAGACGGTTAGTGACATGGCTATCATAACAAAAATATTGGGTACATTGCCGCCCAAGTACAGATCATTACGTCAAGCGTGGATGTCATTAGACTCTAAGCAACAGACTATTGAAAATTTAAAGAAAATTTGCTCGTCTGTTGGATGAAGAAGCAAGTTTTTCAAATGAAGAAGAACAAGAGACTGCTTTCCTTGTTGCTAATAAAAGTTGGAAGATGAAGCCAAAACAAAATGAACCGATGCCGTGTGGTAGTGGGATGAATCAAACTAAAAATTTCAAACATAGGTTTGAATGCTATAATTGTGGAAAGCGAGGCCATTTTTCTAAAGAATGTCGTGCTCCAAAGATATCCAAGTACAGAAAACCTCAGCAAGAAGGTGCAGATAATATGTTAGCATTTTATGTAGAGAATAATGCTTGTAACACTGAAGAAAATACTTGGATTTTAGATAGTGGTGCCTCTGCGCATATGACTTTTAGAAAGGATTTGTTTTTTGAACTGCTTGAATGTAACCAGAAATCATTGACATTGGGAAATAAACAATCAGTGGAAGTATCTGGTGTTGGCAAAGTATTAATACAGAGATATGTCAATGGACAATGGGAGACAAGCAAATTGCATGATGTGCTGTATGTGCCAAGCTTGAGAAGAAACCTATTTTCAGAAGGTGTGATAATACGAAAATCATATTCTATTGTCAAAAAAAAACACAAGTGCTTTAATTTATAAAGAAAATGAAGTTGTGATGAGTGCTAAGATCACAGAAAATAATTTGTACCAGTTGAACATAAAAACAGTGATTCCAGATACCTGTAACTTGGTACAAAACAATCACAGTGACATTAAAATGTGGCATGAGAGATTGGGACACATTAATTTGAAACAAATTAAAAGCATGAGTGCAAACAATGTAGTTGAAGGTTTAAAATTGAATGACAATGAACAAAATAATTTTGTTTGTGAGGCATGTGCATATGGAAAGCAATGCAAGTTTCCATTTCACAAATCCGAGAGAGGAGAATTACAGCCAGGTAACCTTGTATACAGTGATGTATGTGGTCCAATGAGTTTCTCATCAATTCAGGGTATGAGATACTTTGTATTATTCAAAGATGCTGCTACGAGTTACAGGCATGTATATTTCATTAAAAATAAAAGTGATGTCATGGAAGTATTTAAGAAATACAATGCAATAATAAAAAATAAATTTATGCACAGTGTCAGAATATTACATACTGATAATGGAACTGAGTATGTGAATAAAGCTTTCCAGGAATATCTGGACAAAGAAGGAATAGTTCAGGAGCGCACTGCACCATATACGCCAGAGCAGAATGGACGTGTAGAAAGGGAAAATAGGACGATAATGGAGAGTGCACGTTCTATGTTGTATGCACGAGATGTACCATTGGTTCTATGGGCAGAAGCGGTAAATTGTGCAGTATATATATTAAATAGAACTTCGTCTACCCAAACTCCTAATACAACACCTTTTGAACTGTGGAATGGCATCAAACCCCAGTTAAGTCATATAAAGGTGTTTGGCAGTGTTGGTTATGTGTATGTTCCAGATCAACTAAGAAAAAAATTAGAAAAAAAAAGTGAAATGATGATACTAGTTGGCTATGATAATACCAACTACAGGATGTATGATACAAATACAAGAAAAATAAAGATATCAAGAAATGTCATATTCGATGAACATCAAGTTCCAACCACAAGGAAAAATATTGCACAAATAAGTATTATTGATGAAAAAATGCTGATGAACCAGAGTAATGACCAAGACAGAGATGTAGATAGTGCTTTAAATGAAAATTCATCAACAGAGAATGAAGACAGCTTGTTGAGTTGTAATAGTGATGACCCAACATATGAACCGTCTCGAGAATTGGATGATTCAGTGGTACGGAATATTAATTTAAGACCACGACATAACAGAAACATTGAAGCAAACCTTGTAGAATTGTCATTACCTCAAACATATGCTGAAGCACTGACTAGTCAACAGAAAAAGGAATGGTCTGAAGCTATTAAAGAAGAATTATCAGCACATAAAGAAAATAATACATGGACTGCAGTTAAGAGAACTGATCAGAGAACCCTTACTACAAAGTGGATTTTTACTATTAAGAAAAATGAGAATAATGAAATTGTTCGCTATAAGGCTCGTTTATGTGCACGTGGGTTCAAGCAGATCAAAGATATTGATTATCAGGAAACTTTTTCTCCCACAACCAGGTATGATTCTATAAGAATTATTCTTTCTATAGCTGCAAAATATAATTTAGAAATTCAACAGTTTGATGTGAAAACTGCGTTTCTAAATGGGTACCTGGAAGAAAATATTTTTCTAGAAATACCTGAAGGTTTGTCAGTTAGAGATAGTTATGTATTAAAATTGAATAAATCACTATATGGTTTGAAGCAGGCATCTCGATGCTGGAACAAGAGGTTCACTGAGTTTTTAATGAAATATGGTTTTGTACAGTCTCAGGCTGATAATTGTATTTATGTAGGAATTTTTGAACAGACTAAAGTTTTCCTAATAATTTACGTCGATGATGCTCTTGTAATATCTTCAAATAAACAACTTATTATAGAAATAATACAGTATTTAAAGCATGCTTTTAAAATAAAAGAATTAAATTTGAAATATTTTGTAGGCATGCAAATAGAGAGGGTGAATAATAGCATTTATATTCATCAAGAAAATTATATAAATCAGATAATTGAGAAGTTTTGTATGAGTACTGCAAATCCTGTCAGCACTCCGGCTGATGTCAATGTTATTATTACAAAAAATGAGGATGAAAACATTGTTAATTTCCCTTATAGAGAAGCTATAGGTTGTTTATTATTTTTGTGCTCTGTTTCAAGACCAGATATTTCATTTGCTGTAAATGTATTAAGCAGATATGTTACCAATCCAGGCCAACAACATGTAAATGCGGTTAAACGTGTGATTAAATATCTAATGAGTAGTAAACATTTATGTATAAAATATGGAGAAAACAGTGGTCTTTATGGATATTCGGATGCTGATTTTGCTGGTGACCTAGATACACGAAAATCTACCACTGGTTATATTTTTTTAATGAATGGAGGAACAATCACATGGTCCAGTCAAAAACAAAAGACTGTTGCCCTCTCCACAACTGAGGCAGAATATGTAGCTGCTTGTGAATCTGCCAAAGAGATAATTTGGTTACAGCAACTGATGTTGGATTTAGGTGAAAGTTATGATTGTATTACATTAAATGTTGATAATCAGAGTTCAAACTTTTGCCTATCTGAGAGATCAGTTTTTATCTGGTTAAATTAAATGTTTATTTTTATGAAAGTTAAATTTTAAAGGGAGTATTAAAAAAGAATGAAAATTTAATTTTGTTATGTCAAGTTGTGTCAATTGTTTCACATGAAATGTCATTGTAGTGTTCTTGCTGTGCAACTAAATAATAAAATATTATTATATCTGAAGATTGTTTTCTCTAAGGCCATCTTAATCCTAACACAACGTAAGATTTAAACCACCAAGAAACGAGTGAGTTAAGACGATTTCACAAAAGGCATGGTAAGAAGTAACCCAGTTTTACACAATTTTTAAGTAAATACCAACACTGAATACTTTGAATGCTGTACTTAAAGAAAATAGTTTATAACACTGTGGCAGGGAATATTTAAGACTGTTATTACATGATCTAGGTTTCAAATTTAAGAATTGTGGATCTAAAAGGACACTCCTTATCGAACATTCAAATATAACATCGTGGAGGTGGAAATACCTAAATACTATTAAAAATATCGTAAAGAAGGAAGACATATTTTATATCTTGACGAAACTTATGTTAATGCTTATGTAAATTCATATGTTTAAAATCATTACGTGAATTTCAGTAAATGGATACTTAAATGAAAAACTCATACTTAATACTCAAGCCAAATTCTGTCATAGTAAAGAATTAGGCGGTTCGAGAAGAGACAAAGCCGACTATTGCTTCTACCAAGCCAGCTATGCAAGATTGGCTACGACGGCATGAAGTGATGATGGCCTTTTGATGAGAAACTTGGTAATTTATGTAAATTAATTAAAAACCATTTTACCGAAAAAAATTACAAAATTGACGAGTTATTGAAAAGAATAGGACATGAAGTATTGCGATTTAATGATGATTAAAGGAATTAGCACAAAAAGTATCAACTCTAATTTGGACAAAAAATATGTTGAGGGGATTATTTAATGGATATTCCGTAGAGAAGTGGGAGCATTGTGTTAACCAAGTAATAAAAGTCGAGGACGAATACTGCAAACATGACAGAGTTCTAGATGATGTTGTTTTTTTATTAATGTGCAGGACGGTTCAGATGATTCTGATGATGGCTGCTTCGAAATTGAAGAATCAAGTTCCAGTGATATTGATATGGACATAAGTGATTGACTTATAATTTTATAAATCTTGCATATAATAAATAGTACACAGGTTCATTACCTAATATTTTATTTTGTTACCTACACTTAGTTGTTTCACATAATTTGTAGTTATCAATTAATTTTCTAATAATAAATCACCGCCTGTTCACCATTAAGTACTGTGACTTCACATATCTTAAGAACTGTCCGGTGTACATTTCGCCTCTTGTGTATCACGCTACGAGCGGCCCGCCGCCTGGACTTCTCTCGGTCTCCGTTCTCGTCCTACCCTCGGCGTCCCTATACCCCGCAGGCGAGGACTCAATTAAGCGGTTTTATTATAATAGTCTATGTAACTATGTGTGGTTGTCAGATCTGAGTTCAAAAACGATTGATGAGATTCCGAGAAATGTGATATCAATTAATTCGGCATAACAGTAATTTAAATTAAAAATAACGTGTATCGTGTGTGTGTGTGTGTGTGTGTGTGTGTGTGTGTGTGTGTGTGTACCTGGGCATGGCGCACATCTCGCAGGCGTCGTGGTGCGGCGCGTTGTGGAAGGTGCACAGCGGACACGTCCACACGCCGCCGCCCGCGCCCGCGCCCGCGCCCGCGCCGCCTTCCGCGCCCATCATCACGCTGCAATAATAATATCGCTATAACGATATACTTCACTAATTATACCCATCATCATTCATCATCAACCCATATACTGTCCCACTGCTGGGCACGGGTCTCCTCTCATATTGAGAAGGATTAGGCTATAGTCCACCAAACTGGTCTAGTGCGGGTTGGCAGACTTCACAAATCGTCGAGAAAAATCTCTAAGGTATGCAGGTTTTTCCTTACGATGTTTTCCTTTACCGTTTAAGCGAGTGATAATTAATTATTAATACGCACATGAATTCGAAAAGTCAGAGGTGCGTGCCTTGGGTTCGATCTCGAGACCTTCGACAACAGTCCAAGGGTCATACCGCTAGGCTATCACTGCTTTTGCAATTATACCCACCTATACTTTATTTTAAAGACCAACATTTTGATGATGTTCTGTTTCTTTCTGGCTCCATCACGCCGAAACAGCTCGCTCAATCAATACGCTTGAAATGTTGTATACAATAATAAAGTACAAATACTTAGTATCTGACCAGAGTTAACACCACACTAGATCCTACTACACTGCTACTTTTGAAATACAAAATTTTCTCTAAAATTCTCTGTGTAACGTTTCTAAAATACGGAATTATTCAGTAAATGGAACAATCACAAAACAAAGACAATCTGGCAGATAATAAAACGCATAACACAAAAACCTAAAAATATACACAGTGTAAACTTGAAAATAAAATAAAAAAATAACTACCTAACAGACTGTCCCTACACTATTGCAAATACATTCAACCAATACTTTGCTGCCGTAGGCTCCCCAAACATGCAAAACAACAGTTCACAAGACCACACGGTAATTACGACCCCCGTTAATTCCATGTTCCTAGAACCAGTCACAGAAACATACAAAAAAAAAACACTCGAATTGAGAACTCCTCTTTAGAAGTCGGTTAAAAAGAAATATTCGACATTGTCCAGAAGCTTCCTAACAAACACAATTGTGGCACCGACGAGATACCTCTTACATAAATAAAAACATGTATCCAACAAGGTGTGAGTTCTTGCATACATATTTCGTCACGCTTGCTTAGGATTGGAAATTAATTTGTTATACAAAACGATTTTTTTTATTTGCAGTTATATACTAGCCGATATTATTAGTACTAGACAATAATAAAATAATGATAATTAATTAATACAAAATTACATTTTATATACTTAATTGAAATGATGTCAGGATCACGAAACGCAAATCAAAATGGATGTTCTGGCGTCTCATCACTCTAATAATGATTTCCGTGCATTTTGGAAAAATACCAATAAACTAAATTATAAATCAGGACTGCCCGTGAGCGTCGGCGGAGTGACCGAACCGAGAGAGATTGCTAACCTGTTCAAGGATCAATTCTATATACAGTCACCATTGGGGCCTCCCCAGAGGTTGACTCAAGCTGGAGCCCACGTGGAACTGGGGATAAAGTTTAAGGCCAAGGAAATTGCCCGGACTATAAATTCTATGTCTAGGGGTAAATCCCCGGGTTACGATGGTCTCAGTATTGAACATCTTCAGTATGCGGGACCTCATTTACCTGGAGTCTTAGCATTACTGTATTCATTTTGTGCCTCCCACAGCCTGCAGATGCTATGTACGGTTGTGGCGCCTATAATTAAAATAAGACTGGTAACCCTACCGATAAGTCCAACTATAGGCCTATATCTTTAGCCACTGTGATCTCGAAAGTATTAGATGGCATGCCTAATACACAGTTGAATAAACACATCCAACTCTATGATAACCAGTTCGGTTTTTGCCCTGGACTATCAACGGAGAGTGCAATACTGTGTCTTAAGAGCCATTTTACATTTTCGCGCGAATATCTAACATTTTAGTCGCTTATTTTACCATTTTAGGAAATACTCTGTGATTGTTGAATACATGTAAAAATAGACCAACCTTTCGTATTGACACTTTTAGAAACACATTTTGTAAAACTAGTTTCTTTATATTGTGGTAATTAATCTCCCACAACCAGTTTACTGAAAAATCATCGCAGAGTATATTTCGGACTCCAATATCTATTAGTATTATTTACTAATAAATTAGACGGAACAAATACACAAAGCATCAGTCATATAATCTTGTTGTCACATATAGTCGTAGAATATAGATTATTTATAACATTAATTAGAAAAAAAAATAAAGTGTTAAGCCAACTTTTACTTTTTGGTTTGAATAAAGCGAAATTACATTTTCATAATAAACTATGTCCTTTAACAAATCTAATTCTAACGTTTAATTAAAATCCCTTTATTTATTTAGAAGTAATAATGATAATAACATCACTCTAATATTAGATAAATTACGATGCACATGCGGGCACCGATTAGTACGGCGCGAGCGCCCGTCGAGGAAGGACCTGTGTCACTTTTTTCCGCGCCCCAATATACGAGCTTACGTATCGTGAACGCATAATTATACTCCGACTACAACGTTTTGATACACTTCGTATTTTTTTCTTTATTACTATTTGATAATAAAGAAAAAAAAAGTTTTGTTTATTATCAAATAGTAAAGTATTATTTTAGTAGTTTATACAATAATTATAATAATAGGGGTTAAAATATGAAATTGCCGTTTTATTGTAATAGGTACTTCGAATTGACATAGAACCTTCATGGTTTGAGATTTTTGAGTGAAACTTTTATAATAGTTAAACTTTATAGATTTTATTTTCACATGGTACCTATGAAGTTTTTATTTTAAAAAATGTGTAACATTCGATTATCGACTTTCAGTTGTTTTTTTTATTCAGCTTAGACAAGAAAGATCGATACTTCGAAAATTCTAGTGATTTTTGAATACGAGTTCCGACGCGGAACTAACGCAGCAGTAACAGCTCGCAATATCAATGTTGCGTTTGGAGAAGGGACTACTAATGAACGCACCATACGATTTTGGTTTAAACGCTTTCGTGGACTTTGATTTGAACAATGAACCACGTGGAAGACCGGACACAGATGAATAACAATGAATTGAAAGAGATGGTGGAAGCCGATCCAAGCCAAACTACCCAGGAATTAGCGGCATGATTTAACGTTACCTTTCCAACAATATTGACTAATTTGCGTCAAATCAATAAAATAAATAAATATGAAAAATGGCTAGCTCAGGACTTGACTGATCTGCAGAAAGAAACGCGTCTTGAAACTTGTGTTGCCTTGTTGAATTGATACAGAAATGAAGGAATATTGGATCGAATTGTGACATTTGATGAAAAGTGGATTCTTTACGCTAACAGTAAGCGAAAAATGCAATGGCTGACCCCAGGTCAAACCCCGCAACAGTGTCCTAAAGCAAAGCTTACCAATAAAAAGGTAATCGTAACTGTTTGGTGGTCACAGCATGGTGATATTCACAATAGCTTTATCCGATCTGTTAAGCAATAACGGCAGATGTCTACTGTGCCGAACTCCGAACAATGACAGCAAAACTAGTTATTTTCTATTTATTTATATCTATTTAATTAGAAACCATTCATCACCCCCCGTATCCGCCAGACCTTGCTCCAACGGACTACCATTTTTTTCGTGATGTGGACAATTTTCTACGTGATAAAAAGTTTTCTTCCCCAGTACAAAATGCTTTCACACAGCTTGTTGAATCTAGATCACCAGAGTTCTATCACAAAGGCATAAATGACTTCCTATTAGATGGCAGCAATGTATAGATAATAATGGTAAAAATTTGAAATAAATAAATATGTTAAATTAAAAAAAAAAAAACGAATTTAAATTTTTCAGTAGGTACAAATCGGCAATTTCATACTTTAATCCCTAATATATTAGACCTAAATATTTATTGTTCTTTGATTCATAAACACAGTGATCAGTGACAAAGTAGTTACATAGTCCGCTCAAGTTAGCCCAACAAATAGGGTTACTAAAATTCGCATAGAGCTGAAAATTTGTACCAATGTTTGGAACACTATTGAGCATAAACTAGCTTTCGCCCGCTACTTCATCCGCGTGAGATAATTACTTTGAGAAGTATTTATATTTTTCTTAAGATACTATGCAAATAATATAGCGTAACGTCCTAGCGCCTCAGCTTCGCTCGGAAGTAATTTAGAACAAAAAAGCTTACTAATAACTACCGCCATCGAATTATTTTGTCTCACGGCGCCATGCGTTTCACTACTAATGTTTTTTTCAATCGCGTGTCATTTTAGTTCGGTGATATCTTTTAAAATATTAAATGGCCGATAATTAACATACTTATTTTGATAAGGATTATTATTTATCATGCATTATTTTAGAATACTATTTATATTTGTATTTGCGAACTTTAATCTTAGATAGTTTTTTTGCAAAATTCGGATTGATAGGAACTTTTCACGTTTCATTTATAATGGTGTTCCGAACATTCGTACAAATTTTCAGCTCTATATGAATTTTAGTAACCTTGCATATCTAACTTGAGCGGATTATAAATAAACTTGACGGTTTTTTTTATTGTATTTTAGAATGAGAAAACACATGGATCGACTAGAGCAGGATAATAGAAAAGACGCAGTACCGGGTGCAAAGTCAATTTCATTTTTCTGTTCATATTTTATTATATACTTTACATTAATAATACAAATTTGTGTTTTTTTCATTCGTCTACAAAACCTTGTTAGATTGAATAAATAAAATAATTTATTTCATAAATCTCTTTCATAACCAAGGTAAATAAAGTTAACCAAATAATTTTAATGATTATAAGGCGACGGCTCAAGATTGTATAGTCCGTCTCGACACTCGCGCTACATTGCTTGCATTGTGTATGTGGGGGTAGCTACGCACACATATACAATGCTGCCGTCTTTTACCTAAACTTGAGCGTAAAGATTTTGTGAAATGGCTCTTAAGCATGCTGTCAATTACTATGCGAAGCGTAAAACATCCGTGTTCTGCTGCTTTCTCGACCTTTCCAAAGCTTTCGACCTGGTTTTCTACGATATGCTATGGCGGAAGTTGGAAACAACTGCATTACCGACCGACATTACATAAACGAGCTGATCGGCGAGCTCTGCGGCGCTAGAATTGGTTGGTATATTGACGGTATATGTTTAAATAATATCAGTTATGCAGATGATATGGCGCTGCTGAGTGCGTCGCCATGCGGGCTACGAAAACTTGTTGCCATATGTGAAAAGTATGCTGAAAGTCACGGCCTGACGTATAATGTCAAGAAAAGTGTGGTCATGGTTTTTGAGGCAGGGGGTAAGTGCCCTAAAACAATGCCACCCGTACTGCTGAATGGATCTCCATTAAAAAGGGTGTTTAACTTTAAATATCTTGGGCATATGCTAACTCCTGACCTCAGGGATGATGAAAAGGGAACGGAGGGCGTTGTCGGTGAGAGCAAATATGTTGGCTCGCAGGTTTGCACAATGCTCAAATAAAGTTAAAATTACTCTTTTCAAAGCTTACTGCAGGTCTTTTTATACTGCTTTTTATATACTCCGAAAGCCTTTCACTCCCTCCGTATTCAGTTCAATAATGCATTCAGGGTGCTGTTGGGGCTACCCCGCTACTACAGTGCGTCGGGGATGTTCGCTGAGGCGCGAGTGGATTGTTTTTTCACTATAATGCGCAAACGGTGTGCATCCCTGGTGCGCAGGGTGCGGGCTAGTTCTAACAGCATACTGTCCATGATAACAGACCGATTCGACTGTGTCTTCATGAATCACTGCTGCGCTATCTCTCATGGAGTGGTGCAGCGGTGATTTTCGTAACGACAAGTGCATGTACATACATGGACATGTCGTTATCTTGAATAATCTTTTGTAGATTCTACTAACATATAATAAGGTTTGTATACTACTAACAACAAGTAAGTCTGTGTTACTCGAGTAAATTATTAATTGATAATGTTCTATACCTACGTATATTCTAGTTTTAAGTTATTTTGCTGAGCCCTAACAGGGTCATATATTCATTAGTTTAAGCCAAGCTTGCACTTTGTATACATTGTGCAATAAATAATTAAGAATAATTCACGTAAGTGACAAAAATCAGTAAGTGGTACTTTTATATCGGAAAATATGTGCAGATATCGGTAGCTGGGTAGCACAGGTGAGCAAACATACATACCTTTCGCTGGGGTCATGATCGGCCGCGGCGTGCGCGAGCTGGTCCAGTGTGGCGGCGTGAGGCAGCGCGCGCCACGCGTCCGCGCCGGCCGAGTCCCGCTCGCGCACGGCGGCCAGCAGCGGCTCCAGCGCCTCCACGCCCAGCGGCAGCGCTTCGTTGGTGGCGAGGAACAGCAACACGTGCAGGTCCGAGGCGGCCTCCAGGAAGCTATCGGCAGCCTGCAAGTGGTGGTGCAGCGCGCGCAGCGTCTGCAGGTGGTGGTGCAGCGGGCGGTTCGCGGGAGGGAAGGCGGCGCGCGCGCTGAAGGTGGCGGGCGGGGGCGCCACCGCGGCGGGCGCTCCAGCCGGCGGGGGCGCCACCCCGACGGGGCCGCCGGCGGGCGGGGGCGCCACCACGACGGGGCCGCCGGCGGGCGGGGGCGCCGCCACCCCGCACGGCACGTCCACCAGCACGTACGCCACGGGGACGCGACGCGCCGACACGCCTACTTCATTGCCGTACGCGTCGCGCTCCTGAACAACATATCACACCTTGACCATTAGCCCCCTATATTTCCCCAAGAGATGATGAAGACCCTTCTCTATTAATCGGATTTTTCAACCCATTTTAAAAAATAGCTCCAATTAATTCTTATAATAAATAAGCGGAGTTTTTCTTTATCTATCTATCTATCTTCTATACATATAAAATGCTTTGTCCTGAATGACTGACTGACGGATCAACGCACAGCCTAAACCGCTGATCTTAGAGACCTGAAACTTGGAGGGTGTATTCTTTGTATGACGTAGGCATCCGATAAGAACGGATTTTCCGAAATTCTACCCCTAAGGGGGTGAAAAACGGGGGCAAAGTGTGTATGGGACAACGTGATTCCTTAGTCCAATCTACTTCAAATTTTGCATAAACATTCTTTAACAGAATTGATGGAAGACGTGTTTCTTATTTTATTAAAACTCATCGCCTAACGGGGTTAAAAAGGGGTAAAAAGTTATTTTGGGGGTGATTTGCATCAAAGTTAATATCAATACTCCTTAGTGCTTTGATTTAAATTCCATTTTATTTAGACACATGTCTAAAAACTCAATTCGATCTAAGTTTTGATTTATGTCAAACAGATGATCATATTTTAGGCAAAAAAACTAATTTGTGAGAAGGAAAGTGAGAAAAAACCCATAGTTAGCCAGGAATAATGAACGCGCTGTACGTAGAGTGTACATGGTTCACCCGAATAACACAGTGTTACCATCTTCGCTTACTTCTGCACGAGGTTAGGGGTCCATCATCCTTCGATGACTTAAAGACTGTCAACGGTGTCCTCCAATCAACTTTTCAATTAGTTTACATGTAACTTGGCTTGCTAGAGGACGACAAACATTGGGATTCTGCCCTAGAGGAAGCAGCCTTATGCGAGTCGCCATTTAAATGCGTGAACTTTTTTCTATAATGCTGGCATTCTGTCAGATTACAGACACACTAAGTCTTTGTGTAAATACAGAAATAAAATAAATCAGAAGACTACAAACGACAAGTGGAAAGGCTTTCTGGCATTATAGATCAAGAGAACATCTAACAGATGAAATCTATAATAAATGTCTGGTCACAGTAGAAGAAACTGTATTAGTATTAGGAGGACAAAGCCTATAGCAGTGCGGGTTGCCTCAGCCTTAGAAGTCTGAAGGCTTACACAATAACTGGGACTAGACTTGAAAGAAAAAAGTTACAACGTCAATTCCTTAACAGAACTGGTGTCAAGTAGTGAAGGCTCTCTCACCAAAGAAAAAAGACATAACTATTTTTTTGGATCCTTCTGGTGGAGGAGGCACTGAGCAGACGAAGTTAAAGCGTGCGTGTAGCGGTTTCACTTGTGGTCTTCAGGGACACAACTGAGCCTTACCAAATATATGAGATTCCATCTTAGGGGAGATGTTATAGCCGGATTGTTCTCAGACCTGTTGCTTAAAATAGGACCCAAAACTCTTAAGGTATCGGGAGTAAACTTGAGAGAAAACTGCTTTCCTACGGCCCGTTGTGCCAGAGTAAGTGCATAGAGTAACCTGGTGATTCTAGCACCCGAAGGAAAAACAAAAAATATTGTTTACAAAGAAATACTGCGGTAGGTGTAGTATTTCGATTTCGTTGTAAAAAGATTGAACAAACGATATCTCACTTCACTAGGTCCAAGAAATGAAACAAGATGATCCGAGTAACTACAAAAATTTATTAAACCGGTCGGCTAAGGTAAATTATGTGAACGAAACCATACCGCGATTCAGCCGACCGGTACAACGCCATCTAGTTACAAAAAAGGAAGCAAAAACACAATACAATAATTTGTGGTACAATTTATGTTGGGACGATTATACAAAGATAATACCCCCGTGTCACTGACCAGATCAAAGGCTTAGTAGCATAGTTCATAAAATATAACAAAATTTTATTTTATTTTCATGTTTATTTAACCATTAAATCTCTACACTTTAATAAATATGGTTATATGTATATAAGTATTCAAACATTGTGACATTTTTTTTTTTTTTTTTTATAAGAGATAGGTTAGCGTTTGACCACAATCTCACCTGATGGTAAGTGACGATGTGGTCTAAGATGTAGCACGCTTACCTAGAAGATACCTATTCACTCGTGACTTGACATAATAATTTATATGATATCACAAAATTAATAACGTAAAAAAACAATTAAAAATCCTATTAGAAACATTTTAGACTTCTACGCGGACGAAGTCGCGAGCAAAAGCTAGTATTTTATAAAATACTATAAAATATTAGAATTTTGTATTCATCGCGAAAACGCTAGCTAATGTTGCAAAAGTGCTTGAGATCATTATACCTCAAACAAACTTTGTTTTGGTTCCACAAACTTTGTTTTAGTTCTACCAAAACAGAGTTTGTTTGAGGTATGTATAGTTGAAAATCTATCAGTATATCTAACGCTTCATCTGTGCTCTGCTTATGGTGCGTCGTGCGTGCGAGTTGAAACTTTAATAGTTTATGTAAACAGCGTTATATTGATCCCTTTGTAAGCTATGTAACCTCCGCCAGCACCGTCGCAGCAGAGCCTCCTACCATCGCTATCATCGACAGAGCATCATCACCGGCCATTCGAACTCATTTCAATGAAATATCTTTAGTTTATTTAAGTTTATAAGTACAACTGTCAACATCACCTTGTAAACCATTATTACGCATCTCATTCGCGTGTTCTAGGGCCCCGGAGCATGTACAAATAAGTTTCATAACATTCTGTCAGTATTTTAGGGCCCTACATTTCAGTACACCAATATCATTCTGTGACGTAGTAATTAAGCATTAGTTTATAAGAATACTAGCTGACCCCGCAAACGTTGTTTTGCCATAAAAAAAATATTTTGGGGTATGAAAAATAGATGTTGGCCTATTCTCAGACCTCCCCGATAAGCACAAAAAATTTCATCAAAATCGGTCAAGCCGTTTCGGAGGAGTATGGCAACGAAAACTGTGACACGAGAATTTTATATATTAGAAGATATATTGTATCAATTAGGAGGATTAAGCATTATTAAACGTAACTCCTTACCTACTTAGCATTAAATAAATAATAGTACATTATGGTACAAGTGTGTAATGTTGGTGATTACCGCTGAGGCGCCATAGGCGAGGGTTTTAAGAGAGCCGAGGACAGTAATCATCAATAAACACGTGTATCATACGACGTTTTTCAACACACTTGTGAAGAAAATAACTATAATTTCAACAGTGAAAACGAGTTGTAAAAAATTTTTCGCTATGGCGGGCCATACAACAACAATGGCGAATAATGGCGATAGGCCATAGACTAAAAGAATGAGGCCATTAGCCACGTACAAAATGGGGAATTCAAAGTTTTCTTTATTACAGAGAAAACAAAAGTTATATTTGAGTGAAAGTTGTATTTATTAAAAACGTACAAGTTAAATACGAAGTTGCATGAAATGAGCAAGTAATAGGTCCTATAAAATATATTTGTACTATTGAACACGATCTTTTTTGTATCGAAACTTTTTTAAGAACAAAGCAGCTCAACCAATAAAATTAAAAAAAACCCTATAATCACTTGTGAATAAATGAATAATATTATGTGCCTATACTCTATTTACTAGCATTAGCATTAGCATTAGACAGAAGTTAAAAAAGGCTCTTTTAGGTGCACACTTTGTAATAAAAGTACAACAAACATTATTACAGTCACGATTGATGTGGAGATAAATATAATGACGTGAAAAACATACCTGGTACTGGCCACAGTACCAGGTCATTATAATTCTACCAAATCTAAAATTTACCTATTCCCTTCATAAGTTGTCGCAGCACGTGTTTTTTTATTTTGTCGGTTTATGATGTCAATCATCCATCAAATTCCGTTGTTCAAACTTGTGAATAGTTGTGAATGCTACGCCTTTTCTTGTTGTTATTGCTGACTTTTCGTGATTTTGTTAATTGTTACTGTTTTTCTTTAGTTATTGTTTTGTTATCGTTTCTCATTCGCACCGCAAAAGAGTGGAATGCTCTCCCTGCGTCTGTGTTCCCAGACTTATACAACCTTGATGTTTTTAAGGTAAGAGTGAATAGGCATCTTCTGGGTAAGCGTCCACCTTTGACCTCGTCATCGCTTACCATCAGGTGAGACTTAAGTCAAACGCAAGCCCATCAACCATAAAAAAAAAAAATTTGTTTTGTGTTGTTCGTACAGTGGTACGTTTTGTGGAAGTATGGATCCCGGTGCAGGGCCAAGTAAAGTTGCTAATGTATTTTTGTTAATCCTCTGGCATTCTAAATTATTATAGTTGTTTTGTTGAAGACATAATATGGACGTCATGCCATTGTGATAAAGTTGTTTTTTAATAAACTGATTTTTAACAAAAAAAAATTAATGTTATGTACCTATCCAAGCCTCGTGACGAGTAGTAAGATAGAAAAAACTTAACTCGAAATAAAAGGTTTCGTACTCCTGCTTCTGCGAGCTTCTTTTTTCTAATGTTATAATAAACGGAGTATAATTGCGGTGAAATTAGAGCCATTTTATGAGCAAGTGTGTTGAAAATCGTGTGTGTCAGAATGGCTGGTTGCCTGTGGCTTTGGTCTATGAGAGTTGATTAGAAAATTGCTACATAATTGCTTATATTTGCTACATTTAATAAATAATTGCTACATACTATATATATTTAGAAATAACATATTTTTTTTGTACAGCCATCCTGACGTTTGGTTGGCTGGTCGCCTCCTAGTTTAAAGCCAAGCATGCAGAGTTTCCCGAAATGTATTGTGTCAATAATTGCTACATATTTGCTTCATTTATCTAATTTAGTTGTATCTTCAAACATATGTTAAATAAAGGATGTAGCAATTATTTTAATTATCCCAAGGAAAAGTGCCTGATAAAACAATTAAGGCAAATAGTTGCAGTGTGTCTTCAGTCAACGGTATTGCTACTTTAGGAGGCTATTATTGCTACATTATGTTATGAGTAGATACGTAAGTGGAAGTGGTGGCAAGTGGAAGCACATTAAAAGGATATCGTAAATAAAAACGTTGGATTATTGAGGGTAGGTACATATTTTTTTTTAACGCAAGAATCGCATTACTTACGCTGTTACCAGAGCCTAAACGATTAAACCGATTCAACATAACCAAGTATTTGCCTTAATTGTTTTATCAGGCACTTTTCCTTGGGATAATTAAAATAATTGCTACATCCTTTATTTAACATATGTTTGAAGATACAACTAAATTAGATAAATGAAGCAAATATGTAGCAATTATTGACACAATACATTTCGGGAAACTCTGCATGCTTGGCTTTAAACTAGGAGGCGACCAGCCAACCAAACGTCAGGATGGCTGTACAAAAAAAATATGTTATTTCTAAATATATATAGTATGTAGCAATTATTTATTAAATGTAGCAAATATAAGCAATTATGTAGCAATTTTCTAATCAACTCTCATAGACCAAAGCCACAGGCAACCAGCCATTCTGACACACACTTGAAAATCTTAATATCAACCTATTTTGCGTATCAATCAATCAATCACTCACACCACTATCATTAAAAACTGTAAGGTCAGAAACCGTACGGGTTACTTATAGGGTGTACACATCAGCTAAGTAAAGGGATTTTGGGAATTTCTCACGGGATAGGGAAATACGAGATTAATGCGAGTAGCACTCTAGAGCACATCTAGTAAATAATAAATGAAAAACAGTTTTTCCAACATTTAGGCAGCCAACATAATTTTATAATTACCGGAATAAAAAAAAATATTGTCGTCCCATAATAAAAGTTGTTTATAATGATGAGTATGGTGACAAAACAAATTAGGCCATAATAAAAACACCATTATTATAACTGGCATTAAATCCTGTTACTGTTGTATCGTGTGGTCAACACTGGTGGTGTCCCGTATTACGGTGCACGGTGGCGGTGGACTGTACCGTGTGCGGTTACGTATAGTTATGTAGCGCGTGACGTGTGCCGTGTGACGGACGGGCGCGATCGATCCACGGCGGCGGGCGGCGGAGCTCTGCCGCGTGATAACGTCGCTGCGCGCTGATAACGAATGCCGCCGCGACGCGCTGCCTGCCTTTATCACACACTGTTACGTTCACCAACTGAACTTAGCCTCGAGCCACACCACACGCACGCACTGACTTTGCAGCGGCGGCTTATTTAGTGAGAATATCAAAGATAAAATAAAAATGCAGATGATCTACCAAATAACAGCTGTTATCCTAGTAGCAAATTTTATTAACTCCGGAAATTCTTGATATTGAATGAGTAAAAAGTATACTAAAGAAAACAAATCTAATGTAGGTAGCCTTACCTACCAATTTGTTTTCTGTGATTACGGCGTTCGCTTGGCTCACCAAATTCATATTGCAATCGGTTTTTCGCAATTGGAAAGAAATTAGACTTACTATTATAACAAACTCTAGGTTCATGGTATATAAAATATACACTACTGCCATCTTCTATCTCATTTAAAACGTTCCGAGTTCCTTGGTGACAGAGCATCGAATAGTTGATACTCAAGATGCCTAATAAACTATGCACTTCTCAACTTATTAGGGCAAATCTTGTTTAGTGCAGAGTGCTCGTTTGTGGAATACACTGCTATTGCCAAACAGGCGTGCGCAACCACTATCAGTGTTGTGCAAAAAGCTTGTGAAGGAACATCTCTTTAGCCCTGTCACAACATAGTTTATTCGCTCCTATTGTTCTTTATTTATTTATTTATTTATTAGGGATTTACAAACTGTGGATTACTCACAACGTAATCCACAGAATATTGATGTAAATGTATGTATATAAAAACTTTCTAACAAATAGAGGTCTCTGCTTCGAAGATTATACCGTTACTCGGTTATAGAGTAACTTAATTATGTTAGTTTAGTTGAGTTGAGTATCTTGTACATTTCCCTGCGACTGAACAATGTTATATCGTCGGGAAGTAATCTGTTGATCAAGCGATGTGAAGCGCGACGCGGTACAGAAAAATAACATGGCGTGTGTACACAAAACGTAAAATGATGTGGCAATCCACATAGATTACTGTAGTTAGCTAATTTATTTAGATTTAATCCGAGTCTAGCCTAACGGCAACTGAATAACGTAAAATGTGATCGATACATGCAACGTTAACGCTCCGTATCCTGTCGACGTCGAACAAGTCAAAGGTCCGGTCGCACCCGATGTTCCGGGACACCCGCGCCCGCCCGTAGCGACGCCGCGCCGGCGGCCGCCGAGGTGAGTACCGACCCGGCCGTCCGGCGGCCTCGCACCTTCCGTGCACTCATCGCTCGCGTCTCCGCAGATGGCGAGCTCCACGCTCGGCGAAATTGAGGAGCTGACGCTATGCTCGTGCTGCAAGCGAGCATTCGACGACGTGGAGCGACCGCCCAAGCTGCTCGCGTGCAAACATCACTTCTGTCTGGCATGCGCGCGCGGCGTGCTGGGCGCGGGCCGCGAGGTGTTCTGTATGCACTGCTGGAAGCGCACCGAGCTGCCCGACGGACGCGCCGACGCGCTGCCCACGCACACCGCCGTGCTGGCGCTGGCCCGCCGCCTGGCCGTGCCCGCCGCCGCCGAGCCCGCCGCCGCCGAGCCCGCCGCCTGCGCCGCGCACGCGCTGCCCGTGCTGTGGTGCTGCGCCTGCGCCGCCCGGGCCTGCCGCGCCTGCGCACCGCACGCGGCGCACGCGCACGCGCTGCGTCCGCCGCATGAGGCGCGCGCGATACTGGCACGCGACTGCCGCGACCTGCTGTTGGACTTAGCGCGTCTGACCACCCGCCAGCGCGACCTACTGCTTCGCGCCCTCGACGCTACCACTACATTAAAACTGCGTCTCGAAGCAGAGCTGGCTGCGCCGGCCGCACCACTCTCACCCGCGCCGCACACCGCGCGCTCGCTGCCAGCCGTCGCTGCCGAGCGCGATCGCCTACGCGCGCGCCACGCGGAGGCCCTCTTACAGTGTCGCCTTGACGATCTCATCCGGACGGCGACCGTGCCCATAGACTTCGAACTGCTAGGACGCGCACTGGCGGGATTCGGACCCGTAGAGCCGCCACCGCTGAACAATGCAACGGGCGAGCGACGCGACCCGCTACTGCTGCTAGCCAACTACTGCACGGCGCAGTTGTTTATCCGGCAGTGGTCTCAGCGGCGCGCGCGTTTCAGCTGCACCGATGTGGCGGGTATCGAAGAAGACGCGGGAACGGAGGGCGAGGCGCCAGCGTCGGCCCTAGCGCCGGATGCGGGCACGTCTCCGGCCGCCAGCACTTCTACGGCGTCGGTGGCGTCGCCGCTACTACGCAACCCAAGTGTGTTCCCTCTATGCTACTTCGAGCTAGAGGTGAACGGCGCGCCGTTCGGCCGCGTCGTCATCGAAGTGCGCGACGATGTGGCTCCGCGCATGGCGCGCAACTTCACGGTGTTGGCGACCGGCGAGCTCGGTGTTGGGTACCGCGGCTGCGCCGTGTTCCAGTGTTGGGAGAATGAAAGTGTCATAACGGGCGACTTCGAGTTGAATAATGGCCGCGGAGGGCGTTCTGCGTTCGAAGAGACCTACTTCATGCCGGACGACACGCGCATGGTGGCGGTGCGCGGCTCGGTGGGGATGCGGCGCTCGCAGAAGAGACACGATAACCTTGGTCTGGTAGGCTCTCAGTTCCGCATCGTGCTGCGGGAGATGAGGGGTTTCACAGCTATTTTCGCATTCGTAGTGGAGGGCTTAGAGTTAGTGGACCGGCTGAGCCGCACGGGCGATAGCGCCGGTAAACCGCACAGCAATATCTTAATTACGAGCTGCGGAAAGCTCAACTAGACATTGTGCTTTAACCTTTTTCTCTAGGACCATCACTTATGAACCCTCTGATCTCTCGCGATACTCGCAGGTGAATGTTATGTCTGATCCGACCAACCGTATTCCTTTGTGGGCTCTCCGAATTATATTTTATATACGTAGTTTAATGGAACATTTGGATATGTTTACTAGAAGTGTTATTATTGTAAGTTTGTCGGCTTGAGCTTCGAGAGTAGTATCGTTGGTTTGCATAATATTCATCTGAGAAATCCTGGTAGCATTGGTTGCGGGCGGTGTTGTCCAGGATGTGTGCGTTGTGTCGTCACTCGCGTCGTAGGTACCTACTATGACTGCACGGTTGGCGTAGCGGTGTGTCACCTCGCCACTACCGTTGCGCCGGCGCTGTGGTGGAGGTGCCGTGGGTTCGATTCCCAACCGACACGAATCTTTCACCCTCAGATATTTGTTTTTAGTCTGGGTCTACTTTGTGTCCCTTATATGTTTATAAAGGCCCCGCAAAACACATGGACTGTTCCATAGTGGAAATGTTAAAAAAAACTAGCCACAAGCATTCGCATGCGGTACTTCGGCTTCGATCGTCTCTGTTTTTCGTCTACTTAGTGACCTAGTCCTAGGCCCGAACTCCATATAACCTCAATGTAATCGATAAATATATTTTTGTTATTTGCGTGAAGCAGCCTCTTTTTATATTGTAAGCGATAAAGATTTAGTTAGTGTCAAATATAAATGTTAAATACTTTAGAGTACATTATATGTATATTATCTTGTTATATTAGGCGTAGAGCGTCTGCAGCACCTACTCGGAAAGTGACCCATTACTGCAATAATACCGGGAGAGACGATAGCTGCTGTTTAATTGTAAAGCACAACAAGGCTGTAAAGTTGTATGAAAATCAATTATTAACCTGGTTTTGATTATTTTTAAAACAAAATATTGAAGTTTGATAAAGCAAAGGAACTGAAAACTCTAATTACGAACATTTTCGAAAAAAATATTTTATTTTCCTCGGAGGTGAAGTAAAAAGGTCTATGCTTCACTCGAGGGAAAGTACAGATTACACACTCGTGTGGTTTGCGTACTCACACTCGTTAGTAATCGGTTATTTTATACCTTTGGTGAACAATCTACTTATTGTAAAGTGGGGAGGCATACGACTTGTAGGCTTGATCCGCCGCTAGTTAAGTTGTAGTAAAATAAAATTAAGACTATATTTACAAATGAAAGTGAAAAGTATTCTATAAAAGTATGAGATAGACAAAGTAATTTATGGTAGAGTATGTCACCGTATTAAATTATACATATTAAGTATATCAAATCTTTCAGAGTTTTACAAGACTGTGATGATAACCGTAAAAAGCGCGGCGCGCGGCCGTCAGTGCCTGCTTTACATGAGATATAACTATTTATTATAATACAACAATCGTATTATTCGACGATGGTTGTTGCTGACACCCAGCCCTAAGGCTCGACTCGCGTATACTTGTTAAGTTTGTTTTTTATTTGAGTAAAGTTTATTACAGTGACGGTAGGTACTTGTAGTGCAGTGACTTGTCGTGCACAGCTTGTGCCTTGTGGTACAACGGCACGACCAGCGGCGAGCGCGCTTGTCGCCGCACGCGTCATATTGTCGTTGTACAGAGGCCAGCATATCACGCTACCCCAATCTGTCAAATTTCTTTGACAGATCTTCAACTTTAACACAAAATAATAAGGTTCATGTTTAATTGGGAAAAATTTACAGTTTTGGCTATCCAAAATTGACTTGCTGGCGTCTGTACGTATCTTACCAATATATATTATGTATATGTGTATTTGTGTTTGTCTGGGTGTGTTCTATGTATTATAAGTATGTATTTACAAAAAAAAAAGTATATATGTATTATATCCATTGTCTAGTACCCATAGTACAAGCTCTGCTTAGTTTGGGACTAGATGGTGCTGTGTAAAATGTCCCAAAAATATTATTATTATATTAAATTTATCTGTAAGTACTATTATAAAATCGTTAAGAAACTGTGTTTATACATTGAAGTTATTTATAAAACAAAGTACCTACATATCACTTTATATATGCGTCCCTAATCCCGAAAATCTGATTCTTGTCTGTTTGTGTGGTTCGCGCAAAAACGAATGAAACTATTTTAATGTTGAGTTCATTGTTGGAATACATATATGCTCCGACTTAAAAACTGGGATAAGTATTTCCATCTACATCTATCTAAATTAGTTTAATAGAACCTGAGATAGAGCTTGACGCAGAAGAAATTGTTACTGTTGGTTTATAATTAAACGTGAACAAAGCCGCGGGTAAAATCTGGTAATAAATAAAATACCACGTCGTTTGTGGTACGGCGGTGACGTTACGATATCGATGCGATCTCGCCGTTGTTAATTAATTATAATACATAATATGTATGTAATACGCGCGTGTTACAATATTCAATGCGGATTCGTGATAAATACAAAGTATCCAGCAGTAACACATGAGTTTCATACTAATGAAACTCATGTGTCTTCAGTCTTCAGTCTCATGTGTCTCAAGTGTCACTCACTCACGATATGCTTTAGTAACCACTAGGTTACTAAAGCATATCAAACAATATAATTGGAAGACATTCGATTAGATATTAAGTGACTGCCAAGTTTGTTTCTTCACTTTTGTTGTTAAATATTTTTTTAGTTATAAATTAATGAAACGAAACGTAATTGTAAACTTTAAAAAGACCTTTGTTAACTAAGGAGAACATTGTTGGGTGTGTGACGTTGTGCCTTTCCTGGAATGCGGGAAATTCTAATGGATCCACCGCTACCCCTACCGCCAGATTATGCAAAGGGACTTTAATGTAGCCGCTCTAGGCCAAAAAGTCTGAGACAGGGCCTTAGACTGGAATATCACCGTCACAACACTAAGGAAGAAAGAGGTGAGGTCCGCCTTCTAAAAAAGGCTACGGAATTACCCATGAATTGTGTCAAAAATCGATACTCAATATTATATAGACAATAAGTAAGAGTGGTGTGTGTGCTGCAACCGACTCTAATTTGATCAGATTTATAAACACTGACAACATAAATATTAAATAGAGCCTAAATATAAGGCTAAAACGCGCATGTGTTCCAGGTTGAACCAAGTTCTATCGGACCGGTGACAGCTGACAGCGGCGACGCGCAGCTGCAGCTGGTGACGTAGTCGACTCGATAAGTATCGCAGTGTGCGTTCCCCTTGACGAATCTCGTAAATATATCAGTTTCCATTGCATCATGATTTAGTAAAAGGTCTAAAACAATTGTAAATAAAACAACACCTAGAATTTGTCAAAGTATCCAATTAAAAGTTAAAAAATAATGAGTAAAGGTGGTCCCTCAGCCGTTTTTCATGGAACCTCAAATCTTATGATCTAATTGTTATTTATAAAAAAATATGTTTTACATTACACAGGTAGGTACAGACGCCAGCAGGTCAAGCTATCCAAAACTGTCAAAACTTCCCAATTGAACATGAGCCTTATTACATCGTATGAAAGTTGAAAATCTATCAAATAAATTTGACAGATTGGGGTAGCTTGATGTTTTGGCCTCTGTACATCTAAAATTCTGTAGTCTGACTTCAGATTGTGTTTTTAATAGTAGTAGATTTTTAATATTAGCCCTAAGTTGATTTTTCAATTTATTTCGTTGTTGACACTTGACAGAACCATGTGACCATATTGTAAAAAAGAAAAAAAAAACTCTTAACGAACTATGTTATGTGGGGTATCATTGAATAGGTATTTGAAAATCATCTTTTTAGGTTTCTCTCATCGTTGGTTAGCAACTATTCTCACTGAAATTTTCAAAACGTATAATTAAGCCGTGATAAAGTTCTTGTAGGTAATCGGTGAAAAATAATTATCAAAAAGTGTAAAATGAAAAAGTAAATTAAAAAACCTGATTGAAAAAAAAAAACAAAACGTCAGGAATTATGTCAAGTCTAGAGAAAGCGCTACCGATATAGATTTATTATCAGAGTTTGTAATTTGTAATTCCATAAAACATGTGATTTCTTCTAGAGAACAGCGAATTTTAGTAGGTTAATGCTTAGTAGATTATTTTTACTAAATGCTAAACTATTCTATACTTTTCTAAAGCCTAAAGTATATTATATATCGCATATTTTTTTCGGAAGCGTTTCGATTGAGGGACCGCCCGATATTGATATTATTACTTTAAATATTTAATAAAATCTGAAGTAAAAATATTGATGTCTAGCTTTGTTAATAGCGTTATCCCAAATGCACGATTGAGGGATCACACTGTAATTGCTTTTTACTCGTGTTCTTCGTCAAGGGCTGATATTTAGTAAAATCATTTTACATAATCTTTACTAAATATGGACATTAACATTAGATATAAAAACAAGATGATTTACGAGTTGGTCCCTTAAGGGGAACGCACACTATCGATATGTGGCGGTGATGAGTAAGGTGTACGTGTAGTGTAGTATAGTGTAGTGTAGTGTAGTGTAGTGTAGTGGCGCCGCACTGACCTTGTAGTAGACGTCGGGCACGTACTGCTTGTCGCTCGAGTCGCGGATGTAGCCCAGCTCAGGCGCGTCGCGCGTGGGCAGCAGGATGCCGTCTCGCACCAGCGCCTGGCATTGCCCCGACACCTGGTAGCCCTCCAGGTGCACCTGCTTGTTGCTGTCCCCTGCGTAACAAGCAACACACGCATCCAAATGTTACGTCCCGCAACTTATATTGTATCTGCTCGAATATACAGGGCGGCACAGAGAGGACACTTTTAAAAATGCTAAATAAAGAAATCTTTTACAGTTATTTGCATGTCGCGCTGCGGCAAAATGTATCTGGCTCTAAAGTATATGACTTTTAATTTACACCATCTGTAACGTAGGTATACCTACATTTTATGTGAATTAACTAATAATATGACTTCAATTTATGGACTGTTTTTTTTATATTACATAAACCAAAATATCGTCCTTAGCGGCGACCACACCTCCAATCTGGTACGACCAATTTTGTAAAAGTCTTGCTGTGGAAATAGATTCAATTTTTCGTCAGATATTCAGTTTCAACTGCTGCAATGTTATAAAATTATTGGTATGGGAGTAGACCTTACTTTTAAGATATTCTCTCATTATAGAGGCGTGGCTCCACGCGAAAAAGAATAGCGAAGTTACAACAGGAACTTCAATAGGTGAAGTTCCTGTTGTAACCTTGAGCTTTTTACAGTTTTGATCCAGACTATAAACGTTAACATTTTGACTTTCTTGAATTTCTTGAACTACCTGAATGGTTTCGTCATGAATCTTTTTGGCCGAGTTTTGATTCTGATTTTTCAAATGTCTGAGCCGACAGATGCGCTGCAATCTGCATTCAGCACGAAGAATCCGTGCAACATAAAACGTGTGGACACAAAACGCGCGCTTGAAATAGGATAAAGACCTATCCTGACGTCTGTATCGTGTTTCAAGAATGTTTAGATGATATTTTGGTATACGTAAATAAATAAAAAACTTGTTTTATTATATGTACGGTCAACAAAAGAGTTAGGTATACAGGCAGCTAATTAATAATCTCTGTTTTGACAAAGATAGTATAATAATGTATCACGCAATATGTGTCTCATTAGTCTAGTGGTCCTAAGCGCGACTGCTACGCTAGAGGTCCTGGGTTCGATCCCCAGGTCGAGCAAAGTGTTATTGGGTTTTTCTATGAAATTCTCAGTAACAGCTCGGAGTCTGGATTAACTGTGCCCGGTTAATGGCAATAGGCTCGCCCCCTATTACATGGGACCTAAAAATACCGGCGAAATGTGGGTCTACATTAGTACACCTCTGCCTAACCCTTCGGGGAATACAGGCATGATGGTATAGCAAGATGTGTCAAAACGTAGGTATTGAAAGAAAGAAGAAAGAAAGATACTAATAATAATAATAAAAAATAACAAGTAGTATAATGAGTAAATCGTTATGTTTACGTAGAACATTAAGAAATGCTTGATTTGGGTTACAGTCAATCACATTCTCATGTTAAGATAACCTAGAGCCCAGCACACTGTGGAGCGTGGGCATTCCTCTTTCTTTGATCGATTTTCACATTCAACTGGGAAAAATTTACAGTTCTGGATAGCTTGACCGTCTGTACGTCTTTCAAAAGGAGACTTTTCCGATTGAATAAGCGCGGATCAAATACATACTTCTTGCAAAATTGTGTGTATTCATCATTATATTTCTTGTTTAGAACAGTTACTTTTTTTAATATAACAAGCAGAATGATAACCAACATTATTATAGAATGCTAAGCTAACTTCACCATGCACAAAGTTGTGTGTATGCTACAGTGACGCTAAGGTGACGATGTTGATGTTAAGGAGCACTCACCCGTGACGCATACTGTGACGAACTTGGAGCCGAAGTACCCTGAGGAGGCGTGGCGGCACGCGTTGGGGTGCTGGCCCTGGTAGTGGCCCGCCATGATGCACTCCTGCGCCGACAGAAAGTGCGTGTCCACGCCGCTGCCGAATAGGGTTCATGTACGACCACATAAAACCGTTCAAGTGCGAGTTCAAATGGCGCACCGCGGGTTCCTTACTAAATTATATTGATTCGACAAGTGAAATTAATGATGTTCAGATGTATTTCTTCAATTATGCCAATAGTCCCATTTTTAAGTTAATTCAAGATATTCATTTATTAAGATCATCAATATAAAGCGATAAAGATCGTAAAAAATATTTTACTTCAAAATTTCGATATATTTTACCCCAAAATTATATGGGAATTTCCCAGGTAAACTTATGTGGGAGACCTACTAACGGGATTTGAATGAAATTTCGTACACAATTAATATGTGACCGGGAATAACAAATAGTCTATAATAAAATGTATATATAATATACATTTTATCCCAAAATTATGTGGGAATTTCCCAGAAAACAGATATAGGAGACTTACTTACGGGATTTGAATGAAATTTCATATACTATTATTATGTGACCTTGAATAATAATCTGAAGGCAAACATAGGAAAAACTAAAATAATCCATTTTAATCAGAGCGTGAATACAATTGCACCTCAGATTAACTATAAGAGTGAACCTGTAGCTGAAGTCCAAACAAGAAAATTTCTGGGACTGAATGTGAATAATAAATTAAAATGGAAATCTCAAATTAAAACACTATGCAAAAGAATTAATATATGCGCTACATGAATTAAAAAAGATCTCCAATATTAATACCTTGTTAACTGCATATCATGGTTTAGTAGCTTCAGTTCTGAGGTATGGTATAATTTTCTGGGGCAACTCGACTGACATGGACTTAGTTTTTAAATCACAAAAAACGGTGCATAAGGGCTATGTTTGAGCTACAAATGATCGATACCTGTAAACTGTTTTTCCAGGAGTACAAAATTCTCCTACGTTAGCCTCGGAAGCCAATAATAGGCGACAACGTGACACATTTCGCCTCTGTATGCGCCGAACCTACACCACTTTAATGCACAAAAGTGTGTTTCATATGGCTCCTGTAATTTTCAATAAATTACGAATTACGATTTAATTTTTAAGAAAAATCTAAAGAGCCTTTTAGTTAATAAATGCTACTATGACCTAAACGACTACTTAAACGATAATTTTTCAAACATAAAGACCTCACAGCGACATCAAGTAATAGAGCAATTTATATGTATCTTTTAATAATTAATCTGTTGACATAATTTAATAATTCTAGGAATGACATTTAAATAATCTCATTTGTATTATTGTTAAATACACAAATTAATCTATATTATTATAAAGATTATTTAGAAGAACATTAGGTATATTAAATTAATGCTGTATTATATTAATGTATTTCAATGTCAATCTTGTTTTTAATAAACCATGATTGTATACTTTTTGCATGCCCTACGGTAGAATCACTTGAAACATGTCCATTATATTAACACCATTGTAACAATGTTTTCTGCAAAAATAAATGATTTGATTTGATAACATATAGGCTACTTTTTATCCAGAAAAACTGATACTGAACTGACAGGAGAACTACTTACAGGATTTGAATGAAATTTTGGTACTTAATAGTTTGTGACTAACGCTGGCATATTAAATACTTCAAATCCCGGAAAAAAGCCGGAATTTCCATCGAGTTATACAAACATTGAGTACTTCTTATCCCATGACATCAATCCGACAACAATTGTGTTACTAAGCCTACGCATACGAATTCGCGGATAAAAGCCAGTATTAAATAAATACTGTTAGTGATCACGTAATAAAGACTCTTTCGTGCGTAATATTCACAAAAAGGGTTTTTTTTTTCATAAAATGAAATATGTTTTAACAGAATAAATAAGAAAAATAGAATAGAAATAACAGCACATTATGGTACAAGTATGTAATGTTGGTGATTACCGCTGAGGCGCCATTGAAACCCGAGCCGTGAGGTGAGGGTTTTAAGAGAGCCGAGGACGGTAATCATCAATACACACGTGTATCATACGACGTTTTTCAACACACTTGTGAAGAAAATAACTATAATTTCAACAGTGAAAACGAGTTGTGAAAAATATTCGCAATGGCGGGAAAAAATAATCAGTTTTCCTATGCGCGCGCATCTAACAATCGCGAGTAATGGCGATCGGCCATAAACTAAAAGAATGAAGTTTCTTTTTTTTTTTGTTTTAACCACGCACAAAATAGGGAATTCAAAGTTTTCTATATTACAGAGAAAACAAAAGTTATATTTGAGTGAAAGTTGTATTTATTAAAAACGTACAAGTTGAAATTATCTATTTAAATACGAAGTTCCATGTACATTCATTTATTTTTACTATTGAATCTTTTTTGTACCGTAACTTTTTTAAGAACAAAGCAACTCAACCAATAAAAAAACCCAACTCACTTGTGAATAATAGCAATGAAAAAGTCACAGTTTGATTACAGGTGTCATTATGCACCTTAATTGCGGTGAAATTAGAGACATTTTATGAACGTGTGTTAAAAAATATATAACTAAACTAGCTGTTGCCCGCTTATTCACTCGCATCCGAATGTTTGACACTCCGAATCTATCTCTGTACTTCGGTTCTCCTTCTCTTTCTCTCTCTCTCTCTCTCCTAATCTCTTTTTCGGTGAAGCGGTTATGGCGCAAAAGCGTACACAGACAGGCACCGCCTTATTCCAAAACGCGGACTAAAAATAGTTCTAGGATTAGTACCAGGTTTAAACTATGAACTAAATAAAACGTTATTACAAAATGAAGATTATCACTAGTCCTGGTATTATCTATGATACTAAAGTTAAACCGCCGAGACCCCTAGTTTAACTATGGTACTAACTTTGGTAACGACTTATTTTGAGGTTAACGTTGATATTATTTCGTGACTTTTATTTGCAAATCGTAAAAAATGGATATTAACATGATTGACTTGATGGATTTGGAAGATTTGGACATGCTGGAAACTCGGCAATCTGCTAGACGTCGTCATCGTGTAAATCCTTTCGAATTGAGAGTGACCAAGACTTCAGATACAAGTACAGGTTTACAAAACGATTTGGACAAAAAATAGTGGATCTTTTACGTGAATATTTAGCCCACGACCCTCGAGGATGCCCATTAAGTCCTGAAATTTAAGTGGTGTGCGCATTGGGAAACATATTAATAACGTTTTATTCGTAAATCCAAGACGATACAGCTGATTTACATGGTGTCTCAACCAATTGTCAGTTGTCACTTATGTAATTCGCTTCATTTCACGCACGAGTTGTTGAAAAATATAACAACTTGATTATAAAAAGAGCGTCAAAAATACAAAATTGTGCTTGTTTAATAGATTAGAACCTAAATCACATACACAATAACAATTTATCAATATATTTTTTATTGATAAATACTTATTAAAAGTGTTTCAATTGTAAAGTCAATATCAATATTTAAAGAAACAGAACGTTGCTCCGATTGAGACCTGTATGAACGAATGAAAGAACGCAATATTTTGATTTTTATCTGTGGATAATACTTAAACCTGTGACTATCTTTGGTACTAGCTGATCCTGGGATAGTCTTGGTTTTGTAATAGAAACACGTTTTAATCCTGGTACTAACTTTAATACTGTAACAAACCTAGATCTATTAGTTCTGGTTTAATCCCAGTACTATAGAGAT
The DNA here is from genome assembly GCA_964056405.1 of Acronicta alni. Classification (NCBI taxonomy): domain Eukaryota; kingdom Metazoa; phylum Arthropoda; class Insecta; order Lepidoptera; family Noctuidae; genus Acronicta; species Acronicta alni. The sequence goes on from OZ043920.1 coordinate 208,987, forward strand.
TTTTGTAATAAGACAGTATAAGCCTAACTATTAAACTACTCTCGAAAATTTAGCAATTATGTTGTAATTTTTATTGCCTGTTAACAAGTTTTCGTCAGTTTAGAGCTTTGCTCGATTAATTAACAACAAAAAGAAACAAACTGTGCTTACAATCACACGGTGACATATTTATTTATTTGGATGGATCGTCTCGTCTTCCACCTGGGGAGGCAACAGAGTATTGCGGACTCGTAGCGCACAAACAACACCTGCCTTACCCTGCCCTTAGTCACACAGTCCCATTTGTCACTAAAATGGGGTTTGTGATTCATCGCCGATGTAGTATGTTAGTTGTATGTTCTTTGTTAGGTGTTAGTGTTAACTCTCCAGTTTAACTTGCGTTTGTAATTATTTAAATAGGTAGATGACACATATTCACTGTCTTAAAGTCGGGGGTATTTCGAACATTAAATGGAATCCTTCTTAAATTTTAAAATACCGGTACACGGTTACACGGTGCATGTACTTAACATTAACCATGCCATGAATGCATGTACTTATTTTCAACATTGTTAAATTTGCGTTTTGACAAAAGTTACATACGACATTTGACAACAGTCACACGCCTTTATGCTATAAGGAGTATGCAACTAAAGAACGCCACTTGCGACGATTCTTGCACACTTATTTTGCTAGGTCACATCTTCATTCGTCATTATTCTCTCGATTATAAAATGTTTCCTGTCAAACCCGAAATAATAATACTAGCACTGTACTGCTTAGCCGCGGAATATTTGGCAATGCGGGGACACCCTCGAACCCTTGGAATAACGTCTTCTGTAGTGTTTTATATTTATCCCTAACTTGATACCTCAAGCCGTTTCTGATAAAAACAGACAATAGTAGTAGGGCAGCCCAAGTAGGTAAATAGGAATTAACTCGAGCGTCGTGGGGACCTATTGGATTGTGAAGGTTAGATGATGCTAAAAAGAAAAAAAGTTTATGTGAAGTGATTAATCATGGCGGCGTACTATGGGGACAGGATGGTGCGAGAGAGTGAGGGTTAGAGAAAGAGTGATGAGAAGGGCAGCGTGGCGCGAAGGATTAGGAACTGGGAAATACATAGTTCTCAACCACTGCATGCAGCACACTTTATTTATGATTTTAGCTACTTCGGCTTGTGTAAATTGGCAAATTATATTATTTCCGTGATTCGTGACTAATTTACAAAATTAACCGCGCTCGAGAATGTTCTCGAAAATACACGCTTTTCTGAATGTAACTAACTTACCTTATCATTATCTGGCGCGCTCCAGTTTTTCTAATGATCGTTTTTTTTTTGCTAATCTGATCGGCTGCCCTAGACGTTTGATCCTATGTGCAAGGCTGCCCCCATATGTTATTCTGACGCGAGTAAATCCCGAAATCCCTTCTAGGGCTCCCCTTAAGGAGATTCGATCGAAGAGTGCGACGATACGTTAAGAGAGATGTGACGTACGTTACCCGAAAAACAAATATAATAAGGAGCGACGCGACGCGCCAGTTACCGTATGTGTTTGACGGTGCCGGCGGCGACGTCCAGCGGCAACAGGTCGGTGAAGATCCAGCCCACGCGGCGCAGGCCCAGCCGCCGCGCCAGCTCGGCCAGCAGCGGCGCGCGCGGGTCCGCCTGCAGGCTCACGCTGTCGCGCGACGACGTCTGCGGCGGCTCGTAGATGGCGGCCACGCGCGCGCGGATACCTGCGGCCTGCAGCGTTAGTGTGCGAGCTGCGCCGGAAACCCTCTCCTGGCTGGCGGGACTCACCTAGCGGCACGTCGGGGTGCCTCTCGTAGCGGCCGTACAGGAAGCCGACGCGCTGGTGGCCGGTGGCGCGCCAGTAGGCCAGGAAGCGCTCCACGATGGCGGGGTGCTCGAACAGCACGTTGTCCACGTGGCGGTACGGCTGTCGATTCAGCGTCACCGCGCCGGGCTGGCACTTGGAGCAGATTCCGCGAGGCCACGGCGGATGCTCCGAACATCCTATAGATGTCACAACAAATCCATTACTATACTGGCGGGTACCTAAGTGTCGTGAGCCATATCAAAGGGACGTCAACAGCGACATCAGCCTGTATTCATCATTGTAAAGATTTATTATTATATTATTATTCCACTTTTTTTTCGTGTGGGGAAATGCTTCTTATGCATGCCGCCCCGCTCGGGGATGCGGGACGGTTACGATGGGCTCTCCGGCCAGGTGGCCAGCATACCGACTAAAAAATCACCATATTTACCACCTTCCGCATAGCGAAAGGCAGGGAGAACGGCACACTGTAATACCGGCACTCCTTTCCCGCCGCGGCCCCGTAACCCTTCAGCCGCAATGTCGCCCATACAACACCGCGGCTCGCCTCAGTTGCGGTGCCTTACATACGACACCGCAATTTACACTGGCCGCTCCAGTGCGGGCTTCCCGTGCCAAGCCCGTAAGAGCAGCCCCTCCCTGAGTTTCTACTTCGCTTCACCGCGGGCCTTCAATCCACGGTTACTAAGCCCCCCGCCGCGACAAGGCAAGAACCCCTTGAGGGAGATATTCATCCACTACTGGCCGTAGCCGCAGGCCACACCTAGCGCACCAAAGAGCCTCTTGGTGAACGAAAAGTACCTAAGGTCATGGAGAGACGGAGAGTGGTTATTCTGTACTGATATAATTGACGCAGTTTTAATTTATGTAGATAATACTAGCTGTTGCCCGAGTTTTCACTCGAATACCAAAGGAATTTTTGAGACAAAGTATATGTCCTTCTCCAATGTCTAATTAATCTCTGTACAAAATTTCATCAAAATTGGTTCAGCGGTTTAGGCGTCACGGCGTAACAGACAGAGTTACTTTCGCATTTTTGATACCTATTAGTAGGAATTAATAATTCATGTATACTTAATACTTCGTAAGCAAAACAATTAATAACTAAGTATAATTTTATTTCTTTTATTTGAGTAGCACTATCATTTCAAAATGATGTAAGTACTGAAGGTACGGATGCAAAGATCAATTAAAACGTCTACGTCCATTAAGTTTGCATTAAAGGACAATGGCCGCAGGGACACGGCACTCTACATAAAAATACTAAATTAAATATTTTCTCAAAAAAAATTACTACATCCGTTGTTCCTAGACATTAACATTTGACCTCTGTGGTCTAGCGGTTCGAGTGCCGGACTGCTGATCATGGGGTCGTGGGTTCGATTCCCACAGGACACAAATATTTGTGTGAAAAAACAAGAGTATATGTGTTTATCTAGGTGTTTCTTATGTATTATAAGTATGAATTTACAAAAAAAAAAGAATATAAGTATTATATCCATTGTCTAGTACCCATAGTACGAGCTCTGCTTAGTTTGGGACTAGATGGTGTTGTGTAAAATGTCCCAAAAATATTATATTATTATTATATCATACTATCATACTATCATACTAATATTATTAAATGTGAATGTTTGTTTGTTTGAAATGAAATGAAATGAAATAATTTATTTGCTTTGAATGTAGGTACAAAAATAAGGTGTTAAGTAATAGGAGGCCAATCCAATACATTCTACCGTGAGGCATGCAAAATTTTTATAGAATTGATTAATAATAATAATTTGTATATAAAACCAAATATTTATAAATGAATTCAGTGTAAAACAATGATAAAAATAATAGTCAATAATACAATGTCATAAATAAGTTAATAATTAATTAGTCAAAAATATAATGTCAGTGATAAGTTATTAATTAGTTAAATAATACAATCAAAAACTAAAACAAAAACAATAAAGACCATAAGGAAAATCATCATTTATAAATAATTATATGGTTTTTTCATTTAAAAATTCATCTATTGAATAATAACATTTTTCAATTAATAATTTATTTAATTTCTTTTTAAATATTTGTAGTGTACAATTTTTGATCTCATCAGGTATTTTATTGAAAATCACTGGTCCCATATGCAAAATATTCTTTTTCAGCAGTGCTGTTTTAAATTTACCTTTATGTAAAAGATTTTTATATTGAGATCTTATTATATATATTTGTTGATTTGATACTCAATCACGCAAAAACGGCTGAACCGATTTGCATGAAATTTGGTATACTAACAGTATGTGACCGGGAATAAAGTATAGGCTTTTTTTTATCCCGGAAATCCCGAAAAACGGATATAGGAGAACTACTTACGGGATTTGCATGAAATTTCATACACACATAGTATGTGACCGGGAATAACACAGGATATATTTTACCCCAGAAAAATGTGGGAATATCCCGGAAATCCCGAATAACGAATATCTTACGGGATTCGAATGAAATTTCATAAACACACATGTATGTGACCGGGAATAACAAATAGGATATATTTTACCCCAGAAAAATGTGGGAATATCCCGGAAATCCCAAAAAACTAATAGCTTACGGGATTTGAATGAAATTTCATACACACATAGTAAGTGACCAGGAATAACAAATAGGATATATTTTACCCCAGAAAAATGTGGGAATATCCCGGAAATCCCGAAAAACTAATGTCTTACGAGATTCGAATGAAATTTCATACACACATAGTATGTGATCGGTAATAACAGGATATATTTTACCCCAGAAATATGTGGGAATATCCCGGAAATCCCGAAAAAATAATATCTTACGGGATTTGAATGAAATTTCATACACAGATAGTATGTGACTGGGAATAACAAATAGGATATATTTTACCCCAGAAAAATGTGGGAATATCCCGAAAATCCCGAAAAGCGAATAGCTTACGGGATTTGAATGAAATTTCATACACACATATTATGTGACCGGGAATAACAATTAATAGGATATATTATACCCCAGAAAAATGTGAGAATATCCCGAAAATCCGGAAAAACTAATAGCTTACGGGATTTGAATGAAATTTCATACACACATGGTATGTGACCGGGAATAACAAATAGGATATATTTTACCCCAGAAAAATTTGGGAATATCCCAGAAATCCCGAAAAACGAATATCTTACGGGATTCGAATGAAATTTCATACACACATAGTATGTGACCGGGAATAACAAATAGGATATATTTTACCCCAAAATTATGTAGGAATTCCCAGAAAACTTATGTAGGAGACCTACTTACGGGATTTAAATGAAATGTTGGTAGTTTGTGATTGGCGCTGGCATATTGAATACTTCTTTTCTCGGAACAAAGCGGGAATTTCCCTAACATTGAGTACTTCTTATTAGTTCTTATCCCATGAATACAATCCGAAAACGATTGTGTTAATAAGTCTATTGTTTATTGCCAGAAGACCAAGTACACGCCGAGGGTGCAGTTGCTGGAGTCGCGCCGGAACGTCAACTTTAAGTCGTTCGTGGTGCGAGTACCGAATTGCTTTCTGCCCCTCGTCATGGAAGAGGACTTTTGGCTGCAGGACGTGGTGTTCCGTCGCTTCCGCGGACAAGTGCCACCGGACCGCACAGTGACTTGTGCCAAGTGAAGTGTTTACTAACATAGGTTAAGTTTCTATTGTACTAACACTTTTTGTAATATTATTATATATGTTAGTCTTTAAGGTATGTATTTATGGGCCATAGTAGCCTGAAAATAAAGGATTTATTATTATTATTTTTGGGTATGTGTTTTTCTTTCTTAGCCATTTGGCTAGTTTTAACCACATTTACGGGCGTAGCCAAGTAAATGTAGCGTGTGGTGCGTAATTTACGTGTGATGAGGGGTGTCATTTTCATCAAGTTGCATGAACTTTCTGACAATCCTGCAGGTGTTCAAAATGGCGGCTTTTTGTAGAGTAATGTATACGGTTTCTTTGAGGTCTATTAGTTTAAGGCTATGGATGAGATGATTGGGAATGACAACCTGTGGTAGAAAGCACTATGGGAACTATATACACTCTGTCTTGTCTCCAAATTCTTGCCACTTCTTCTTTCAGCTCAGCGTATTTACTAATTTTTTCGGTAATAGTCTTCTGTAAATTATGGGTGTTGGGAACAGCTATATCTATAAGGTACGTGGTGTTATTTACTTTATCCTGAAGGGTTATATCCGGTCTATTGTAGTGTATGGTTCTATCTGTAAGAATGGCGCGATCGTAGTATAATTTGTGTGTGGTGTTTTCTAGGACTTTTTGTGGTGTGTATTTATAGTAAGGGTTAGTGTTTTGTATGAGCATATGTTTGAGTGCTAGCTTTTGGTGAATAACATTTGCAACTTGATTATGTCTGTGGGTGTAGTCTGTCTGTGTGAGTGTGATGCATGCTCCTGTGATGTGTTGGATGGTTTCTGGTTGAGTGTGACATTTGCGGCATTTATCATTTGTTATGGAAGTGTCTTTGATTATATATTTCCTGTAGTTTTTTGTATTAATTATTTGGTCTTGTATCGCCATTATAAATCCTTCTGTTTCTGGAAACAAGTTGCCAATCTTAAGCCATTTATTTGAAGCTACAGAATTAATATGTGGTTGTTCTAAGTCATGCGGGTGTCGGCCGTGAAGTACTTTTTTCTTCCAGTTTTCAATTTTTTGTTTCTGTGTATCATTATTACTCTCAATTTGTATGTTTGTTTGTTCGTGTAGGTTAAGTGGAGTGTAATTGAAATCGTGTTGAGTGATGGCTTTATGTATGTGACTTGTGTGAGATTTTGTGTGAAAGAATGTTTTGAGACTATTTATTTGTTTTTGCCAAAGGTGACGCATATCTATAAGGCCTCTCCCTCCGTTTTGCCTTTTGATGGTAAGTCTTTCTATTGCAGATTTAGGGTGTAAGTTGTTGTGTTTTGTTAGTGTGGTACGTGTGATTCGTTCTAATTTTCCTATATCAGTTTTTGTCCATTTAATTACTCCGAATGAATATGTTAATATTGGAATGGCGTAAGTATTAAAGGCTTTAATAAGATGTTTTCCAGCGAGTTGAGTGTTACAGATAGCTTTTATTCTCCTATTGTACTCAGTGGTTAGTGTTTGTTTGATTTTAACGTGATCCAATCCTTTAAGTTGCATATATCCTAAATATTTATATAGATCTGTAGTATCCATTGCGGTTATGGTGTCGGTATTGTTAACTACATAGTCGCCCGGTTGTATCTTGCCTCGTATTATATGAAGTGTTTTACATTTATCTAACCCAAAGTGCATATTTATATCTTTACTGAATTCTGATACTGTCTCTATTAACTTTTTCATATCCTTTTCGGTGTTTGCGTACAATTTAATGTCATCCATGTACATTAGATGAGACATCTTAATTTCTTCTGTACTTTGTTTGAAACCATATCCAACGCGAACACTATGCAGCAGGTGTGATAATGGATTTAGAGCGAGACAAAACCACAGGGGACTCAAGGAATCACCTTGGTAAATACCTTTCCTTATAAATATCTGGCGAGTAATGACATTATTTTGATGATTATTTAGGTGAAGGGTGGTTTTCCAATTGGTCATTATACTGCGCAGAAAGTTGATTATTGATGAATTAATTTTGTAAATCTGTAATATTTGTATCAGCCAGGAGTGTGGAATACTATCGAAAGCTTTTTTATAGTATATATAAGTGCAATGAAGGTTTCTATTTTTTGTTGTGGCATGTTTGTGGATAGTCGCGTCTATAACCAATTGTTCCTTGCATCCCATTATTATTATTATTATTTACCCCAGAAAAATTTGGGAATATCCCGGAAATCCCGGAAAAACGAATATAGGAGAACTACTAACGGGATTTGAATGAAATTTTACACAGACACAGTATGTGACCGGGAATAACAAATAGGATACATTTTACCCCAAAATTATGTAGGAATTCCCAGAAAACTTATGTAGGAGACCTACTTACGGGATTTAAATGAAATGTTGGTACTAATAGTTTGTGATTGGCGTTGGCATATTGAATACTTCTTTTCTCGGAACAAAGCGGGAATTTCCCTAACATTGAGTACTTCTTATTAGTTCTTATCCCATGAATACAATCCGACAACGATTGTGTTAATAAGTCTAGGCGTACGAAGTCGCGGGTAGAAGCTAGTTATTTATAAAAATAATACGTCGATTGTCCCCCAAGGGGATAAAGTGACAGATTACTAACGGGAGTGTAATTGAGGCCCGAGCTTGCGAGGGTCGCAGAACCACACGAGTTTGTAATCTGTACCTACTTTCCCACGAGTGAAGCATAGTACTTTTTACTTCACTTAGGTATGAGGAAAAAAAGAAGTATAAACATATTGGAAAATAATTAGAGATTCCTCTCTAAGACTTCAGTTCAACTTCATACTTATTTCCATTAGTCATAGGTAGGTACTTATTTTTTTATTAAATATACTTAATTAGACCCCAAATAGATTGGGACAACAGACTGTGTGTTTTCTTTCTTTGTGTTTAGATTTTCTGTCAAGAAGATAAATATTATTTTTATGATTTACTAGCTTCTGCCCGCGACTTCGTACGCGTAGAAAAGTTACTTTTAATTATCGTAATTTGGCTAATTAACGCAAAATCGTTTTAAATTATAGCCTAAGTTATTCTGGTGTATAAATAATTATACTGTAGTTTCATCAAAATCCGTTCAGTAGTTTTAGCTTGAAAGAATAACAAACAAATATCCATCCATCCATCCTAACAAACTTTCACATTTATAATATTAGTAGGAAGGATGGGATAGGATGGATATTTTATTCATTATAAGTAATATTCATGATTCACTTAATTAATAATACTAATAGAAAAACTTATACACGTTTTTATTAAACCACTGGATCATTTAGGTAAAAACATTGTGTTCTGTTACATTACTATCTAATGTATTTATCAACGTAAAATCACATAGTAAAATCGTCGCTTATTTATTTATTTATGTACCTAGTGTATATAAATAAATTACACAAGAATTAATTGAATAGAAATAAAAATAATTATTTTTCTCAATATCTCGTTACGCGGGGTTATCGAACTGACTGACTGGTTTATAATGGTTTGAAAGCCATCTGTTCTAATGTTCAACGTTATATTTTGCTTGTTAAGGATATGGCTAGCGAATGAGCAGTGTAAACACTTGTTGCTGTGAATGATGATTTGTTACAATAAAAGTTATTTTCTCAAAGACGTTTGACAAATGACATTAGATAGATGAGTGACAATATTTAAATAAGACCGCGCTTACGAATAAACTATGGATAAGAACACAACACCATCTATCGATATTTTGAGAAGTTTTATCACTAAATATTCAATTAAGTAAAATGTCAGTGTATTGTGAGAAACACTACAAATAAATCATCACATTTATCAGTTCATTTAGACTCTCGCTTCGTATTCCATAGATCGCTGTAGTACGACTTTTAACTTGTGTGGTCCACAATTCAGGGGGTCTACTCCCTAAGCACGAAGTCCGTAGTTTCTACCTTACTTACGGGCGTTTCCTACTCCGTATCACCTACGGATGGATGATTCGTTCGGGGCCCGAACTAAGAATGAATGACAACACAATTTGACAGTTGTCCCTACTCTCGACGTATTTTTACCCGTTCGAAAAATTGAATTTGATATTTGTTTTATCGGACTCCGAAGTTTCGGAGAACTTTCGAACGGCTCGTAACTTCGTTAACGGAGATAGGGAGTAGACCCTCTGCTCCGACGCCGACGTCATAACTGGTAGGAAGCATGCTTTGAAGACTTAATGACACTGTGGTATGAGTGACGGGAAACCTTGACGAAGTTTGCCGAATGCTGCCCATCCCAGCGGAATCCTATCGGTTTCCCTTTTAAAGTTTTTCTACCTAATTGCAATATTTGTCCGAGGTAGACATAGGTATTCTTGAATAACTTCTAGAGATAACCCCTTTACGATAACCGGTCTCGGCGTAATAAGATTGTTGTAGGTACATAATCTTGTTTTATCTATGTTCACCCCAAGACCGATACATCGAGAGGCATCAGCCAGGTCGGTCAACATTCCTTCGAGATCGTGGACTCCGCCAGAATCATCAACAAATCGCAAGTGCGAGATATACACGCCGTTCGCCGTTATGCCCATTCCTTTCCAATCTAGCGTCTTAAACTTATCTTCCAAGGCGTTAGTAAACATTGAAATAAAACTACTTTTTACGGATTTTATCGCATATATTGATATTATTAATCCCGACGTTTCGGGCCCTTTACAGCGTCCATGGTCACGGGTAGACTGAGGTGGTCTTGATGATATAATTACTGTCAGCTACCCTGATTTTTTATTGTTACATGATCAATGACATTTATTACTAATTATTAATTAAAACTAGATGGAGCCGGCATTTCCTAGCTGACGACCTCTGAGAAGAAACGCTGAAACAAACTCAGAATCATGGTCTCTTTTAAGTAACAATATACAATGATCATGTTTTAGTTATTAATTCCGCTCCATCTAGTTTTAATTAATAATTAATTACTAATAAATGTAATTGATCATGTAACAATAAAAAATGTAGGGTAGCTGTCAGTAATTATATCATCAAGACGCAAACCACCTCCTCCAACCCGTGACCATGGACGCTGTAAAGGGTTCGAAACGTCGGGATTCATAATATCAATATATGCGATAAAATCCTTAAAAAGTACTTTTATTTCAATGTATAATATTCGCGTAAATGTCAGAAATCAATGCGTTAGTGAACAGTTAAGGGGATATAAGATCCCGCTGTATCATTCCTTGGTGGTTAAAAAAAATATAGATCAAGGCACTTGTAAAATCTCATCATGAGACTAACCCATTATGTAGGTGAAGTAACAAATAACCAATTCGAGCTTGTCCAGATGACGCGAATTGGGCACAACAGAAATTTCGTGTATGAAATTTCTTTTTCGCCCAGATCTCGCGAGTTACGCGCGTTCATTGAATGCATGTGTATTAGCGTCACCTGGATCACCTTTAATAGCCTAGTTATAGTACTATGAGTTTTATTAGAAATATATATTTTTATTTACAAAAATACATCCCACACATCAAAAACTCATACTCACCTGGTTTAATTTTGCAAGACAATTCATCTAGTGAGATGAAGTTGCCAGATGTGATTTTACGCAAGTAAGTGTGGAATGACATGTGCTTGATATTGTGTTCTTTGAGATAACCTTCATCCCAGGGTTCCAGTGGTGAGCAGTGAACACAGCAGCCTTTTGAGTTGTGTCGGCACCTACATGCAGTTTTTATTTTAATTTCATACATTAAGTATGCATCTATACCATAAACACTAAACTTAGGGTCTACAACAGCACCTAACTAGTACCAGTTATATTTGAATCATAAGTTTACTAATTCTTTTTGAAACTGTACTTACAGTTTTTCATCCCTTTGTCTCTGAATGTTGCCTGACATGTTATACAACTGGAGATCTACTTCATCCTCTTCCACTGCTACAGGCCGTGTTGCTGTGTTAGGGGCTAGAGTAGCCCCTATGGAGCCTGATGATGAGGGACCCTCTTCATGGAGCTCCCCAAATGGCTTGTTTGTCTCATTAGTCTGCAAACAGAATATTACAACAATGCAACTACATGTTATCAAATGTATGAAGGATTTCAAAGACAGATTATAAAATTTATGTCAACAATAGTAAGTAGATGTAGTACATACTTCTCCACTGGTAGAAGGCTGATCAAACAACACAGCCCCATTAACAGGGCTAAGGTACAGCATGTCACCATGCTGCAGGCCACAGTCGCGTAGACGACGCGACTTGCTGGACGCAATCTCATCTTTGCGCTGGCGATCTCTGTGCAACATGAATGCGAAAGTATTGAGGTGTAGGCTCTCGTACACACGCTCGAAAAGCTGCGCTGTCACATCGGAGTCCAGCATCTCGACGCGCGTTGTGCCTTCCGGTGACTGCACCCGCAGTATCTGAAAACAACCAATGAACCAACTAACCATTAGACCATAAAGTTAAAGAAGATACAAACATATATTTCGTCACCAAATCTGCAAAGTCATTATAACCTCTCAATCCATTCTGATATAATATAGGTTTACGATTAAATTGAATGAAATAGAATAATTAAATAATTTAATAAACGTTCCTATTAGCAAACTATTGGAAACATTTGAATTTGAAAAGTTGACAAGTAGCAGATCAAACTTAAAATTTTCTGGTCTGAATTTAATGTTTTTAACTGAATTTCATTTTAATACTACGATGCATTTTAACATTACTCTCATTATAAAAATATTGTTACCATTTTCTTTGATCCCGACATTGTTTGATAAAAGTAAAATAACGTAGCACAAAACACCAACAATTCACTGACATAACAATCTTCAATCAAATTGTCTCCGTTGTGTTGTGTTGTGTGTGTTGTCTGTCTGTGACGTAGCGATGGGCGATTGTTACTAAAAACAATCGAATTATTCGAATGTGCAATGTATTCGAATGCATTCGAATAACTACTAAATTACTTCGGTAGTCCGCCGTCGATTGTTGTCAAGACAACATTCGACGCGCAACGCAAGCGTGATTACATGCCTCATTGCTGCGTGCGTAGGTACGATATCGATTGCGCGTTGTTCGAATGAATCGAAACTCATCAATTTTTATTCATTCAAACTTTAATTTGGTTTCGGTACGGAACGATTACCTAACTACGTATGTACTACCTACTGTGTCGTAAATCTATATGTATTTGTAAACAATAAAAAAACGAGGTTTACTAATATTTATTTCGCGTTTCATTTTTAATTAGTCCTTCAAATTGGTATGTATATAGTATTGTTATTTTTTATTGGTAGGTATGGTTACAAAGCTTGCACCGAATTTTTTCACGGCCGTCTTCTATTACTTTTAAAAAAAATCCACACTACCGAAATTTCGTAATTTTTACTAGAATCGTACAATCAACAAATAAACAAAAGTCAGCAAAACCGCAACCTACGTCAATATTTCAATAATAAGCATAGCGCGCGACCTCGACTTACGAATTACAATTCGATCCGGTCGTGGGTTCGATTCCCACAGGACACAAATATTTGTGTGGATAAAATATGAGTATTTGTGTTTGTCTGGGTGTTTCTTATGTATTATAAGTATGTATTTACAAAAAAAAAATGTATTATATCCATTGTCTAGTACCCATAGTACAAGCTCTGCTTAGTTTGGGACTAGATGGTGTTGTGTAAAAATGTCCCAAAAATATTATATTATATTATTATATGTCCTTTATTAAGCTATTTTCTTATATTTTACATTTTTAAATATTTTTATAAAATAAATTAAAAAATGAAAACATTTAAAAATATAAAAATAGAGGCCCACCGGTATCGGGAACAGGGTCCAAGCTACCGGCGGTCAGGGCTCCAGAGAGAGGAACCTCCTAACAATACGGGCCGTGTCCAGCAATACTGCTTTCTGGATCAGGCCCTTGACCCAGCCGCCTAACGAGAGCCTCCTGAGGTGTTGGTCGAGGCTCGTGGCTATTAAGCCATTGGCTGACACGACTATCGGTACAATGATCGCTGTGTCCACATCCCACATGTCGACAACCTCGCGAGCCAAGTCAAGATACTTGATTTGCTTATCTTTCTCGGCTTTCACGAGGTTCCCGTCATGCGGGACGGTAATGTCAACAATCATTGCACGCCTCTCGATTCGGTCCACCACCACAATATCAGGCTTATTGGCTACAATAGTCCTGTCAGTGATGATGGACCGATCCCAGTACAGTGTGATATTGCCATTTTCGAGAACTGGGTCGGGCACATACCTGTAGTACGGTACCTCCGATGCCACAAGAGTGTATTTCAGAGCAAGTTGCTGATGGATAATTCTGGCTACAAGGTTGTGCCTATGCAAGTACTCCTCGTTAGCTAGACGAGAACAACCAGAGATAATGTGGCGGATCGATTCACCCGGGCGGTGACATGCCCGACAGATGTCAACCGTGCCATCCTTCACAATAAATCTCCGGTAGTTATTCGTCATGATAACTTCGTCCATAATTGCACAGACAAAACCTTCGGTTTCCCCAAAGAGGTCACCGAAACGCAGCCAGGCTACGGACGCTGCTTGGTCTACATCGGGCCCATGTAGGGCCCCGAAAAAGCGTCCGTGGAGCTCCTTACTCTGCCATACCTTCCTGCGGTCGTTAGTATCAAGCACTACAGGCTTGCGCCAGTTCTCATTCGCCAAGGAGAGCGGGGTGAGTCCCTTGTCCACTGCTACTACATCTCGATGCATTCCCACGTCGGCGTGTAGAAAATATTCCCTGAGATTGCATATCTCGCGGTTGTGGAGGTTTTTAGCATTTAAAAAGCCTCGGCCTCCACACTTCCGCGGGATATACAATCTCATGACCGACGATCGTGGGTGGTGCATTCGATATGCAGTCAGCAGTGTACGAACCCGCCTATCCAGGCCATCAAGTTCCGTTTGAGTCCATTTGAGTATGCCAAAAGAGTACGTCAATACCGGCATGACCCAACCGTTGAAGGCGCGCACCTTGTTTCCGCCCGAAAGAAGGCTATTGAATACCTTCTTCAGGCGGCCAAAGAAACGTTCCCTCAACGATTGCTTCATGTCAGTAGCGCTGATACCTAACACTTCCGACATACCCAAATACTTATAGGTTTCGTTTGGAGAGAGGGATCTCAGGTTTATGGAATCCGCGAGTTGAACTCCTACGGATTCCACAATCTCCCCTCGCTTTACATGCATGACCGCACATTTGTCCACACCAAACTCCATCCTGATGGCGCTACTAAAAATTTCAGTTACCTTCAGTAGCTCCATCAGCTGAAGATTGTTGGGGGCAAAGAGCTTCAGGTCATCCATGTAAAGGAGGTGAGATATAACCTGACCACCTCTCTTCAACCGATAGCCTAGCCCTGAATTCTCCAACAGCATGCTTAGAGGATTCAGGGCTAGGCAAAACCAAAGTGGACTCAAACTATCGCCCTGAAATATACCTCGCTCGATCCTCACAGATTCGCTATTCCTCTGGATATTTCGACATCCTGGATAGCGAAGGACTGTGCTCCATTGCCTCATACACGACATCAGGAAGGTGCGTAGAGTTATATCTATTTTATACAACTCTAGCACCCTCATGAGCCATGTATGAGGCACCGAGTCATAGGCCTTCTTATAATCTATCCAACATGTCGACAAATCCTTTCGGGAACGCCGAACCTGTTGGCTAATGGCCATATCTATAAGGAGTTATTATATTATTATTATTATATCTACTAAAACAATAATAATTTATTCGTTCGTAGCGCTACGCAAACAACGCATATAACAATTCATTCGATAGTTCGATTGTCATTCGATTGTTTTATCGTGGCAACGAATAAATTGACATTCGAATATACGCATCTACGATTGTCGATTCATTTGATAAATTATTTATGAACAATCGCCCATCGCTACTGTGACGTCCTGTCTGTCGCTTCTCGTCTCGCTTGTCATGCGCTTGACAGCATTCTTGTCAAATGCTTGTTAGTCACATACCTTTTTTTTATAATATTTTTGGCATAGCTTCAGAGGCCTTTAATGCCATAGTCACATACCTATTTTGATATTAGATAGAACAGAACAAAGACGATACAGAGACAAGAGCAACACACATAAAACACATAATCATAATTATAATACGTAATATATTCTAAAAAATCAGAGCCAATTTAATATTTTTCTGCTTTTTGGTACAGACGCCAGCAGGTCAAGCTATCCAAAACTGTCAAAATTTCCTAATTGAACGTGAACCTTATTACATCGCCTGAAAGTTGAAAATCTATCAAAGAAATTTGACAGATTGGGGTAGGTTAATGTGCTGGCCTCTGTACCTTTATTACCGTCCGTAACACATAATCGTGCCTACGTATGTATGTTCAATCGACTCTAAAGATGTCATTGAAGTAATTCAAATTTTGAGACTTGAGTCCATAGTGTTAGTATTATTAGTAAAATTGCTCAATGATTAGTTTTACTAATAATAATTATAAATTATAATCTTACTAATTATAAATTATAATCCTCAACTCAGCTAGTGGTGTAGCAGAGGGTCCCTCCGATCAGTGGAAACGCTCAAGACACTGTAAATGGCGATGCGCAGCCGGTCGACTATGGAGGCGGTTCTCTTTCGTCTGGCACACACAGACGAAAGAGACGCACTACAACGCCATGATAGACTCAACAATACCGTTGAGGCAGTCTCTCTGTTTTATACATAGCCAGACTGCACGTGTAAAAAGACTGACAGAAAGGAGAAATTTTAATGAAAGGAACTTCGTTCCATCCGGGTGTCCCTTGACACCTCTCAAGTTTTTTTGGTAGTATTTTGTGGCGAGTTGCTGCGAGAACAGCTACGAGAGCGACTGCGTTGCTGTGCTGATGACAGTGCCGCTACTTGCCGGGTTAGTTGATCGACACGGTCAATTAATGTAGTGATCAATGCAGGGGCGGGCCCACTAGCCGCAGAGCAAACATTTGCCGAGGCGGGCGAGAGCTCTATGATTTTGTCTGCAAGTTCTGCAACATTCTCCAAACCTAGGTCACCTTGAGCTGCCAGAATAGCTTGAACATGTTGGGGCAAGCGACGCAACCAAAGCTGTCGTAGAATGTTTTGATCAGACAAAGTTGCTCCAGAAACTGGGACGATTTCCTATCCCCGAGTTCCTCGTCACTAACTAATTGTCTAACCCGCTGTTCTTCAGATATGGACAGGCGTCGAACTAATTCTGATTTTAATTTATCATAGCGGCCTTCAGCGGGAGGATTCGTTATGATGTCTTCTATTTCGCCTGCAAATCGCTGGTCTAGATGCCCTATGACATAGTTGTATTTGGTTGTGTCAGCGGTGATGCCTGCTATTGAAATTGGGCCTCGACTTGAGCAAACCATATTGCAGGTTTATCTGCCCAGAATTGTGGCAGTTTAACAGATACTTTGTAAATGCCAGATTTCCCCTGGGTGAACTGTTCCTGTAAAGCAGTATTTGTGGCCATGATGACTTCCACCGCCCGGGGAGGCGGCGGGGCGTGTCGGACTCCACCCAGACTGGGTGACCTACTGACTAAAAACCACACGGTGTTCCTTCTCGCACCTGCTGCGTCGGGGGCTACGGGAACAGAGCATTCTTCCGCGGCCCCCGACTGGTGATGGCCCGCCGCAGCGGGCCTCGTCTTTGAGTTGGTAGGGGGGGAGTGAGGCGTAGACTCCCCCCCCGCCGTCATGGAGAGGCTAGGCTAGGAGTAGGCCGGGCTTTTTTTTATTAATTTAATTATTAGTCCGTCAGTGACGGTCTGCGTTTGACGCGTATACTAATTAGTAATAAATATAGTCTGACGGACGCAGTGTCAATTTGACACTGTCAATTGTCAAACCTCAAGGACTCAAGCTGAGCAAGTCAGCCAAAGAAACAAAAACGATATTAGAATAATTTTTCATGTAGACCAGTAGAACATTTAAGTATAAAAACTTGATGTCTGTATTCAATAATAATATATTTTAAAAAAGGTCAGTGACTTGAAAAATATTTTTTAATACGAGCCGTACACTGTACACGTACAATCGCACAGCCATAGCCACCGGCACCAGGTGACGTTCGTGCTAAACAAACGCTCTTTGACTATGAATTCGATGAGGAAAGTCGTTTGTTGGTGTGTTATTTATAAAGTGTGTTGTACTACTTAGTCGCTACGTCGTCACGTTATGTCAGCGTTAGCTCTGAGCAGCAGAGCGCGTGTTTTTGCAGCACTCAGGTGTGTCACGCCGCTGCAGGCGAATACTACTCGTACTAGCTTTTACATTTTCATCGTATACAGTTACACCTTTATCAGTGTAACAATTAACGCGCTTAAATTTATGTATTGCCACCAAGTGCATTTTTTTTTAAAATTGACGGGTAATAAATTTTGTTGTTCTATGAAATAATAATTTAAATAATGTAAATTTTCAGGATTTGAAATTATTGTTTTATATTAAGCACAACACACATCAAACTGCATAATGAAAACTATTATGTTTGCAGTTTTTAGGATCCAAACATAGAATAATGAATGAGTAAATAAAATAAAAATAATAATTGCGAACATATGCCCTTAGTACCTATGTAAATTAAAAATAAACTAGCAGTTTTTTCTAAAATTCGTGTAAAATAATGTGGTTCAGTACTCTAAATAATTGTTGTATTATAATTGTAACTGGCCCTACCACTATCTTTTATTCCACTATTTATTATCGATTAGTAGGTCTCAGTCAGGCAATATACAAGGTTACCGTTAAATTTGTGCATGTTAATGTGTTCCTTCCACTGACCTTCTGGTTTCCCCAGAATGGCAGAGGAGGGTAGTACCACTGTGGAGCTCTATATCTATGACCTCACTAATGGGCTTGCGTCTCTGCTGTCACCATCCATATTAGGTGAGTACAAATTTATATTAATTAGTCATAATATATAATAAATTCTCATTACAATCTTTTTGGAAAAGTAGTATTATTGTCACCAAATAAGAAATAATTATATTTTCAACCAATTTTTTAATTTGATATTTTTATATTTAGGAAACTTTACATTGCATGTTTACTAAAAAATATATGTAACAAAAAATCTATTGTCACCAAATAAGAAATAATTACATTTTCAACCAATTTTTTAATTTGATAAGTATTTTTATATTTAGGAAACTTTACATTGCATGTTTACTACAAAATATGTGTAACAAAAATCTGTAAATATTATGTTGCAATGCAAAGCTATAAGTGTATGCACCACATTGTAGGTCGACAGATTGAAGGTGTGTGGCACACTGCTATTGTGGCGTACCAGAGAGAGTTCTTCTTTGGTGGTGGTGGCATCACCAGCTGTGCACCGGTCAGTATACTAGAATACAGTTTATACTATGCAGTATGTGATAATTAATTGAACTAGTGCAAAGTAAACCTTTGTTATTATCTCAACATCAGTTATAAACTTAGTTTTTTATAATATGTGATTTTCCTAATTCTTTGTGATACAATGTGATACAATGCTGTTATTTGATATTCATTATCAAATAACAGCTTATTATCAATTATAATACCTAAGTATCGGGTCCATATTGGCTCACCTAAAGTTCTTTACCCGAAATTGTTCTTCCTAATGATTTGTAATCCGAATGATCACTCTTCCTAAAATTTTTCATCCTAAAGTTTTCATTCATACTATTTGTAGTGCTACCGGCGATGTTCATAACACTCATGTTTCCGAAATTTTTAATTAATAAACATCATTAATGTAAATATATTTAAACTCCTACTGTTTTTTATCATAATGCTTTTATCCCTAAACATAATTACCATAACTGGGAGTTTATACCGCAGTTTTAACCGTACCTAAACCAATAACTATAGGAGCGATTAGGTTCTAACCTAACCCAATAATTGTGAATAGGACCGATTCGTTTCTGGAACTTGACTGAATGACTGGAGCGGGACTTGTATGAATAATAGTGTAAAAGATGGTTATGTTGAGAAAATATAGGAAGACATTATGAAGTTGAATGCTTCGGAATTATGAACATTAGAGACAGAGTAGTTAGGAATTGTGATTGTTAGGGTGAAAAATGTTAGGAAGAACATTTTCGGATTTCCAATTATCGGAGTTGAAAATTTAGGTGAACTTTGGCGCATCCCTAAGTATCATATACTCTGTGCTACCTCTACCCGCAGACAACTAGGTACAGAGGCCAGCACATTAAGCTACCACTATCTGTCAAATTTCTTTTATTGATTTTCAACTTATCATATTGTATTACAAAATGATAAGTTTCATATTCAATTGGGAAAAATTAACAGGTTTGGATACTTTGACCTGCCTGGATAACCTGAGTCTGTACATTGCAACATTGGAGGAGAAGAGTGTTTATGTGCTCAAATGTGGAATTTATCATTTAAGTCAAAGTTGGACTGTCTAATTGAAAATAGTATACTATTCGTTTTTCAGGATTTCCGGGATATTTCCACATTTTTCTGGGGTAAAATATATCCTATTTGTTATTTCCGGTCACATACTATGTGTGTATGAAATTTTATTCAAATCCCGTAAGATATTCGTTTTTCGGGATTTCCGGGATATTCCCAAATTTTTCTGGGGTAAAATATATCCTGTGTTATTCCCGGTCACATACTATGTGTGTATGAAATTTCATTAAAATCCCATAAGTAGTTCTCCTATATCCGTTTTTCGGGATTTCCGGGATATTCCCACATTTTTCTGGGAAAAACAGTAGCCTATACTTTATTCCCGGTCACATACTATTAGGGTACCAAATTACATGTAAATCGGTTCAACTGTTTTTGCGTGATTGAGTAACAAATAAACAAACAAACATCCAAACTTTCACATTTATAATATTAGTATAAATAAATAATAAATAAATAAATTGTTTATTTAGAAAAAAGGTGCAATACTTTTAACACTGTCTTAAAATATTTAAAAATTATGGCTAATTACATTTATATATGCCTGAACTAGGTTGAACCTGTGTTTCAGGCAAGGAAGTGCATAGATAACATAAATTATAAATTAACAACTTAAATACACTTAATTTTATTTATCTATAAAGTATCTAATTTTTATGATCTAACATATACATATATTGAAAAATGTTAAGTACGTTATTTATTTGCATACTACGAGTAACTCTTCTGTTTGTTCGTAAGAGATGCTTTGTAAATATTGACTTAGACTTTTTACAGCTAAAATAATTTAAGTTATAAATATTTAGTTCTTTATTTATCCTGTTGTACAAAAATGGGCCTAGGAATGTAAAGAATCTGGTTATAAAAGTATGTTTTGATGTTGAACTTGAAGTTCCAACTATATCGTTCCGTCTCTTTTTAGTCACGTCAGCATTATAAGTAAGCATGGTGTGTTTTTTTTTATATTAAATGCACTATGAAAAGTTGACGAACAGTCAGCAGTTGCATGATTTGTATAGCAGATGAGTGGGAAAGAAAAAGGGGTGAAAGTTGGCTACTTTTAGGATAGCTCTCTGAGCTCGTTCCAGAGGAAGTAAATTAGTTTTTAGTGCTCCGCCCCATGAAGTTATACAATAAGTAATGACAGATTGGCATAATACCATATATACTTGTGTCATTAATTTTGAGTCTGCGATTGTCCGTAGTTTTTTAAATAAATATATTAATTTACGCACTCTTTTAACCAGACTGTCTATGTGTTGTCTAAAGGAGAATGTGTCGTCAATTATAACCCCGAGATATCAGCAGCAAAGCAGTCACTTAAAGCTTTTGAAGATAGTAGGACAATCACAAGTTATGTTGACTGAAAGATTTTCACATTGATGTGCGTACAGATGCGGGTTAGTATTGTTAAGTTGTGGCTTGCGCATGGAGAAATGAATATACGTGTATAAACTCGTACGTGTGTGTATGATATGATAATATGTGTGAATGGGGGTATAGAACGTTTTTCACCCTCCCAGACAACCTATCAACCCTTAATTCACCCTCAAAGTAGAAAAATTTCGAAAACCGCCGTATATGTACAGTTATTTTTTAACAGAAGCAGGTAAATATATATGAAATTTCGTGCTTCTTATATTGAAAATGACGGACTTCCATACCACCGTTCATCCTTATTTTACGCCCTTAGAGTTAGATTTCCAAAAATCTTCGGTATAATAAAAGGCATCCGTTTGTAGCCCTAGCAGTTTAGGCTCTGTGTTGATGAATCAGATACTCAGGACAAGTAATTTATATTATAGATTATGAATGAATTCACAAAAATCAGAAGATTTGGATAGTAATTTGTTTGGAAAATAATTTAAAAGAAATATAAGGTAAAGGAGCAAAATAAAAATCTAGTCTAATTGTTATCTGTTTGAGTCTGCTTCTTTTTTCTTTTTATAAAAGTCAAAATAATTGATTCAAGATAGACTAATAAAAGTTGGGTCACGCTACAACTTACTTCGTAGCTTCAAATCCACACAGGGAGCCACACCAGATTTCTTCGCACGACAGGAATGACTGTGTTTTTATGCCGGAGAATATTTTGTCCAGTGTGGCATCGCTCAACTCACGTGACGCACTCAATGACATCTGCCGCGGTATAACTGGCTATCTTAAGCCACGCCACTGAATTCGGTTTACCCATTGGCGGGGATACCTCCACCAGAGGTCACCAGATGCGTGTGAGTGTCCTCAAAAGCCGCAGAAGCTATTTCGCAGTACTCAAGCCACCACAGACCACCCAGCTGCCGCAAGATGCAAACTTTCGAGACTGCGGCGACTCTGAGCAAAATATGTCAAACCTATTGGTTTGCCAGTTATGCCCGAGCACCTGCACGAAGGACGATCTCTATGCGGCCATGCCTAACGCTATCGAGGCGTTCATATCACTAGGACCTACAAGGATATTCATGCAATTTGGTGAGTGAAAATAAAAAAAAAAATACGAAACCATAGCCATCAAGTCGACCAGTCGCCACAAGCAGCACACGCATAACGAACGGATTACCCCCCTCCCCATTTTAGAAGGAAGGAACAATGACGCTACCGCAAGCAATGACATCGAAGGGAGCATGACGACTTTACAGCAGGTGTACGATGTACACAACTGATGACCGAGGTCACTAGTAAGTGCATTGCACATTTATGAACATTTACAAAAACTCTAAATAATAGGCCAGTATCTAGCTATGTGGCTAGTATCATCACAACCAGTAAAGTCGACACAAAATAATTTAATAAATGGTCTTGCATAATTTACATGATGAAGGAAAGAGATTGATTTGTATATTATATTTACATTATAGTTGATCACATCTCTAATGTCTCTGCCACTATAGGGTTTTGGCTGATATTTGCAAATGCTGCTACGCTACGGCCATAAATCATAAATGTGCTCAGTAGATATAATAGCATGCAATCATCATAACATTTTCATATGCAACCAATGTTGGCAATGAGAACTTACATACATGCCAACAGGACTTTAATCATCATGTGCGTGCTAAGTTTCTCAAAACGGAAGAATATTTAGTTGTTCACTGTCCCAGTGGGCACGCGTTTCCTCTCAGAATGAACGGGGAGAAAATCTATTTTTTTTTACCTCTGCGTCCTAGTCCTACGTCTAATAGATGTTTTGATATTTAGACTGTGTAGATAGAACACGCAGAATTGAGAACTTGCTATCGGCCGACTTGCTGTAGAGTCGGGTTCCCTGATGAAATTGATTACTTTTATTTATTTGATAAAGTTAGCTATGAATATGTCGGCGAAGTCTGCGTAGTTATCCGTATCCGGACCCAGATTGAAATGCGTTTAGATTATGCGTTGGGATGTCCTCGATCCAAAAAAAAATTTTTGGACCACTGTAAATGGGCCACCCTGTATAATGAGCAAACTGTACTTGTCTATACCATGCAGGTTTCACTTAAATACTCTACGACAAAAGGCAAAAGGCTTGGTAGGTGGAAAAGAAGTCAAGAGTCTGTTAAGTTAAATAAATGTTTATTCTAGATACACAATAGTCAAATGTTAAGTAAAAATATTATAACTAAATGGTTTGATATTGGTAGTTTATGAATGTTAATGTTAAGTATGAATGCACCCGGTCGCGATGGTTCCGTGCAATGCACTGACTCATTTCCGCAACTTACGCTTTTATAAGTGTACACGTTTAATACGTCAATGGTTCGGTAACAGTGCACCGAACAGGTACAATACCTGTAGGAAAATATTCGATGGATTTTTTTGAAAATTACACAGTCGTTCGTTTAACAAAAGCAATCGAATCCTCATTCATATTGATATTGACAGTCAATTAGTAAAATCAGGGCCACATAAGTCATATTTTTTTAAACCTGTGCCAGTCTAGTACAAAAATACTCAAATAGCAAAATACTTCAAAGTGAACCGATTTTAATTAAATATAGTCTAAACGTGGCCCCGAAATAAATATGGGCTATAAATTCCTTTTCAGTTCGTAATAATAAATTCAGTAGTTAAGTATTATTTGATGCGTATTCACACACACATACCTACAGATTGACAGACAAACAGATAGACATTTTTTTTTAAACTATTGAAATGTATTGTGATGCTTATTCTCAGTCCCCCAAATTAGTTTTTTGCAAATATAAGCAATGTACAGATACACGAAACTTACATTCTATGTAGATATAGTTAATGAGACAACAAAGGCCCACGTGTTAGTAAACAAAATACTTAACAACTATGTTAGTCCTACTTATAAAAAATAAATTGAATTAAATAGGTTGGTACATACATACTTAAGTATAATTTTAATGTAATGTGAACGCTGCAACGTATTGGTTTTTTTTAATTACTGTAAAGTTGTATGTGTACCTATGACTGTAAATAAATAAATAAGTAAATAAAATATTTATTATGTTAGATTATATTAGACGAACATGATTAAAATAATATACTTAAATAATGCTTGTCTAACATCTAAAGTGATTCAATAAAGGAGTTGAACTTTTCTCATCAGCTCTCATTTTTCTCATCAACATGCTCTGAATGATGAATGACTTGATCGCGTTCTCTGCAAAAAAGACGATGTTTTTCTCCTCACCATGGCGTAGAAACCGTGAACACGCGCGTGAGCAAACATGTTAGATGCACTACAGAAGCGCGGTAGTTCCAACAGCACTCTGAAGCTGTTATTGTTTTGGACTGTCAGAGCGTCCCGTGCTTTCCTCGTGTAACTGGCCCACAAGCCGCTGATGTAAAAGGTCTGGGAGTAAGACCTAGCCAAAGTTATTTTGACTTCCCTACTAAAAGCAAACCACATATTGATTCTCATAGCTAGAACTAAGAACTTGACGTGGTGAAGAATTTACGTAAGTATGTCACGTTTTCCTTCAAGTTCAAGTAATTCACACGCACCTTCCAAATGTTTTTAGGCTAAGTAGGTAGTATAACTTAACTAAGTTTTATAATTATGTATAACAAACCTATACTTGGCATCAATTTCGATTACTGTAATGACGATGTTCTACAAGATAGGTTTTTTTTGTGTTCTTTTGACACAGTAGTCGCCTATAAAGTTAGAGATGTTAAATTGTTATTACGCCCACTGGCAGCATTATTCTCGAAACATAATTATGTACTTTTTTACACACATTAAAATAGTTAAGACATTTTCGTTCAAGGAAATTCCGCCGAGTGGGAAGATATTTTCGAGTAATAAATGTCGTTACGTCAGGCAACCTGTTATATCTGGCAGAATTTATTCTGAGATATACACATGTCATGTTACTGGTAAAGCATGGAATTCAGGCATTGTATAGAATGCCTCGGTGTTCCGTACAACGCCGAGCCCATATAGGTATTGTATAAAATGTTTTATCAATTCTCATCATTATGTATATTTTTTATACCGTACGGAAAATCCTCATTCCTACCTTCTAGATCCTCTACCATCTGGGGAGGCAGCAGGGTATGTCGGACTCCTACCTCCTATCTACCGGACTCCTACCTGCGCCCTCCGGCGCCCCGAGCGTGTACTCTGAATCGGAAGAGAAGTGGATAGTTGAGTATCCCTTTCCGCCGCCTCTTTTGCGAGCACACCTACAGTAGGAGGCGGTGGTTCTCTCGCTCCCAAGCGCCTCTCCAGCCACTCCTCCATGACGGCCTTACCGCCGCTATCGTGGCGTGCCGTATCGTTATGTACCATGCCGCGTGGTTGAACATAGGTTTTGAATAAAATGCCTCAACAAATACAGGATGTATCAAAAACCCTGTCCGATCCTTAAGGGTCGTATAAGGTGTCGTATTACGTACACAAACACGTAAACGATAATTAGATACGAGATATTTTTTTTTCCCCGATTAATTTAAATATAATTTAAAAAAAAACTAAACCTTTTACATGTCAACACTCAATCCACGAAATAAAGTTTATTCAATTCGATCTACACTAGTGTCAAAGAAACCGCCCGAGCAATTTGCCGCTTTTTGATCCTTTGTCATGTGCCGCCAGCCCGCTCTGTCGCATGCCGCCAAACAAATTTAATGCGAATGAATCTTACCTACTGGGCCTACACGTAGATATTAGCTGATATCGATTAGGCATAGTTATGTTTACCTAATAATTGACGTTCTTTTGTGTTTTTCATAAGTATCAGCTGTTACGTATTAGTCATAGGGATGATTACCTCCTACCGGGCCTACACGTAGGTATCTGCTGGTATCGTACAAGCATCGTGATACCCAATACTTCCGCTGACGCGTAGGTATCAGGAATAGTGTTGCTTACCTAATAGGTACCTAAATAATTATTGACGTTGTTTTTCAAGAAACAATGAACTAAATGTATTGCTTTGTTAAAATTATTTTGTAAAACATGAACTTGATATCTACAAAATTCTGCGATCGTGTTCCTTAAGTGAACTTCCAATAGGTACTTACTGATATTCCACGTCGTGTTTTCGTGGTCTTTCGGCATTAGGGTAATGAGTCTTGTACTCATTCATGGACACTGCTTGACACGTGTTCGTACACGTGTACATGTGAACTTCAAGTTCATGGAGACGTTGGATACACGCTCCGACGGCACTGGCATACCTTGCCTAGCAAACGCACCCCATACTCTCACTCACTCGTAGTCTTTTCGAACATCTGCATAATTGCAGCATAAGCACATTGGAACACGACATTGACAACAGATTGGAATACGACATTACTCACGATACGATAGGTAATCGAGGTGATAAGAGATTCACGGACGTCCGATCGGAAGCGAACTCTACGCGAGACTGACATGTCAAGGACAACAATTGGCTTACACGTGCCGCTCTGTAGGTAGTTAGGTACAGTCTGTCGGCGACGACAAAGCGCGCACGGAGCGGCCCCGCTTGGCGGCATCCTTTGAGGTAAAAATGAAAAATAAATTGGTAAATATTAAAAGATTTCGCCGCTGGGTGGAGTATTGTCAACTTATGAAATTTTCCCATATTTAGTGGAGAATTGTGTAAGTTTATTAGAAGAAAAAAAATCGATACTTTCTGGTTTCTTTAATATCGTATTTTTATTTATGTTTATTAGTAAGTATATAAGAAAAGGAATACGCCTCTTTCGGATCGGACAGGGTTTTTGATACATCCTGTATAGTATAAAATAAATTTACATTGCATACTTTACCTGTGTGGGTTATATTTGCTATTTCAATGTGTTTATTACTTACTTGTAACTCTGTAATGTATAACTGTTTTTTTTTGTGCCTAATAAATAAATAAATACCTGAACGTTATAGGCATATCGGCTACCGGTTTATACAGATTGCCGACCCCGATTGTAGACCCTTCAGGAACGATTCGTTGCTGACTGTATTTTAAATATTGAAGCATCTTTTCCAGGCGTTTTGTCGCGTTGAAGTTTGTGGCGATATTGTCCCCTTAGTTTTTCATTGTCATAGATATTATTTCCCTTGTGTACGGTTGTGCACATGAGTTTTAGTATTGGTAATTTTTTTGTTGTAATTACTTAGCACAAGAGGTGCAACACGCCAAAAACTATCCCATTGCAAGGGACATGCCTCACATGCGGTGTAATTATATTTTCGCCTGTTAGTAATACCTAGTTCGAGTGAGGAACTAGGTTGGTTCATGTTTATTTCTTCTGAATGGATAAGACTTCAAGTATTATCCATGTTGGTGAGATCCTGATGTAGAGATCGCTACAAGGAGTCAGCATATTAGCGTATGACTGGCTTGGTTTTATTATGAACAATTAATCATTTAAATTTTATTTAGTACAATGTCTAGTAAAATAGTGATTGATGGTTGTCAGAGGATTCCCTTGGCTTTCGAATATTATATTCAAAAGTCAAGAACTATTATATATATAGAACTATTATAGTTATAAGCCGAGAGTTTCATTTTCACTCCACTCCCACGATCCCCTTAAGTAGGCCAGATATTATATAGATATTTGAGAATTTATAAGAGGCTTAATCATATTTGATGACGTCATGCAACGGGTTATTGAGCTCCCTTGTGGTTGAGCTACACAATACTGAAGCATGCGTGCCGTCGGTGTCGGCTGGGACAGGTCTACTCAAAGCTGCTGTTGCTCTTTATTTAAAAGGCCATTTTGGACATTGCTATGCATTGTGACACTATTATGTCTGGACTTTAAAAGATACCATGATTCTCTGTATTTTAGGCTATTCTTCGCATATTCTTCTCAGTTCTCCTCTATCAGAGGTCATCAGTAAGGAAAAACCGGCGCGTAAACATTTCACGTGCATTTGCAACTGTGTCTTTAGAAGATCTATTTACAGAAATAAATTTAATATAATTTGTAATTTAACACAACACAATCATTATCAAATAGGCAAGTAATAATGGGTAATAATATCGGGCATAAAGAAATTATAAAATATCACACGGGTCCTATAATGTCATAGCGTACTGTAATATTAGGAGCGTATAAATACATTTTATAACACGAGTAGGTAGTTTGCTATTCTCACTGGTTGTTTATTTTTAGACATGATTGTGTAGATATTATAAGTTCGACGTATTGCATATACCTATGTCGACGTAGTGCACTGTGCAACCCCCTCTGACATGTGAAGGACACAGGGACATTCCCGCAGAGCTGGTCGAAGACGTAAATACCTACGCAATAAACATCACATTCGCACCTATCCTCCAGTTTCTTTCTAATTCTCACAATAAATTTATTTAGATCAAAGTGACGACATCGACCGCTACGCCAAATATCTTTTTTAGATTTCTCTGCTTTATATATTTAGGCTCCCTAAACAAAATAAATAAGTCTGTTTGATAACCACGCGAAGCTAGATTAGAACATAAAATATTTTTCCGATAAGTGACAATTTTTAGTGACCAATAGTATCAATATTACACATATTTATTTTTATTATAAACAGAATGGCAAATAGGTACAGCCACTTATGAAATATCGAGTCCAGGTGTAACGGTTCCGAAATACTTTCCGATAAATTACGAATTGCTACATCAAGCTTCTGAAAAACGAATAAATTGCTGAACGCAAGAACGTCGTACGAGCTTCTAAAATCGAGTTGTGCCTAGAATAGGCCCATAATTAAAGATGCAGCGTGCGCCCGTGCGCCAGTGTGCTTGTGCCGCCCGTAGCGATATGTTGCAGGAACTCATCAGAATTAGGTTAATAATGCATCCGACGCACTCTATATTTCCGAACACTCAAAATAAGCATCTCGAAGCGCGCGCATCTCGCTCCACTCACCCAGCCGCAACACAAACACGTGCAACTCACACGTACTGAATTCTCATTTCTTACAAAGACTGAATAATCGTGATAGGAAACGAACGAATATCTTAGTCACTCTTAATCAATTTGAATTGTAAATGTATTAATAATAATATGAATGAATTAGCTGATGTTCCTGAGTTAGTTAACAAGGTTGGACTACGCGTGCCCACTGCACATCTACGAAGAACAAATCTTCTCGATTTACCTCTAGTGAGAACAACGTACAGACAAAACTCATATGTTGTAAGAGCATGTCGTACATTTAACGGGGAGTGTCGGATAGTCGATCTTGACTTATTTGCTTCAAGTATTGCTTAATTAAAAAAAAAAAACATCAGCAAAAATTTCTTTGTGTCCTAATAATAGTGTTGTGGACCTATATTATTTAATCTAGTAGTTGACACATCGCTATCTGTTTGTGTGTTGTAGATTATAGTAATACTCATATGTGAATACTTGTAATTGGCCATTTGCTACTAAGTTTTTACTTATAAAATTGTTTGCTGTAAGTTTTCCTAAAAGAATAAAATAAAATAAATAATAAAATATACAAAGTGTCCAGAGAGTCGTGGATCCCGTCAACCGCGGTTCGGCCATATATCGTGATCTTATCAGAAAGCTTATCAGATATAAAATTAAAATTGTCATTGGATTTGTAATTATAGATTAGTAATTCCCTCTTGAAATCAGAATACATGAATAAAACAGTATGCAATCTTTTAAAACCTATGTGCGCAAAACTATTAAATTATTAATCTTGATACTGATTTTCCTGTTTGTATATAATCACCCATACAGGGTGAATTTTTCAAGTGGCCCTGGATGAGCAAATCCGAGACTATAAGGGATACACGTATAACGCATTGCACGTTTATTTGTGGAATAAATGTTACGGAATAAGTAGTGTAGACCCGTTCACACGTCGTTTGTAATGCAAAAAAACATACATTGCTAAAAGCGTTTATCCAATACCCACCGGACTGTCAAGCAAACCGAATGAACTTTTACCTTGTTAGGTCTGATGCTATAAGTTTTTTTTTATCTATAAATATTTTACATTATTATCTAATATATAAAATTCTCGTGTCACAGTTTTCGTTGCCATACTCCTCCGAAACGGCTTGACCGATTTTGATGAAATTTTTTGTGCTTATCGGGGAGGTCTGAGAATAGGCCAACATCTATTTTTCATACCCCTAAATTTTTTTTTTATGGCAAAACAACGTTTGCGGGGGCAGCTAGTCTAATATATAAAATTCTCGTGTCACAGTTTTCGTTACCATACTCCTCCGAAACGGCTTGACCGATTTTGATGAAATTTTTTGTGCTTATCGGGGAGGTCTGAGAATAGGCCAACATCTATTTTTCATACCCCTAAATTTTTTTTTTTATGGCAAAACAACGTTGGCGGGGCAGCTAGTTATTTTATATTACATTATTGTACATAACCTTCATCGATTATTCTGACAGCCTCACACATAAATCAATATTTATAGACTTGCAAAACTAAGAAATAGAGCCAACATAATATCAATCTGCTTAAAAACATCTACCATTATAGCACCGCTGCCATAATCAAATAAAAAAATAAATCTTCACAGCGACATTAGAAGAGATTTTTAGGAATCTTGCAGATCGCTGGTACGAGTTGGTGGGAAAAAGTTCGCGAATGACATAGTGCTTTTTCATCCTCAGCATCTGAACTAGGCACCATGATCACTGAGCTCAAACGAGCAGGCGAGGTTGGTTTGAAGATGAATATGTCAAAAACCAACCTGATGACTTATAACACGAAAATAGGTTAGAAGTCGATGGCCCAGAAATAGAATACGTCCAAGTCCAAGAGTATATATATCTGGGCAAATTAGTCTCTTTCCAGGCGAGACAAGAAAAAAAAATCTAAAGACGCACTGAAAACGCCTGGAGGCGTTATACGGCGGTCAATGTGGAACTGTGGGCAAGACTCACCAACGAGTGGAACCCACACAACGATAGACGACGCCGCGGCAGGCCCAAAAGGAGTTTGCGGGACGAGCTAGACCTATATTGGAAGGATTGACCGCAGAAAGCTTTAAACCGAGATGAGTCGATGAAGGCCTTTGCCCTGCAGTGGGTCATTAATGGCTACATAAAAAATTATATCTTTTTGATATATTGTGAATTTAAAGGATGGACCCAAAATCTGTTGTAAAGGTGACGAAGTCGCTGGCGTCTTCGATAGTTACAACAACGCGTGGATCCATCAGACACATTTACACATTGTGAGCGCTATATGAAAACTGTGACCTTTCATTTTTACACGGAGAAAATTGTATCAAGTGAACAACCCACTGTTAATACGGTTTAAATCGAAAATTATAAAAACGTTTGGTGTATTGCCGTTTAAAGATACCGTACCTAAGCAATAGCGAAAATGGAGTGTCAGGACCGATTCTGATCAACACAAACTGCATAATTGGGTTTTTTAAAAATCATGTTTTTTATTTTAATCTGCTTAGAGAACTCCATAGTTACTGTCTAAACATCTGTTTATTTGCGTCTCTAAATCGTTTAAAACGTTAAGATGCAAATAGGAATATACGTTTGCAAACATACACTGTTATGTACCTATTTGTTTGGGGTGTATGCATCTAGGTATACATTCAATTTTATGTCCCTATTTCATACTTTCTCCGTTCCGTGGTGGGTAATGAGAAAAAATTATGAGTCTAATTACCCGTGACACGTAGATAAAATTACACTAGGAATACAACATAAACAAGTTTATTGACACTAGGGTTAAGATTTAAAATGCATAATTATGTTTGTTCCTTTGTGGCACTCTAGAGAGAGACAAATCGCCGATTTAGATGATTCTTACGACAATCTTTTTGTCTTAATCTTGCGAGTGTCACTAAAGACATGACAGTAATACAAATTTAATATTTTGTGAATTTTTAATGGATCCCAACTGTTAAAGTCGCCATGTTCCTGAGGTCTTAATTGTTTATTTCCAATCAGATTAAAAAAAAATGTACCTAGAAATACTGTTAAAGCAATGGACTGAGGCTTGCTTTGATTTTCGCTGATCCTGACTAGTTAGTAGGTACCGATTTGTTAAATAAGAAGTGATTACTTGACTGAATTTACTCCTGGTAAAGAAGTTACTAAAGGTAAGGAACGCAGTGACAGTGGTACGTTGACGATTGCAGGGCGGCACGCAGCTGGGCCCGCCGCACCGCGTTGACCAGCTCGGACAGACCTTCGTGCCCTTCCAGGTGTTCGTCGACTACATACAGGGACTCTCCACCACCACATATAGGTTAGTACTGTCAGTTTCTTAGGAATTTTTTTTTTTTTTTTTTTTTTATGTGATAGGGTGGGCAAACGAGCAGACGGATCACCTGATGGTAAGCGATTACCGCCGCCCGCTGATTACCGCTGTCAGTTTCTTAGGAATTATGTAATGTACGTCATTGAAACCTGATAGGCTGCTCAATGCTCATGGTTCACCTGATACACTTGTACAGAACTTTTCTTTTGTCAGTCGCGTATATTTTTTAAAATATGTTTATATTAAATATTTCTGAATATTATGTATCTATATTACTATAAATGTATATAAATATAAACTTCAATAAATTGCTGATCATTAGTCTCGTTAAAACTTAAAAAAATGGACCGATTTCGATGTTTTTTTATGTGTGCGTTTGTCAAAGTCATACATTTTATTTCAATTAGACCATTACGGCACTTTTGAAAAGTTAAAACTAGTTTCACGGTTCCAAAAAGTGGGTCTTATGGAGAAGAACCGGAAAGAAACTATAGACACTCTTTTTAAAAAAACATTATAATAGTGTTCATCTTGGTTTACAATATAGATCATTATACCTAGTTCATGAGAACAATGCAGTTTGATGTCTATTATTAAATTAATCCCGTATAATAAACAGAAAAAAAAAGAGATTGCCATTGACAATAAAACACAAAAAATATGTAAAATATTGACTTGTAAAAATGTTTTTAAAAGATCTATTTACAAATAAAATAAAAAAAAAGAACAGTAAGAGCTGACCTTCGAAAAGCAGTGATAACCTAGTGGTATGTCCATTGGACTGCCAAGTTGAAGGTCTCGAGTTCGAACCACACACACACACCTCTGACTTTTCGAATTCATGTGTGTATTAATAATTAATTATCACTCGCTTATTTATTTATTTATTTCAGGCAACAAGGCCCATAAAAAAATATAATAATACAATATAAAATAGAACAAAAAATAAAATACTATAAAATATATAATAAAAAAAAAACTAGGTATTACTTTTTCAAACGTAAATTCGTCGTGCGTCGCTCGGTGTTAGGTATCCGGCCTCGGAATCGCCGGAACAGTACACCTTTCGGCCAAAACTCCTCCTCCATGAATGTCGACAGATGTTCGGTCGGTACTCTAACCACAAACGAACTGAAATTCACATTGTGACTAGAGTCTAACCGTTCGACCCTCAGAGTGAGATTGCTCTAAATTGCAATATACTCTACAATCTCCTCGCTTTTTGTAGAGTAATGCAGCCTGGACACGTAGAGCGGCTTCACTGATGTTTCGGTCCGGTCGGTGCAGTCCCGCACTTGTTTAGACGGTTAGGCTTCCTCTTCTTCTTCTCCACCTTGATGAAGCCATCCTTATCTTCCTGGTCCCCTGGACCGCCGTCTTGCAAAACCTTCCCATTTGATTCGGAGCGGCTCTGCTTACCCCCTATTTTATTTGATGTCGTAGTCTGCAATACAGCGGGTTTGCTGGTTGCGATGTACCTACATGTGACGTTACCTCTATCGAGGCAAGTGTTGCTAGTGTGCTCCAGGGCAAATGAGTTGCTGCACACAGATGTATGTGGCCCGATGCAAGTTGCTTCGATTGGCGGTGCCAAGTATTTTACAACTTTTACAGATGATTTTTCAAGAAAAGTTTATGTTTACACTATAAAAAGTAAGTCAGAAGTATTAGAAAAATTTATTGAATACAAAAACCGAGTAGAAAACGAATTAAATAAAAAGATAAAAAATTTACGCAGCGATAATGGATCAGAGTATGTTAATAAAAACTTCAGTAATTACTTAAAGAGAAACGGAATATTGCATCAGACTTCCAGTCCTTACACGCTACAACAAAATGGTCTTAGTGAGAGAATGAACCGGACTCTTATTGAACGGGCAAAATGCATGATACTTAATGCTGATTTACAGAAGAACTTTTGGGCTGAAGCTGTAACAACTGCAGCATATATAATTAATCGGTCACCCACACATGCTCTCTCAGACATTACACCTCATGAAGTATGGACTGGACAAAAACCTGACCTCAGTAATATGAGAATATTTGGCTGTCCTGCTATGGTGCACATACCCAAAAAAAGCGACAAAAATTAGATGTGAAATCTCGTTCACTAATCTTTGTTGGGTACAGTGAGTGTACAAAGGGCTACCGTTTTATAGACCCGAAAAATAAAAAAGCAGTGATAAGTCGGGATGTAATTTTTCTCGAAGAAAGTGTCAAAAGAAAAATGGTAGAATTATCTTCTTTTTCAGCACCTGAAACAAAAGTTAATGATATTAATCAAGAAAAACATAAAATTAATATATTAACAGTAACAGAGAAAAATAATAACAATGATGGAAGAAAAATACCTAAAATATACTTAAATGAACAGACATCTGGTTCAATTTCACAAGATGAGGAAAATACAGATGGGGAAGATCAGTCCCCTTCAATATGAGCCATAGTACTTCAGATACTACGGAATATGATGATCCACTAGATGAGACATACTTACCAAATGAGAGTATTGATACACCTGAAAATACAAATATTATTAAAACCCGTCGACAAGCAAAATTGCAAGCAAATAATGAAAGTTCGTCTTTATACATTTGCATGAATGGTGAGTCAACATCAAGCTTTCTTAATAATGATCCGCAGAGCTTAGAAGAAGCTCTTCAAAGTAATGAATCTGATGAATGGAAACAGGCTATGAAGGAAGAGTATAAGTCTCTAATTGATAACAATACTTGGTCTTTAGTGGACTTACCTAAAGGGAAGAAAGTTATTCCTTGTAAATGGGTTTTCAAACGAAAGATTGATCAAAATGGAGAAATAGCTCGTTATAAGGCTAGACTCGTAATTAAGGGTTACAAACAAAAAAAGGGAATTGATTATAACTAGACATATGCACCTGTTGTACGTTACACGTCAATCAGATATCTGATAGGTGTGGCTGCAAAATACAATTTGGAAATTTATCAAATGGATGCCATTACAGCATTTTTGCAAGGGGAAGTTGATGAAGAGATATATATGTCACAACCACCCAATTTTGATCAAGGAGAGAAAGTATGTCATTTGAATAAAGCTATTTATGGCCTCAAACAAGCCAGTAGACAGTGGAACAAAAAGTTTAACTCTGTTTTATTAGAAATAGGCATGAAGCGATCACAACTTGATCCTTGCATTTATTTTCGCATATTGAACAAAACTGACATTCTGTTCATCTCAGTCTATGTCGACGATTTGCTTTTATTTTATAATAATTCTAAAACTGGTGAAGAAATAAAAAAGAGGCTTAATCATAGTTTTAACATGAAAGACATTGGAAAAGCAAAACAATGTATTGGATTTAGAATAACACATGAGAAAAACAAAATATCATTGGATCAATCAATGTATATTAATAAAATACTTGCTCGTTTCGGTATGAATAACTGTAAACCGATCTGGACTTCATGTGATCCAAATATTCAGTTAAAGAAGGCCAAAAATGAAGAAGAAATATTGAGAAACATACCTTATCAAGAAGCCATTGGGTGCTTATTATACTTGTCACAAGGAACAAGACGTGATATAACATATATTGTA
The DNA here is from genome assembly GCA_964056405.1 of Acronicta alni. NCBI lineage: Eukaryota > Metazoa > Arthropoda > Insecta > Lepidoptera > Noctuidae > Acronicta > Acronicta alni. The sequence continues at coordinate 245,119 of OZ043920.1, forward strand.
AATTCATTAAGTAGATATAATGGCCAACCTACTGCAGAGCATTGGACTACACTGAAAAGAGTCTTAAGATATTTAAAAGCTACCATCAGCTATAAATTGACATTTGATGGCACTTTAGATGGTAATATTAAAGGCTATTGCGACGCTGACTGGGCCAGTCATGCTGAAGATCGTAGATCTTGCACAGGATACCTTTTTATTTTTCAGGGTGCTGCCATAAGTTGGTGCTCAAAAAAACAACCAACTATAGCCCTATCCAGTACGGAGGCTGAATATATATCTTTGGCCTCTGCCGTACAGGAAGCACTTTGGCTGAAACAGTTAGAAGAAAATTTCTGGCCTGAACTGTCAGCTACTCCTATTGTCATAAACTGTGATAATCAAAGTGCTATTAGTATTTCGGGAAACGAAAGTTACCATACACGGAGCAAACACATTGATGTCCGCTACCACTTTGTCAGAGAGAGAATTGCTGACAAGCAAGTTCTAGTAAAATATTAAAGGAGTCAAGACATGGCCGCTGACGCTTTGACCAAAGGACTGCATAGACCAAAACATGAAGCCTTCAGCAGAATAATGGGTCTGCGTTCAGGAGAGAATGTTGGGATAAACGCAGACGTGCGCCTAGCAAAGGTTTAATAGCAATAACACATTTCTATGTGCGCTTGCTCTATGATTTCCTCCGCCCCTCTGTAAAAAGTCACTACACGTGCTCGGTAATGTTCTAGAATAATTAGTCTAAATAAATAGTCTTTCTTCAGTTACAAGTCTTGATTTATTTATTTCATCAGCAAGGACGGCGGCGGCGCATGTTGCTTTGCAAGCTAAATCGGTGGTTGGGGACGCATGAGCTGAACTCGCCGACTCAAAACTGCCGATGGTGGCATTTTGTGCCCCGCGACGTGTGTTTACATTAGAGACGTCCGGCGACCTACTTGTCGAGACAGTGTTGCGTAATAACACTACTTCGGCATGAAGTTCCCCTATGGTGTTGTTCGACATGTCCAACTTGGACTGTACTTCGGCCAGGCTGGCTTTCAAGGACGTTATATCCTTCAGCAACCTGGTGACGTCGACGTGGTCGAACGTGACGGGGGGCAGCTTGTGCAGCTCCTTCGCCACGAAAGCGGGCACATCATCTGGGTCGACCTCCTTGAACAGGGTGATGATGTCCTGAACGCTCTTTTCTGTTCCATCCTTCCGGCGGGACGGCATCTGGTCGACTCTTCCGAGAGTTTGGAATAGCAGCAACTTGGCACTGCTTACCTCCTCCTCTTTGTAGGGCGATTTGCAGATCTGCATGATGCATCCATCCATATAATCAATAGCATGCTGAACGAATGCCAACAGCTCGTTGGCTATGAGTTGCTGTGAACTCATAGCGACGCAATAGACAGCAGTGGCTACCGCCGCGCAAAACGCGAATTAAATATTCATGCCGAGCAGCACAAAACACGTCCGTGTTCGAGCGCGCGTTGCATTGCATTGCTTAAATTGCTTAAACGGTGAAGGAAAACATCGTGAGGAAACCTGCATGCCTTAGAGATTTTTCTCGACGGTTTGTGAAGTCTGCCAACCCGCACTAGGCCAGCAAGGTAGACTATAGCCTAATCCCTCTCAATATGAGAGGAGACCCGTGCCAGTGGGACAGTATATGGGTTGATGATGAAGAGCTGACCAGCCCCGACACACGGCACCCGTTCACCGTTTTTTTTGACAACCGGCTACCTTAGCTGCCAGCAAAAAAAGAACTGTGGGTCCATTCGTGGCCTAGATTCACAATTGGCCCGGTAGGTGGCGCTGCAATCGGGTTACAGGACAATGTCTGCCGGGCCAGCTAGTAATTAATAAAAGTGTGGGTAATTTGTTAGTATACCTACTTAGGGATTAATAATATCAATATAGAAAGAAAGAACGAAAGATTTATTTGCACAGAATACAGGTGGTACCAGATATAGCCATGGTGCATAGTTCAAGCTATATTCTGCCTGTATTAGGCATGCAAATATTTATAATTATATAAAACAATTAAAATACTTACATAATAATTATACACTCAAGGGCACATTTAACCGCCCACTTACATTTTGTCGATTTCTTTAAAATTCTATCGTAATTTAATTAATTGTGTTATAATACAACATTGGGTGAACCTTTACAAAAACAAATGAACCATGTGTAAGTTGTGAAGTGGTTTAATTAAGACAAAAAATTAAAAAAGGGACACCCGGATGGAACGAAGTTCCTTTCATTAAAATTTAATAATAAAAAATAAAAAACCTGTATACACTCAACAATTCACAACGCGCGAAATTCAAATATTGTCATTCACTCAATAATTCGAAATTCAAATATTGTTGACAAGCAAAAAGTGTCGTGACAACTTTTCGTAAGAAAAGAATTTTTTCCGTCTAGCCCCCTATCACAACGCGCGATATGGAACTTCGTTCCAAAAATGAGAATATGCTGTTTTCGTAACAAAAACAAAAATTTGCAAAATTTTAATTTAATAAAAAAGTATGCTCTAAATTATCACACTAATAATGAGTATTTCCTCCTCTGGCCCTAATGACCTCTTCTAAGCGATTCGAAAGCCCGGCCAGTATGTCTTGGATGTCCCTTTGTGGAATGTTTTCCCACTCCTCAACAGCTGTAGTTTTTAGCTCATCGATGGTCGTAGGAGCTGGTGTACGACTCCAAATCCGTCTTTTTAGGTTGTCCCATACATGCTCTATAGGGTTCAGGTCAGGACTCCGAGCTGGCCATGGTAAACGCTGAATATTGACGGCGTCCAAGTAATCCGTGACAATTCTCGCGGTGTGTGCACGAGCGTTGTCGTGTATTAAAACAAAATTATCGCCAATGAATGGCGCTAACGGCATCACATGTGATTCTAGGACTTCTGTCACGTACCTGTGAGCATTAACGCTACCTCTGTTGAAGACGACCTTCTCTGTACGGGCGTCGTAAAAAATGCCACCCCACACCATTGTCGAGCCTCCCTCGTAGCCCACTTTTATCGTTTCAACCACAGCACATTCTGCAAACCTTTCACCGTGGCATCTATACACACGCTGCCGTCCATCAGGCCCTTGTAAACCGATTCTTGATTCATCAGAGAAGAGAACTGCCTTCCATTGTTCCGAAGTCCAATTTAAATGTTCTCGAGCAAATGCAAGTCTCGCTCTTCTGTGAGCTACGGTCAGTTCTGGGACTCGATCTGGTCGAAATAATCGCAGATCCCTCTCCGCTAACCTTCTTCTTATTGTTCTTAGGCTCACACTTACATTTTATACCTAAAACAAGCGGTTACGAGCCTCAGAAGCCGTCGTGAACCGATTTCGAAGAACGTTCGAGACGATGTAACGGTCATCTCTTTCTAATGTATACCTTCTACGACTTTGCCCAGGCCTCCTTGTGAAGGAACCAGTCTCTCTGTAACGCCGGATAGCATCTTGAATAGTGGTTCGTGGATATCCAAGCATTCGTCCAATCCGACGCTGACTGAACCCAGCGTCTGCAAGTGCTACAGCTCTGGCTGCTCCAGCTGCGTCCAGTGGAATTTTTTTTGCTGTAAATAGGATAACAACCCTCCAACACCTCGGTTTTATTCGAAAAAAAGGTTACGAAACGTTTTAAAACAAATGTATCCTTCACACAGAACAAGAGGCGAGACTGTCAAATTTCGACTAAACTGATTATTGTTGAATACAAACCACAAAAGTAAACAAAACGCGAGTATGATTGTTTTGTTTATTTGAAATATACCCACTTAAGAAGCTACGCTTAGTAGTCAAAGTGTAAGTTAACGTAAACAAGCGATATTGAATTCGAGATGAGTGGGCGGTTAAATTTGCCCCTGAGTGTATATATTATGTATTACTGACAAAATGTCAAGTTATCTTATTATTTAGCATATTTGTATTATTGTAACATTACATTATTTAAAATTTTACAAAAAGTCAGATTCGTTAGTTTTATGTCGCATAAACTCTTCTATTGTATAAAAGCACTTATCTACTAGCCATTTTCTCAACTTAATTTTAAAATATTTAAATGGGAGTTCCCTGAGATTCTTAGGCAATTTGTTAAAAACTGATATGCACATGTGATAAACATTCTTTTTATTTAAAGTGGTTCTACAAAATGGAATAATTATTTTAGTAGTATATCTTGGTCTGTATTTAGTTACATGTTCCCCTTTGAATTTGAAAAAATCGTTATACTTCCTTACAAAGACTGATACTTCAAAAATATGTCAGCAATGTTTTTTTAAATGAAGGTTTACAGTATTCAAGTGGACTTGCTCCACAAATAGCTCTTAAACATTTCTTCTGTACAATGAATGCTTGACCAATATAAGTCGAATTCCCCCATATTATTATCCCATACCTAAGGATTGACTCTACATAACCTTTATATGCTATTCCTGCAGTCTTTTCATCTGACACGATACGAAGTTTTCTAAGGGCGTAGACAAAACTGCTTAGTTTGAGGATAACATCGTTTAAGTGTTGTTTCCAGTTACAAAATCCATCCAGAGTTATACCTAAGAACTTTATACTGTCAGCTTCTTGTATAATGTCATTTTCTATCTTTAAGTTAATATTATTATTATCAGACTGTTTACTGTTTACTATGTATCAAATTTTATGAATTTTGTTTTTGACAGATTTACATTTAAATTATTAGCTTTTAACCATTTTAATGTAGATTGTATCTCTTTACTTATTTTAATTTCGTGAGATGTGGCTTTATCCTTAAGTGGCACTATTATAGATATGTCGTCTGCAAATAGTATACTTTGACAATTTATTGAATCCCTCCCTTGTGGAACGCCATATTTACTGACGTACGAGTTTACGACTACAATATCCATGTTTCAATAAATTCAAACCTATTTGTTCCAGTCCTTCGTCATATAACCTCTTGGAGCACAATTGTAATCACTTCAGTGACGAGGTAGCACAGTTCCTATGTGGTGTGCACATCCCTAAACACATCGTGGCACAGCCTGACGAGCTGCTGGCGCCGACCACACGCGCCGCTGTGCAGGCGCTGCTCGACAACCTCGTGCCGCACTCCTCGCAGGTACACACATACACACATACACGAAGCGACGAGCTGCTGGCGCCCACCACGCGCATCCGTGCAGGCGCTGCTCGACAACCTCGTGCCGCACTCCTCGCAGGTACACACATACACGAAGCGACGAGCTGCTGGCGCCCACCACGCGCATCCGTGCAGGCGCTGCTCGACAACCTCGTGCCGCACTCCTCGCAGGTACACACATACACACATACACGAAGCGACGAGCTGCTGGCGCCCACCACGCGCATCCGTGCAGGCGCTGCTCGACAACCTCGTGCCGCACTCCTCGCAGGTACACACATACACGAAGCGACGAGCTGCTGGCGCCCACCACGCGCATCCGTGCAGGCGCTGCTCGACAACCTCGTGCCGCACTCCTCGCAGGTACACACATACACACATACACGAAGCGACGAGCTGCTGGCGCCCACCACGCGCATCCGTGCAGGCCCTGCTCGACAACCTCGTGCCGCACTCCTCGCAGGTACACACATACACGAAGCGACGAGCTGCTGGCGCCCACCACGCGCATCCGTGCAGGCGCTGCTCGACAACCTCGTGCCGCACTCCTCGCAGGTACACACATACACACATACACGAAGCGACGAGCTGCTGGCGCCCACCACGCGCATCCGTGCAGGCGCTGCTCGACAACCTCGTGCCGCACTCCTCGCAGGTACACACATACACGAAGCGACGAGCTGCTGGCGCCCACCACGCGCATCCGTGCAGGCGCTGCTCGACAACCTCGTGCCGCACTCCTCGCAGGTACACACATACACACATACACGAAGCGACGAGCTGCTGGCGCCCACCACGCGCATCCGTGCAGGCGCTGCTCGACAACCTCGTGCCGCACTCCTCGCAGGTACACACATACACGAAGCGACGAGCTGCTGGCGCCCACCACGCGCATCCGTGCAGGCGCTGCTCGACAACCTCGTGCCGCACTCCTCGCAGGTACACACATACACACATACACGAAGCGACGAGCTGCTGGCGCCCACCACGCGCATCCGTGCAGGCGCTGCTCGACAACCTCGTGCCGCACTCCTCGCAGGTACACACATACACGAAGCGACGAGCTGCTGGCGCCCACCACGCGCATCCGTGCAGGCGCTGCTCGACAACCTCGTGCCGCACTCCTCGCAGGTACACACATAAACACGTAGGTACACATATACGTGTGTTTCTCAGCCCCAATAAATGTTGGTCAATGAAAGTGGCACAAGTCTGAGCAGTGCCGTCAGCAAAACCAAGCCACTAATAGACCACCGTTGATAAATTGAATGTAAATGAGAAATTACATGCTCATGCCAAATAAGTATATAAATAATACTAAATTGTTGGAGCTTTGTAGTTTGATAGTATGATGAGTGGGTTGGGCGTCGTTCGCAGAACGTGAGTGATTTGAGTGGCAGCGACCCCGGTTGTGAACGCACATCTCGCAGGCGGCCCCATGATAACAACGATCCGGGCTCATCATCCCACTGAAAACTTGAAAGGCAAAATGAAAAGAAAAATATCTGCGTGAGTTTACACACTCCTCACTCCCTGAAAATTCTTATACAAGTCCACATGGTACTCCGGCTTAGTTTACCATCCTGTCAGACCTAGCTCCATGACTAAAATAACACTTCTAGTTAAGCAAATGAGCTCTTTAGCAATGAATAGTCTAAAGCTGGAACAATATATTTAAGTACCTTATAATAGTAATTTGATTTTATTTCAGCAACGCGCAATAGGTATTACAAAAACCATCCTTGTTATATTAAACTGAACGCTTAGAGCGTTCAGTTTAATATAACGTCTGTATTTATTGCAGCGTCGACAACCGACTTACTAAGGATTAGAGACATAAGTTTGTATTCAAATAACTCACGGGCCGTCGTCAAATGTAACAAACAAGTAACTAACGTTTGTTGGGCAGACGGTGTACTCGAACGGCGGCGCGCGCCACAACCGACAAGACAGCCCCGACTACCTCACGCTCAACACGCAGATAGAGGAAGCCAGGTAAGTGATCAATACTAAATTTTATTCTAAGAGGGTGCACTATATACATGTGGATCATAAAAACAGTTCATAATTTTTTGCAGTTGACACTTTTCAAATGTGTCGCCTGGGACACGCCATTCGTTAACATACATAGCTACTTGACAGATTTTTACATCTAAATATCACCCATTAACATCAAATATCACTCAAACATATCAAATAAATAAATAAATTGTGTTGCCTGGTAACTGTTAAGCCTTGTCCACATTTGTATAATTTTAGCATACCTAGGGGGCTAATATCAAGCAAGCACCCCAGCAATATATTTATTTCACGCCTGTTTCCCTGAGAGGTTAAGCCGAGGTGTATTTATTTCCCCACAGTTCGACGGTATGTTTAGATCCCATGTACCTAATAGGGAAGAACCTATTGCCATTAACCGGGCACAAATTCAAGTTTCGAGTTGCTACTGAGAATTTCATGAATTTCAGAGAAAAACTCGATAACACTGCTCGACCTGGGAATCGAATCCTAGCGTAGCAGTCGCGCTTACGACAACTTTATATAACTATATTAGGTAGTATTATAAAGCTGAACAGTTCGTTCGTTCGTTCAGTTACGCGCTAATCTGAGAAACTACTGGGGGTCTACTCACTAAGCACGAAGTCCGTCGTTTCGACCTTAGTTACGGGAGTTTCCTACTCCGTATCACCTACGGATGAATGATTTGTTCGGGGCGCGAACTAAGAATGAAAGACAACACAATTTGACAGATGTCGCTACTCATGTGTTTTTACCCGTCCGAAAAATTGAATTTGACACTTGTTTTATCGGACTCCAAAGTTTCGGAGAAGTTCCGAACGGCTCGTAACTTCGTTGACGGAGATAGGGAGTAGACCCTCTGGTTGGAATTGAAAAATTGTGTTGGATAGTCCATTTATCGCTTTTATAACCTTAGGCTATATAACATCACGCTACGACCAATACGTAGGAGTGGAGTGTAAGGTTGGGAGATAATATATAATGAAACGCTCTGACTGCTGGATAGTAACTAACTCTTTATTAAGTAAACATGCTTTATATTAGTAAAAGGGTGATACATACTTATGTATAGCTTACATACTACACCTCCATCGAAAGGAAAAAAAATAATAATAATATGACAGTATTATTTTATTTACTTACAACAAACATAGTAAATAAATCGCATTTGTTTTTTTTTTAACATCTGAATACATAGTTCTAAATATTTGTTTTATTTAGATTACATTATAATGTAAAGTAAGTAAACATAACAATGTTTTGTATAGATACATTGAGTAAAAGTTAAGTTGAATACAACAATTAATATAAAATATAAGGTGTAAAATAGTAAAATATGTATATAAGAAAATTTCAATCATGAATAATATAGCTTAGTCCTATTCTTGTGTACTAAATCGGTTTTACCATTTTCTTTTAATATTTCAACATTTGGTGCAACATCTTTGATTACCAAGTATGGTCCATTATAAACACTTTGAAGTTTGTTTCCAGTCTCATTTCGTACAAGTATCAAGTCGTTCTCCTTATAGATAATGGGATTACAGTTAGAGTCATGTTTCTCTTTTCTTAGTATTTTACTTTGTACAAAATTTTGGTACGCTTCTTTTTGTGCTGTTTGGAGACTGTACTTCAATTCTAAGGGATAATTGTCATAGTTATAAAGAGGTTCTACTGTATTTTTACTCAAATTTGATGGTATATTACGTTTCCCGAATACTAACTCATACGGCGTAAATTTGGTAGCAGTGTGAACAGACGTATTGTAGGCAAAGCACCAGTAGGGTAACCATGTACTCCATGAATTCGAATGGTTATCGGTTTGTATTCTTAAAAAAATACCTAAATTTTTATGAGTATTCTCTAAAGAGCCTATTGTTTGGTGATGGTATGCAGTAGAGTTAATAGTAGTTGTATTTAATAATTTACAAGTTTCCTGGAAAATTGATGATAAAAATTCAGAACCCCTATCAGTCGCGACTGTATCTGGTATCCCAAAACGGAGTATAAAATGATTAACAAAGTTTCTCGCTATCTCATTTGAACTTTTAGAAAACAGGATATTCCTCTACGTATTTACTTAATTCGCATTGGATAGGCAGTATAATTAGTACGAATAATTATTGTAGTCATCTTTATCTAAAGGACCTAGTACGTCAAGGAAATTTTTGTCCATTGCAGAATTCGCAGTAGTTGTTGTTACCATGGGTTCCTTAATGTAATGAGAATTATGTTTCTGCTTTTGGCACTTCTTACATTTATTAATAAATTCCTTAACATCGCGTTCAAGACCTGGCCAAAAGTAATATTTCTTGATATTTTTATACATTCGTCTTATACCAGCGTGGCCACTAGTTGGTAGAAGATGAAAATCATTCAATATTACTTTTGGTCGTCTATATTCTCAATTATTTTAACATTGTTTAATATACATAATCGCGGTCCGGACCAATTAGTATAAGTCTTAATTTCTTTATTTTTTCTGTAAATTCGTCATACATTTAACATCTTATAAAAATTAATAATAAAAACTAATCGTGAATAAAAAAGAAATACGATTTGTAAAGTTCAAATGTGGATAAGGCTTATGCGTTGTACTTCTACCTTCTTCGTTCTACTTCTATAAGGATTAGGGTAGATAGACTATCCTTCTTTTTAATTAAACCGTTTTCTAATGGCGCTCTCTTCATCGTGCGACGTGCGTGCGGCATTCTATAGGTACTGCACGGACTGGTACACGAACAAAATAGATGGTGTGTCAAGTTCTCAACGAAACGCTAAGGTGTGTAAATATTAGGTAGGTACGCGTACAGGCATCAGAATGAATTTGAGAGGAAGAGAGCGTACTCGCAGGTCAGCGCGCGGGTGGGTGTGGGTCCGGCGCGGCGCTGCGCTACTGGCGGCGGGCGCGCGCGCACTGCGCGACTGGCGCCGCGCGCATCACTGCCTCGCGCCACACCACAAGCCCACCCACCCCTTCTGACGGATCGCTAATCAATACATTTTTGTTTCTTTGACTGACAAATAAATTTTATTAAACTGGAAATGCTTGTTGTCTTGTTTGGTAGCTAGCATAATATATTTTTTATTAATAGAATATTTATAATCATTTTGTCTAGAAGTGATATTTATCCATATAAATACATTATCAATACACATATACATAAGTATAGGGATTCTAAAAATTATTATACTATATCTATCATCAAGCTTTTGATTCGATCGAGACATGGGCTGTGCTTCAATCCCTCCAGCGATGCCGTATCGACTATCGATACATCGAAGTGCTGAAGTGTCTGTACAGAAACGCCACTATGTCAGTCCGACTCCAAGACCAGAACACAGAGCCTATCCAACTACAGCGAGGAGTAAGACAGGGGGATGTAATTTCTCCGAAACTGTTTACTGCTGCGTTGGAAGATGCCTTCAAACTACTGGATTGGAACGGACTTGGCATCAACATCAATGGCGAGTACCTCACTCACCTTCGATTTGCAGACGATATCGTAGTCATGGCAGAGTCGGTGGAGGAACTAAGCTCTATGCTTGAAGACCTCGACAGAGTTTCCCAACAAGTAGGTCTGAAAATGAACGTGGACAAGACGAAAATCATGTCTAATGTCCATGTCCCACCTTACCCGATAGTTGTTGGGGGCTCTGCTCTGGAAGTTGTAGACGAGTATGTATACCTGGGACAAATTGTCCAGCTAGGTAGGTCCAACTTTGAGAAAGAGGTCAATCGTCGAATCCATCTCGGCTGGGCAGCGTTCGTGAAATTGCGACATATCTTCTCGTCCAAAATTCCTCAGTGCCTGAAGACGAAAGTCTTCGAACAGTGCGTGTTGCCAGTGATGACCTACGGAACAGAGACATGGTCGTTCACGATGGGACTTATTAGGAGGCTCATAGTCACGCAACGTGCAATGGAGAGGGCTATGCTCGGAGTTTCTCTGCGTGATAGAATCAGAAATGAGGATATCCGCAGAAGAACCAAAGTAACTGACATAGCAGGATTGCACTGTTGAAGTGGCAATGGGCGGGCCATGTTGCCAGAAGAACGGATGGCCGCTGCGGAAATAAAGTCCTGGAGTGGCGACCACGCATAGGAAAGCGCAGCGTAGGACGGCCCCCAACTAGGTGGACGGACGACCTTGTGAGGGTCGCAGGGAGTCGGTGGATGCGGTCTGCGCAAGTTCGATTTTTGTGGCGATCATTAGGGGAGGCCTATGTTCAGCAGTGGACGTCCGTGGCTGATAGATAGATAGATAGATCTATCATCAGCGGAAGCGACATCGACGCGCACACGTGGAAAGCTTACACCTCATCTCACAAATCAGTTATTAATGTCTGTAATGATCGGTTCCAGAAATTGATATTTTTGAGGGCGCAATGCACAGAAAACATTAATACACAAAATGTTAGTTATTCATCCAAAATTTTATCGTTTGAAAGTTTTCTCCTTCAGAAACGATACACTTACGCCAACGAATAATTCGATCATCAAAACATTTTTTAAACGCTTTTCCGGAATTGAGTTCAGTTCTCGCCGCGAATCCTCCTGTATGTCTTCTACCGGCTGAAAACGGGTGTCACGAAGTTGTAATTTGAGTTTAGGAAAAAGAAAGAACTCGGCTGGCGCCATATCTGGTGAATGAGGTGGTTGCTCGATGGTAGGTATTAGTGGAAACTGGAATTTTTCCGAATTTTTCGTAATGATAACCTTGTGCGAAAGCGAGGCAAATCTTCCATCACATCTCGACCGCTTTTGAACGCTTTGTACAGTGGTACAAAGCGTACACTCATAAGCACGTGTTTTTGATAAAGTCGATTCACCGTAAGCCGTCTGTAACATTTTCAGTGACTCCGAACACGAAATTCTATTGGCGAAATTTAAGACAAACTCTTTGTTCGCTGTTTTTGTCCATTATTTAATTCGCAATACACACTCGATATGAACTAACTAAAAACAGCTCAGTATTTAATATAAACAACAGACGCAACTCAAACTCCACGCCAAAATGGAAAACAGTTGAGCCAATATAACAACACAACAAAAAAAAAATGAATTTGAAACCATGAATAAATCATCCATTCTCCGATACTTTTTGATAGAATGTATGTATTCATACAAGGTATAAAACAAATTCGCTTCCTGCTGTCCCTCTGTAAGCTGAGATCTTCTAACCTAAGCTACGGATTTTGATACGGTTTTCATTATCATTTAGATAATTCCCTACGGAAGATTTATATCATACTAATATTATAAATGTGAAAGTTTGGATATTTGATTTTTTGTTACTCAATCACACAAAAACGGCTGAACCGATTTGCATGAAATTTGGTACACTAATATCACAGAATAGGAATAGGAACAGTAGGGAAGCTACCTACAAACGCTCGAAACGGCACACTCACACAAACATGCGCATTTACGAGGCTCCTAAAGGGATTTCGCGGTGCTGTCAGTAGCGATTGCCTCGTCACTAAACTAACTCGGCTTCATCAAAACCAGAGCTATCTTAATTTAATAAGTTTCGTGCTGATTTTGAAAGGTAAGAATGATTTAGTTATTGTTTGTTAAAATGTAAACTAAAGATGGCGGCTGCAGTAGTTTACAACTTTTTCGTCATCCGGGTGTCGTTTTCATGGTTTTTGAGGATGTTGAAACCGACTGTGCTGTCAAAATGTTAATCCAAGATGGCGGCTGCAATAAATTATCGACTTTTTCGTTATGGGTGTCGTTTTCATGGTTTTTGAGGGTGTTGAAGCCGATAGTGCTGTAAAAATGTTAATCCAAGATGGCGGCTGCAATCAATTATCAACTTTTGCGTTATGGGTGTCGTTTTCATGGTTTTCGAGGGTGTTGAGCCGATAGTGCTGTCGAAATGTCAATCCAAGATGGCGGCTGCAATAAATTATCAACTTTTTCGTCATGGGTGTCGTTTTCATGGTTTTAGATGGTGTTGAAGCCGATGGTGCTGTCAAAATGTAACAAACATAGGGCAGTATTTTTTTTACAAAAGTTGTTGTTTACCTTCCTCCCGAGTACTTAGTAAAAGTGGCGTGTCGTAGAAGACGAAAGTATTTTTCTGTAAATAACTCGTAATACATAAATAACACGCATTTCTTTTTTGAAACGCGGTACGGTTCGCAGCCGCTCATGAGCCCTGCCCGCGCGCCACTTGCGCTGCGGCGCCTACCGCGTGCCTGCTCCGACGAGCGCACGAAACGTTTTCGTCCAACAGGGCAACAGCAGCGGCTCGCATACGCTCCCGTCAAAACTTGGAAAATTTTACGCCGTAATGACAGAGTTAAAGATAAGTTCTACAAGTTGTTGTGTTAATATAAAACTGTTTGCCGTGTTTTAAACTATCGAACTTTGCTAACATTAAGAGACACCTATTTAAATTGTATTTGTTTGCTAACTATTTCAATTCGATTGATTGATCACTACAAAACAAAAATGTACCTACTTTTTAGTAAAAAATAAAAAGAAAACAAAATCATGTTACAACCCTATTGCTTCAATGGAGCGTAGGTAATAATTTATTCAACTAGGCCTAGTTTCCATACTGTTACATATTTATTCTGTGCTAATATGTAGTATGTGACCGGATATAAAGTATAGGATACTTTTAATCCCAGAAAAATGTGGGAATATCCCGGAAATCCCGAAAAACGGATAAAACGGATATAAGAGAACTAGGTACTTACAGGATTTGATTGAAATGTTGGTACACTAATAGTTTGTTACTAGCGCTGGCATATTGCATACTTAAAATCTCGGAATAAAGCGGGAATTCCCCTAACATTGAGTACTCCTTATCCCATGGAATCACTCCGACAGCAATTATGTTACTAAGTCTACGCGTACGAAGTCGCAGGTAAAAGCTAGTTATGTATAATACTTACCTACATGCCTGTTATTAGTACTTATATTGCACCGTGCGAAGCCGGGGCAGGTCGCTAGTTATTAATAAAAACCGGCCAAGTGCGAGTCGGACTCGCGCACCGAGGGTTCCGTACACATCTGTAGGTATTGCTGTTTCTTTTGATTGCGTTGAAATAAAAGTTTGATTTTGTTACAGCTTGAAAGGTATTAAAGACCTGAGTATTTCATATGAGTTTGTGTTGTATCTGACAGTTCCTAATTCTGGCCGCCAGTAGGTACCTATACCCAACCCGCGTTTTTCAACGCACTGTTTGTTTACTTTTTTTAAGGCGGTAAGCTGTACTCAGGCTGAGAGCTCGTCTGGGGTGATATCACCGCTTATACAAATAGCAGCCGCGCCCGGTTAGATATCTCAAGATGACAGCAGGCGTGTGATACCCACTGGGTGCTCGCGACTGTAGACTAATTTTAAAAACGTAATTATTCTCCGAGCCTTTTTACTCGACTGCCAAGAAAGGGTTGTTTTTTTTTATCTTGTATGTACTTAGGTTTGTAAATTTCTTTATTACCTCGTATCGTCCAATTAGTTGGATGGATTTTAACAAGTTATATTGCCCTTAAAAAAATGGTGCATTTTTGACGAGAAGTTGTACTTAATGCGTTCATAAAAAAATAACCAAATCCATCGAGTAGGGTATCAAAGGAAATGAAAAGGTGATTACAATATATACCTAGGTATAGGTATACCTTTTTTTTACGGGAGCAACCTTCAAAAGGCTAGACCGGGGAGTGTGGGATTCTTACCCACTAAAACCTAGACGAAAAACCAAGTTAAATACCCGCATTAAGTTCAGGCGGGACCCAATTGAAAATTCTTATAAACCGAAAGAAAATGAATGGGTTCCGCTTGCAACTAAACCTTAATGAGGCTAATTAACTTAGGCGTTCAGCTCATAATAGTCTACTAAACCGAAGTAGTTTACCTACTTGTTTTTAGCTTTTTTTAAAACCAAACTTTCACATACTTACACAAACATCCAGACCCGGAAAAGAAAGAAAAAGCTTCTTACAACAGTCTCATAATTCAAAACATCCTGTGCACTAGATATATATTTACACACACACACACACTTCACGCAGACTAACACACACTCATACACATGCAGTCACACGCACACTTTATTATTTCCACTCAGGGGGTCTCGTCCTAATATTATAACAAACTTGAAGATTTTAGGACATAACGTTTGTGCCACCTGTTGTCTAAAAAAGCCCTTTGGGTTGCGAGTGAATCAGGGGGCAACAGCATTGTCCAACCTAACTGAAAAATACATACACACATCAAAAAAAGTTTGCGATCACTTTGAAAAATCGAAATCTTTTTTGTTACGGTAGATTATATTATGATTTCTTCTTCTTTTTAGATTCTTTATTTAAAAATATAGATTTAGAATATAAAACAATAAAAACAGTTCAAGTTCAATTAAAAAAATTATATCAGCTTATGCTAGTGATCGCAAACGTTTTTTGATGTGTGTACATACAATACCTACTTTATCTCCTCTTTCGTCCAAGTCTTTAACGAGTGCAGACGTGTTATCGATTTAATTTTAAATATTGTTTGCCTAAGTTACTCAAATATCAACTTTTTAGTGATGAACATAGACTAGTATTTACAATAGTTACAATAAAAGTGAAAGGTGACCCCGCTGAACGCAGAGTGCCTGTGTGAAGAGGATAGCTACAGTAGCCATAATTGCTGTCTCGCGCGGTGCGCGTCTTACCGCATGCTACGAAACCTACGTCGCTGCCTACGAGCTACGATTAAACGTAGCCGACGTCACCACCCGCGCTTCACTGCCGCCGCCCGCGCCGCCTGTCAGTGCTAAGCCCCAGCCGTAGCACTAGCACTCAATACAGTGAGTTATACACCAAGCCACAATGAATCCGATTCGCACTCCACCGCAAGGATTGTCCTCCTCAGACTCTAATATTAATAAGTCCGTAGCTAACTGTTTAACGCCGACTCCCTCGACTAACGTTACAATGAGAGGCAACTGCAAACGTATACGACTCGAAGATGATGAGTATAATAGTCTGGACTTATTTAAACATGAGATGAGAGACATGATCTCAAACTGGATGAAGCAGCAAGATGAAAAATTAGAGAAACTTGAAAAGGGACTAGCAAAACTGGAAACCCTCGACAGAGGACTATCCGAAATCAAGTCTGGTATAAAATCGTCAAATAATGATATAGAAAGATCTTTAGGTGAACTCTCAGGACAAATAAAGGATCTGGATAAAAAGATCGACCTTTTAGAGAATGAACGTAATAATACACGAGCAAAAATTGCCGAACTCGAGGAAAGAAATGAAGGACTAGAGCGATTTGTTAGAAAAACATGTATTGAGATTCGAGGCGTACCGAAAAAGAAGAAGGAGAAAAAAGAGGACCTACTCAAAATGGTCACATGTCTGATTAAAAATACCGGTATTACTGACTGCCCTTCAAATGAAATTAAGGATGTCTACAGATTACCATCAAAGGAGAACGCGCTGATATCTACTGTTGTCACTGAGTTTACCAACACTTTTGTTAAGGACAAATTTCTAAGAAATACAAAACAATATAATAACCAACAACCTGGCAGACCCATCAGTACAGTACATCTTGGCCTCGAAGGACCTGAATCAATGTTGTTTATCTCGGATCACTTAACCCCAAAAGCCAAAAGACTTCACTTTCTTGCTCGTGACTTCGCCAGATCTGAAAACTTTCAATATTGCTGGATTGCAAACGGACGCGTATTCCTGCGTAAAAAGGAAGGTGACAAATACGTCGTGGTAAAAAATGAACAGACATTTCAGCACCTTCGAGAAAATTGCAAACTTGTTAATTAATATTAAGTATAATATGTCCCCGTTTGTAACAGCAATACTCTATAAAATATTTCTGGCACTTACACGCACACTTACACCATACTTAACCATTCACACAACAACTAAATATACACTTCCGTTTTCCACACTAAACTTACACATCAACACACTGAAAACAAATAACATAAAATATACACATGTTTCGCTGATACTACACACCAAAATTGATAATAGTAATATATTCTTCATCATAAATATGTTTAAACATGCATACTTGAAAAAGGATCCCATATGGTTTACATCTCAACCCCTTTTATCATTTACATATTATGGCTAGCCAATTTAATCTGATAGATGATCTTGACAAGATTGAAATGTACGTAAACACTAAACGAAACAATCCAGAAGAATGCTTGGCGGACATTGGAGACCCTAAAACACAACTGACAATCGTCAGTCAAAATATACGCAGTATTCAAAAAAACTTCGACAATTTTACAGTATTTTTATCTAGATTAAAATTCCTGCCGGATATTCTCATCTTAACTGAATGCCGATTGAATGAAACTACACCGATTCTATATCTCGATAATTATATTTGTCATTACTCTAAACAATACCTTAATCAAAATGACGGTATTGCCGTTTTTTATAAAAGTAATTTACAATTGGTAATTGAAGAGCCTTCTTTTAAAGACGCTAACTGTCTTCTTATTCATGTCTGTAAAGAATTTACAATTTGCGCCGTATACAGGTCACCATCTATTTATAACATACATAACTTCTGTGACTCATTAGAAAAAATTATGCAAACGTGTAAATCGCCCAATAGTGTCATCATGGGGGATATTAATATTGATATCTCATCGACTTCTAGGGACAAACGTGCTATTGATTATTTAGATATTACTGGCCACTATGGCTATTATCCGGGCCACCAGTTTTCTACACACGATCAAACCTGCTTAGACCACGTTATGATAAAAACTAAAAAAAAAACAGCTAAGATTGTAGTGTGTGCCTCGGGAATAACTGACCATGATACCGTTATCATGAGTATTTCTAAACAAAAATCGTACTCCTCGCCTGGCATCAAAAACAAAATTAAAATAGATTATAAGAGCGTGGCAAAAGTAATTTCAGACAGCAACTGGGACTCTATTTACTCTCACGTTGAGGTTAATAATGCACTTACAGAACTTACAGGTATGCTCAGTAAAATAATACAGGACTTTACAACTATACAGACCGTTAGAAACTCTAAATGTCTTAAAAAACCCTGGATGTCTGAAGGTTTAATGAAATGTATCCGAAAAAGGGACCGTTTACACTTAGAAGCGAATAAAAAAGAGAATAAAGATAACCTCATAGTTCAGCAGCGCTATAAAATCTACAGAAACCTGTGCAATAACTTACTTCAAAATCTCAAAGATGCACATGACAAAAATACTCTAAAAGATGCTAATGGAGACAGTAAGAAAACATGGACTGCTATAAAAAGTATATGTAATATCAATAAGATCAATTCTAACAGCCAAAATCTCTTACACGTCTGTTCTGACCCAAAAGAATCCCTTGACCAGGCAAATCATTATTTCACAACTATTGGTGAGGAACTGGCTGAAAAAATTCTTATGACACTTAATAAAACGGAATCCGAACTGGCCACTTTATCAGGAACCTTGTATGGAAACACTTCTCCTTGTGACTCCTTCTTTGTAAGCCCGACAGATAGTCTTGAGGTTAACCAGATCATTTCAAACCTAAAAGACATTTCGGCACCTGGATGGGACGGTATTACAAACAAAATCCTCAAACAAAACAAGCTTTGTCTTGCACCTCCCATCGCCTTCTTATGCAACTTAAGCATATCCACAGGAATAGTCCCGACTGCTATGAAAATGGCTAACGTTTTCCCAATTTTTAAATCGGGAGACACAACAGAAGCGTCAAACTACCGGCCCATCTCCCTACTCACATCGCTATCAAAGATCCTCGAGAAGATTATGAATGTCAGACTCCTAAACTACCTTGAGAAGAATGGTATTCTATCAGAGAACCAATACGGCTTTCGCAATAATAGGTCGACGGAAGATGCAGTTACGAACCTGGTTGATTTTATCGTGACTAAACTAGATGGCGGATATAAGTGCACCGGAATCTTCCTAGACCTTGCGAAAGCCTTCGACACCGTGTCTAGAAGAATGCTTCTCCAAAGGCTCGAATGTATAGGAGTCCGTGGTACAATCCTCGAGTGGTTCCAATCCTACTTATCTGACCGCACACAAAGGATCAGTATAGGCAATCACCACAGCGGTTACGCTAACCTGAACTATGGTGTGCCTCAGGGTAGCGTACTTGGGCCAACCCTTTTCATTATTTATATTAATACTCTTTGCTCCCTGCCACTTCATAAAGCTAAGATATTTACATATGCTGACGACACGGCCATAGTTTTCTATGATAAAACATGGGAGTCTGTTTACGAGGCCATAGAGAATGGAATAAAGCAAGTCGCCGAATGGCTAACCCACAACCTGTTGACACTGAATGTGGACAAAACTAAAGTCATAAATTTCAGTGTCAGTTCAAGAATCCCATGTCCAACCCACTTAACTGTCAAGCTGCACTTGTGTAATAGGGACACAGGCACAGCATGCTCATGCTCATGTTTTGAAGTGGTGGATAACATAAAGTACCTTGGTATTTTTATTGATAACCACCTCACCTGGAAAAAACAAATTGAGCATGTTAGTGGACGTGTTAAAAAACTGTTACACATTTTTAAGAAGATGGGACAGATGGCAGATGAAAAAACCCTGAAGATGGTTTATCATACTCTGTGCGAATCCATCATAAACTACTGCATTACCACATGGGGGGTGGCACACAAGACACATCTAATTAAAGCAGAGCGTTCTCAACGGGCTATCCTCAAGGTAAGCTATAAAAAGCCAATTCGTTTCCCGACCGATAACCTATACCAGGAAACTGGAGTCCTGCGTGTCAGACAATTATATATTATCGCTGTAGCATTAAAATTCCACAAAATAGCGCATACTGTAACGGAACCCAACATCCGCTCTAGAAGAAAACCCAAATGGCACAAACCCAAAACTAAATTAGACATTGGTAAGAGATGTCTCTTTTACATGGGACCATATATTTATCACAAATTAAATACTAAATTAAATCTCCTACAGATGACAAGATCAGAATGCAAAAACCATATCAAAAACTACCTCAAACCTATGGATTACAACAGCATAGAAAATTTCCTTAAGATAACAGCTTAGACATAATATTCAGTGAATGATTTATAATGATATAAATATATTCCCTACATTGATACCAATGAAACTGAACCGGCTCATATCATATTAATTTTGGTAAGCCATATTACATCACTCACATACATTTATGCCACACACACACACACACACACACACACACACACTCACACACACACACACTCACACTCTTACACACACACTTACACCTACACATTCACACCACCCACGCATAGATACAAACCACCCGCACCACTTTATAATACCTAAAAATAAAAAAATATATATATTATACGGTCAAAATTTATTTTTAAGACAATGTTAATGTTATTGTGATGAAAGAGACTAGTCTCCACGACACAGGGAATCCTAGTGTGGAGGCTAGTGACCTACCTTTGTAAAGAATATCTTTTGAACAATAAAGTATTATTATTATTATATTATTATCTAAAACATGTATTTAGTGCTACTGCTTCCGACAAAGTTAATATTACAGTACCTACATGAATATAATTATTATTAATGGGCTCAATATTGGTATACCTTTATTGATTTAAATGTATATTGGTATGAAATGCCTCGTTTAGTCGACTGCTACACTAGAGGCAGGATCTCTAGCGTAGCAGTCGCGCTTTTCGATTCGTTTCCCAGGTCGAGTAAAGTGTTATTGGGGTTTTCTATGAGATTCTCAATAGCAGCTCGGAGTTTGGATTTGTGCCCGGTTAATGGCATATGATATGGCATAAAACCCAAATGTTTAAGGCCCATATGTAATAGAGGGCGACCCTATTTATTACATGGGCCTTAAACACACCGGCGAATTGTGGGTGTACATTAGTACACTTCAGCTTAGCCCTTGTATGTAATGTTAAATTATTTTGGATAGATACATTATAGGTACATTAAAAATATACAATATTTTATAAAATGTATGTGTATTGTGTATTTGTGAAAGTCGCCATATGAAGTAGGTACAAAAATATCTAAGAAACTACGAAGACTGAATGAGATCCGTTTGAAATCCGTTGGAAGGTGGGCGCGTTTGCTCCCTGTGATCCTTTCATATCTGTACGAGTAGGACAAACGCGCCGGGTTATTAATTCTATGCGTATGTGTAGGTACCTACATAATTTGGGTGGTTCACGTTTCAGTATTTACTGTGGGTTAGGCTCGCGCGCTCGCTACTGCGTGGTGCGGTGTATCGCATGACCATATAATCTCCTTCTTAGTAGAATGTCAACTTAAAGCAAACAATACTCGTAAAATTATAATGTCATTGATTGGATTATTTTTTTTAATCTGTTGAGTGATTGATACGTTTCGGTGCAGAGCGGCATCACAGGAGCTGGAGGCACGACGCAGCACGCTGGCCGAGAAGCTGGCACGCAAGGAGCGCCGCCGCGACCGCAAGCGCAACAAGCTGCGCGAGCGCGGGGACCTGGACCACCGCGACCTCGACGACCACGATGGTAAGCCACTATACCATCACACAATTAGTTACAGTGTTGTACGTACCTGTAGATAAGAATAGATAATCAAAACAAAAATAGAAAAGAACAGACATTAAAAATATTCTTCCACTATTTAATACCTGTACCTCCATGGCGTGCGATCAACGTGTTTTGTATTTTTCTACTAACATACTTATGATGCTGGTAGAACTAGGGTGGGCTCACCTCAGACAGGACATAGTTTGATCCCCATTGAACCCAATTTAGCTGGTTTGTATACCAATATTACAATGTAAGTACTACGGTACCCAAATGTACCTACATAATTATTTATTATTTGACAAAATCAACTAGGCAGTTCATTATGGCAGGCTTCACCAACGACGCGTTTATTGTCACTGCCACTTGCAACGAGATCCCCATGCTAATCAGCGCGTTTCCTTTAGGCACATCTTTCATACGTCGAGCGGAGTATTTATATTATAGCTTCGTATTGATTTACGTTTAAATTCTTACGTTTAAGGCTGTTTAGCTGATGTAACTATAGTAAGTCTAAACGATACTGTCGATTCATTCATTTGTAGCGAATACATTCGATCCCACCGCTAGGTACGATAGAACATAACTATTTTACATTTAAGTAATTTTAATGTTTTTACTGGGTAATCAATGGGATGGATAAATATGATTAGGCAGTTTATAATATTTCTTTTACACCTCATTTTAAAGTTTACTTCTACGAATCATAGAACAAGTAATGTACTCAAGCAGCTGTCAAAAATAAAATAAGCGGTTGGACGGAGTACAGAGGCCAGCACATCAAGCTACCACAAACTGTCAAATTTCTTTGATAGATTTTCAATTTTAAAACAACATGATAAGGTTCATTTTCAATAGGGTACATTTGACAGTTTTGGATAGCTTGACCTGCTGGCGTCTGTACAATATATTTATTTGAAATAAAAAGTGATAATTTAAAGCACACAATTAAAACTCTTTAGGTACTACAGGTATACTGCTCGTTGAACTCATCTCATGAAATCTCTTCATGACAAATAATTAAATTTTGTGAGAGAATCCATATCGCGATTCAGAAAGATATGAAAAATGCACAACGCCATCTATAATGTCCAGAAACACGCATAATGATACATAAAATATGACTAAATTGTGATTAAACTTTATACTCTGATCTCTTTATACCTAATAGGATACTGAAACCTATATTTTCATACCAACAAAATGTTTGTACCTTTTGTACTTGTAAAATGGTAATATAATAATTTGCATGACATTTGGTACACATACATAATATAATATATGTAGTTTGTGACCAGAAGGAACATAAATGGATCAGAGTATTTTAAATCCAGGAAAAATGCGGAGATTTCCTAAACATCCCGGGAATTTTATTCGGAAATAATTGGGCAGTTATCTAAGCTTAGAGCTACTCAATAGGTGAGCCAGGCGACTAAATTAGAATCCTATTTTGTGAATGGTATTAACATGTAGAGGACTGATTTTTACAAATTTCCGGTTAATCCAAATGTTAGATAATGAATTTAAATATTAAACCAATTCTTGAGGAAAGTTATAAGTATTTAACATCACATTACGAGCCTTATGAGCCGAGCAAAAAGGCAAAAGTCAGGGTGGGTGAAATCACGGAGCACAATTAGTGAGTGAAACTGAAAATAAAATATAAGAAACCATAGTCAGCAAGTCGGCCAGTCACCACAGTCAGTCACAAGCAGCACCCGTTCACTAGCATAACTCACGGAATGGCCATCACCGTCTTAGAAGGAAAAATGTGACCTAACCAATAACGCTACCGTTGGCAATGATATGTAAGGGAGCATGATGACCTTGCAACTTGTCTTGAACAGTCTGCCTAACCTGAGCACTCTGTAGTTCTGTAAATTCAAATTCATTAAAAAAGCGATAACCTACAATCATATGTTCCGTACGCGCCGAAATACATTATGTTCCACATTTAAGTCAATTGTTCATGTAATTGAGTATTCTATTTATTGTGAGCGTGGTCAGTTGAACGCTCCACAAGTAGGTCGGGACTACTCGGGATTCGCTCACAGGCGGCGGCGGCGGCGGCACCGACCGGCGGCTGGGGCAACGACCAGCACGAGTAGCGCGCTGATAGATCGGAAGCGCGCAGATGCACAACAGTGTTCAGTCTGTCACAATCAAATAATAGAATTCCAACGATGTGAACCTAGTACCGTACTTTTTTATAATAATATAATAATAATATTTTATAATAATATATAATATTTTTGGGACATTTTACACAACACCATCTAGTCCCAAACGAAGCAGAGCTTGTACTATGGGTACTAAACAATCGATATAATACTTATATACTTTTTTTTTTGTAAATACATACTTATAATACATAAGAAACACCCAGCCAAACACAAATACTCATGTTTTATCCACACAAATATTTGTGTCCTGTGGGAATCGTAATGATGCCTGTTGTAAGGTCAGTTCTGAATAATTATTATAGTATTTTTTAAATTACTCGTGTATTTTTAGAATGATTGAAAATTTTGATAAAGAATTCATACAATTATTACAGAATTAACTGCCTCGTTAGACTAGTGGTCTTAACCGCGACTGCTACGCTTGATGTCCTGGGTTCGATGTCCAGGCAGAGCAGTGAGTTGTTCTTGGGTTTTTCTATGAAATTCTCAGTAGCAGCTCGAAGTATGGATTTTTGCCCGGGTAATGGCAATATGGGACCTAAACAAATCGGCGAACTGTGGGTGTAGGTACATCAGTATACATAACTCTTTGGGGAATACAGGCGTGATGGTATGTTTATTATACAGTGTTATGTTAAATATCTCAAATATACCAGCTTCAGAGTGTATTGAATCCCACACCCCACAATGGTCACACCCGCATTGGTCAGTGGCTCGCACTAAATAAGTTGTAGGTCACATAGATTTGGAACTTTTGGGGCAAGCCCTCTATTTACATTAGCTTAAATTTTGACCGCAAACGACGTGGTTCGGGATCAACGCGCTATATTACGATGACATCTCGCTGGAGCGACGTGTTTACATAGCGAAAAGGAACATGTAAAAAAGAGTTGAGCGGCACCAAATCGCGCGCCGGGTGTACTTATAAATATAATAGTAGCGCGGAGGCGAGCTGGCGCGCGGCCAGCTGCCGCCGGGCGGCGCGGCGCGGCATTCCGCGCGCGGACCCCGGCGGCGCCGCACTACAGCACCGCAGCTACAGGTGCGTATGGCAGCACCGTGCACCGCCGCGCCGCACCACGCATGCCGCGCCGCACGCCGCGCAGAACGCCAGCGCGCCCGTCTTCAGTTTATTTATGTCCCGGTTATTATACGCAGCGCCCAGCCACGTTGCGCTAATTCGACATTTTAGTGATTGGATTAGTGATATTTGCTCACAACTGGAATTCACTAAGCGTCCTGAAATACCCTGATTTTATTGCAATACATACACGTAGAATTCCCATAATACGGCAAAGTTTTAGGTTAGTAACCCAATGAAGTGTGTATGCGAGTGTTTTAAGAGGTTTTTTTAAAGCGTCCTCGATCATTAATGATTATCCAAATCCATTTTAAGCGAATTACACGAGTGCCAAACGATTATAAATTTGCATGGTTTTGTTGAGCTTCCGAGCTCTAGAACACTCGGCAATCGAGTGGCAGCCGCGCAAGCCTTGATATCATTAATGCTTTCGATCGGTCAGTAGGAGGTAGGAGTTGCGCACGCGGACGAAATCCAGCTGAACTTAATAATAATTGCATTTAACGTTAAAAAGTTAACGGTTTGGTGTCGGCACTAGACATGGCAGAGGCAGTGGAGGCGGCGGCGGCCGCGCCCGAGGAGCTGTCACGTGCGGGGCCCAGCTCGGACGCGCTCGCGCACGAGGCCGACGAGCGCCGCCAAGAGGAGCTGCGCAAGCGCAACAGAGACCCGCCCATCGTGTACACTGACATCGACGTGAGTATCAATACTTTCCAAGTTCTGCTGACCGTAAAAAATTATCTCCTGTTGTATAATTTTCAACAAAGATGCACTTTCAAGTTCAACATGATACTAAGTAGTAACAGTAGTGAACGCCAGCTCGTGCCACTATTTAATCGCTTTTCTTCAGGACGTAAATAGTTATGTGCAAAATAATCTATCAACGTAATGTGCATGCGTTACATATTAAACATAGATAACATGATTGTACCTTCAGGGTAACATAATTACATTGATGTGACATATTATGTTTGACAGAAGGTTACACGGCTGTTTACCAACATTCGATCGCAGACTAAAGTGCAGACCTCTGTGTTTACAGAAGTATTGTGTCGTCTTCTTCATGCGTTACCATGCGTGTTATGTCTACAAGTTCTGCAATTCGGCCTTCTGACTTGTCCTGAATCTTCTCGTAATATCCAGTATTGTTTTTTATGGAACTGATTTTCCAGTTGATGAGTCACACGTGTAACTATGCATGCAGTAAGCTGTAAATATAATCGTCTAGGGTCATACTGCGCTGATGATACATCATTTGTTTCGGTAGCCAGAAACGCAATACCTAAACATGTAAAATTAAATGAGTGTGACAGCACGCTTGTGGGTGTGGTGAGCGGCGCGGTGGCACGTGGCCGGCCTCGCGCTGGTCGGAAACTGTGCCTCCTGCACAGATTAGTGCTCGTCGGTCATATAGGGAGCCACATTATTGCAGCTTTCATTGCAGCAGCTATGAAAAAATATATAAATGGATCATGATGTCATAGAAGTAACAAATATTAAATTCACACAACTGTACTTAAATAATATGCATAATTATGTCCATAAGATTCTAGCAGAAACAAACAGCAACTTAAGTAGATAGGTATCTACCTGCGTGTGATGTGTAGTGTGACGAATTAGGTATATTATATTCGTCACACTAGTCAGTAGAATTCATCTGGTGAACTCGTCTGTAGGTAGGTCTCCACATTGCTCTTCGTGAGTATCTCGTGCTGCACCAGGATGCAATAATGTGCTAACAATTTTGTGACCTACCAGTTCTAAGGGAAGTCACCACTCATTTTGTTTTGCGTCTATAGTCCGCGATTGCCGCTAACTGGCGGCTGGTATACTTGTTTGTCATAAACACAAAAAGTCTACTCGGTGATAGTTCAGAATCTTACGTATGTCTTATTTTAACCTACATATATTTTTTAATCGGTTGGTTTGGTCCTATATGCAGGGTTTGCAAGAGTTTGAAAAGCTTTCAAAGGCGCTGGAAGGCGTGGAGCTGACGCCGGAGGAGCGGCAGAGCCTGGACGAGCTGCAGCAGTACTTGGTGCAAGGCGAGGGCAGCTGGGTGCTCGGTGACGACTTCCTAGCCTTCATCGGTACGTCAGCACAAACAATGATGCAGATGAATAATGAATTATATTGACTTAGTACCTAGTAGTAATATGCAAGGAAAATTCATTAAATTATTATTGGATTGAATACCTCGTTATTTCTTAACACAGCACCTAAATTGTAGTTAGTTGTTACAAAAACTGATCTTATGAGGTGAATATTGTATATGGGATTTTCATTGCGGCGTTTCAGGAAGACTGCTGAACGACGTCGCGCTGGAGTCTGAAGTGCGCGTGCGTGCGCTGCGCTGCCTGGCGGCCTCCGCACTGCGCGACGACGTGTCCCTACTGCTGCACCAGGACCGGCGCCACCACGCGCTGCTCAACTACGCGCACGCCGTGGACGCGCACCCGCTGCAGGAGCAGCTCGCGCTCGCGCTCTTCGTGAGTATCTCGTGCTGCACCAGGACCGGCGCCACCACGCGCTGCTCAACTACGCGCACGCCGTGGACGCGCACCCGCTGCAGGAGCAGCTCGCGCTCGCGCTCTTCGTGAGTATCTCGTGCTGCACCAGGACCGGCGCCACCACGCGCTGCTCAACTACGCGCACGCCGTGGACGCGCACCCGCTGCAGGAGCAGCTCGCGCTCGCGCTCTTCGTGAGTATCTCGTGCTGCACCAGGACCGGCGCCACCACGCGCTGCTCAACTACGCGCACGCCGTGGACGCGCACCCGCTGCAGGAGCAGCTCGCGCTCGCGCTCTTCGTGAGTATCTCGTGCTGCACCAGGACCGGCGCCACCACGCGCTGCTCAACTACGCGCACGCCGTGGACGTGCACCCGCTGCAGGAGCAGCTCGCGCTCGCGCTCTTCGTGAGTATCTCGTGCTGCACCAGGACCGGCGCCACCACGCGCTGCTCAACTACGCGCACGCCGTGGACGTGCACCCGCTGCAGGAGCAGCTCGCGCTCGCGCTCTTCGTGAGTATCTCGTGCTGCACCAGGACCGGCGCCACCACGCGCTGCTCAACTACGCGCACGCCGTGGACGTGCACCCGCTGCAGGAGCAGCTCGCGCTCGCGCTCTTCGTGAGTATCTCGTGCTGCACCAGGACCGGCGCCACCACGCGCTGCTCAACTACGCGCACGCCGTGGACGCGCACCCGCTGCAGGAGCAGCTCGCGCTCGCGCTCTTCGTGAGTATCTCGTGCTGCACCAGGACCGGCGCCACCACGCGCTGCTCAACTACGCGCACGCCGTGGACGCGCACCCGCTGCAGGAGCAGCTCGCGCTCGCGCTCTTCGTGAGTATCTCGTGCTGCACCAGGACCGGCGCCACCACGCGCTGCTCAACTACGCGCACGCCGTGGACGTGCACCCGCTGCAGGAGCAGCTCGCGCTCGCGCTCTTCGTGAGTATCTCGTGCTGCACCAGGACCGGCGCCACCACGCGCTGCTCAACTACGCGCACGCCGTGGACGCGCACCCGCTGCAGGAGCAGCTCGCGCTCGCGCTCTTCGTGAGTATCTCGTGCTGCACCAGGACCGGCGCCACCACGCGCTGCTCAACTACGCGCACGCCGTGGACGCGCACCCGCTGCAGGAGCAGCTCGCGCTCGCGCTCTTCGTGAGTATCTCGTGCTGCACCAGGACCGGCGCCACCACGCGCTGCTCAACTACGCGCACGCCGTGGACGCGCACCCGCTGCAGGAGCAGCTCGCGCTCGCGCTCTTCGTGAGTATCTCGTGCTGCACCAGGACCGGCGCCACCACGCGCTGCTCAACTACGCGCACGCCGTGGACGCGCACCCGCTGCAGGAGCAGCTCGCGCTCGCGCTCTTCGTGAGTATCTCGTGCTGCACCAGGACCGGCGCCACCACGCGCTGCTCAACTACGCGCACGCCGTGGACGCGCACCCGCTGCAGGAGCAGCTCGCGCTCGCGCTCTTCGTGAGTATCTCGTGCTGCACCAGGACCGGCGCCACCACGCGCTGCTCAACTACGCGCACGCCGTGGACGCGCACCCGCTGCAGGAGCAGCTCGCGCTCGCGCTCTTCGTGAGTATCTCGTGCTGCACCAGGACCGGCGCCACCACGCGCTGCTCAACTACGCGCACGCCGTGGACGCGCACCCGCTGCAGGAGCAGCTCGCGCTCGCGCTCTTCGTGAGTATCTCGTGCTGCACCAGGACCGGCGCCACCACGCGCTGCTCAACTACGCGCACGCCGTGGACGCGCACCCGCTGCAGGAGCAGCTCGCGCTCGCGCTCTTCGTGAGTATCTCGTGCTGCACCAGGACCGGCGCCACCACGCGCTGCTCAACTACGCGCACGCCGTGGACGCGCACCCGCTGCAGGAGCAGCTCGCGCTCGCGCTCTTCGTGAGTATCTCGTGCTGCACCAGGACCGGCGCCACCACGCGCTGCTCAACTACGCGCACGCCGTGGACGCGCACCCGCTGCAGGAGCAGCTCGCGCTCGCGCTCTTCGTGAGTATCTCGTGCTGCACCAGGACCGGCGCCACCACGCGCTGCTCAACTACGCGCACGCCGTGGACGCGCACCCGCTGCAGGAGCAGCTCGCGCTCGCGCTCTTCGTGAGTATCTCGTGCTGCACCAGGACCGGCGCCACCACGCGCTGCTCAACTACGCGCACGCCGTGGACGCGCACCCGCTGCAGGAGCAGCTCGCGCTCGCGCTCTTCGTGAGTATCTCGTGCTGCACCAGGACCGGCGCCACCACGCGCTGCTCAACTACGCGCACGCCGTGGACGCGCACCCGCTGCAGGAGCAGCTCGCGCTCGCGCTCTTCGTGAGTATCTCGTGCTGCACCAGGACCGGCGCCACCACGCGCTGCTCAACTACGCGCACGCCGTGGACGCGCACCCGCTGCAGGAGCAGCTCGCGCTCGCGCTCTTCGTGAGTATCTCGTGCTGCACCAGGACCGGCGCCACCACGCGCTGCTCAACTACGCGCACGCCGTGGACGCGCACCCGCTGCAGGAGCAGCTCGCGCTCGCGCTCTTCGTGAGTATCTCGTGCTGCACCAGGACCGGCGCCACCACGCGCTGCTCAACTACGCGCACGCCGTGGACGCGCACCCGCTGCAGGAGCAGCTCGCGCTCGCGCTCTTCGTGAGTATCTCGTGCTGCACCAGGACCGGCGCCACCACGCGCTGCTCAACTACGCGCACGCCGTGGACGCGCACCCGCTGCAGGAGCAGCTCGCGCTCGCGCTCTTCGTGAGTATCTCGTGCTGCACCAGGACCGGCGCCACCACGCGCTGCTCAACTACGCGCACGCCGTGGACGCGCACCCGCTGCAGGAGCAGCTCGCGCTCGCGCTCTTCGTGAGTATCTCGTGCTGCACCAGGACCGGCGCCACCACGCGCTGCTCAACTACGCGAGATAACACATTATAATTCCCATATACGAGATAGAACTGAAATGGCGCCTCTTTATTTCCATTTATCCTTCAAGCATAATGCAAGCAACTTACACACAGCAATATTTCAATCTATAGCAGCATAACTATTATCGACATAATAGTTTACGGTCGATCCAAAAGGCATATTGTATTTCTGTATGCTGTTTTTTCGTCGATATGAACACTTTGTTCTCTTTTAGCTATGCTGAATTGGCTCCCTAGACCAGTTACAATGAATCAACCACAACATTATTGGTAACAGTATTGGTATGGCAATCAGACGAACCGAGTGAAGTGGGCGAATACACTCTCTGATGCGTATAGGCTGGAGTGCGGGGTAAGACAAGGGGGGTTGACGTCACCCAGGCTCTTCAGCCTATATGTCAATGACCTCATAGTCGGACTTAGCAGTATGCGTGTCGGATGCAAGGTAAATGGTGTTAGCATTAACAACATCAGCTACGCAGATGACATGGTACTGCTGGGTCCGACGACGGGGGCGATCAGAGAAATGCTTAAGGTTTGTGAGACTTATGGTAATGAGCATGGGTTAATTTAAATGATTAAATGATATTTATTTCTGTAAATAGATCTTTTAAAGACACTTTTACAAGTCAATATTTTACATATTTTTTTAAGCTATATGGCTCCGGCATTTCCTAGCTGACGACCTCTGAGAAGAAACGCCGAAACAAACTCAGAGAATCATAGTCTCTTTTAAAGTCCAGACAATGTATAGTAACAAATATGTATCTTACAATGTAGGGCAAAGTCTGAAATGGCCTTTTGAAGAAAGAGCAATAGTGGCTTTGAGTAGACCAGTCCCAATTGACGGCACGCATGCCTCAGTAATTGTGTAGCTCAACCATAATTTAGGGACCCGTCGCACGACGATACCAGATCAGAGGAACATTTGCGTAGGTCACATAAAAAAAGGCTCAAAGCCACCAGACTTGAAAGCTAAGTATGTATATTTAGCCTACAAAGTACTCACATTTACATTTTATTGAGTTAAAGTATTGAATAATAAGAAAAAAATATATATGTATATAATCACAGTAACAATTTCAGTAATATCTGATAAATTAAAAATCATTATTGTCAGACTTATTTTCGATGTAAATAAGTGTGAATACATGGTCTTTAAGGCTGATGGCAAATGCTTGGAAAACTCGCCTGAAATATCGCTAAACGGAGTACCAATAACCAGAGTGAACAAATTTAAATATCTGGGGCATGTTCTTGTCGACAGCCTTAAAGACGATGTAGACATCGAGAGGGAGTGTAGGGCACTGGCGGTTAGGGGTAACATGCTCGTAGATTTGCACGGTGTACTGACCAAGTTAAAATTACGCTGTTTAAAGCGTACTGTCACTACACTGGCAATCTATGGGTCAACCACACCAAAAGATCGCTAGATGTCCTACGTATACAGTACAACAATGTTTTCAGGATGTTGTTGAGACTGCCCCGGTTTTGTAGTGCCTCAGAAATGTTTGCGAGAGCTCGCACAGACGATTTTCACTCTGTCATCCGCAAAAAAACGGCATCCATCTTAAGGAGAGTGAGGGACAGTAACAACAGCATCTTGAGAACGGTTGCTGATAATAAATAGCTCAACAATTTTGGGTAAGTTTGTGCAGAGGGTAATGAAGTAGAGTCAGGGGTGTTTTATTGCTTTCTGCACAGACATTACCTACTAAGTATTGTACCTATTATTATTAGTACCTACTATTGGCCAGTGCAGTTGTGGCCATCCAAAGGTTTCCTGGAAGAAATCGCCGACCGCGATAAGGCCGCCCATTGTATATCTATTGTCTTCAAAATATGTCTGTAAAATATTAATTCCTTGGTGTACAATAAAGAATATATAAATAAATAAATAAGTATTGTGAAAGTGCTCACTAATTTGTTTATTAACATTAGTTCATAAGTAATTTTACTGATAAAATATGGATCCTTTTTGTTGTCTGATATAAAAACCATTATTATTATAACATGCTGCTCGCCTGATTTGTCGTACCGACGGCGACGACGAGTAAGGTGTCGCTAACATTAGTGTTTGCTCCTCAGCTATGCAACCTATTCGAGAACATCTCGTCGTCGGAGTGGCTGCTGTACATCAGCGAGTGGGAGCACAACGGACAGCCGCTGTCTAACATCCGCGCCACCACCAAGGTAGGGTGTAGTGGTAGTGGTAGTGGTAGTGGTAGTGCGCTAGTGTTAGTGGAGACAGCTGTACATGTGTGTGTGGTGCAGGTGTGCGTGCACAGCTGCCTGAGCGCCGAGCTGGAGCTGCGC
The DNA here is from genome assembly GCA_964056405.1 of Acronicta alni. Lineage (NCBI taxonomy): Eukaryota > Metazoa > Arthropoda > Insecta > Lepidoptera > Noctuidae > Acronicta > Acronicta alni. Next base: position 277,825 of record OZ043920.1, read on the forward strand.
GAGCTGGGCACCGCGCTGATGCACAACATCGCCACCAAGGAGGTAAAGACCGTGGTCTGTATCGCCGATGCATTACTTGTATTCACTTAGCTTCGCCCGGTACCTGCGCTCTCACCTGAACCTATCTTTCTCTCTTAACAGAGAGAAAGATAGGTTCAGGTGAGAGCGGCCAGGTGTAACCACCTGGCCGCTCAACACTCAACCCCTCATGGCCGCTCGCACTCACCCTCTCTCTCTTTCTCTCACCTGGCCGCTCAACACTCGGCCCCTCATACTCACACTCTCTCTTTCTCTCACCTGGCTGCTCAACACTCGCCCCCTCATGGCCGCTCGCACTCACCCTCTCTCTTTCTCTCACCTGGCCGCTCAACACTCGGCCCCTCATGGCCGCTCGCACTCACCCTCTCTCTTTCTCTCACCTGGCTGCTCAACACTCGCCCCCTCATGGCCGCTCGCACTCACCCTCTCTCTTTCTCTCACCTGGCTGCTCAACACTCGCCCCGTCATGGCCGCTCGCACTCACCCTCCCACCCTATCTCTCTAACACACCTGGCCGCTCGACACTCACCGCCTCATAGGCACTTGCACTCACCATCTCTTTATTTCTCTCTCACCTAGCCGCTTGGTACTCGCCCCCTCATGGCTGCTCGCACTCCACCTCTCATGGCTGCTCGCACTCCACCTCTCTCTCTCACCTGGCCGCTCGACTCGCACTCTCATGGCCGTTCGCATTCACCCTCTCACTCTCTCTCACCTGGCCACTCAACACTCGCCGCCTCAATGCCGCTTGCACTCTCCATCTCATTCTCTATCAATTAAAAAATATCGAAACTGCTTGACTACCGAATTTGGCCCTCTGCTCGAAATGAAATGAATTTATTAAAATAAGTGTTGAATACAAACAGATATTAAAAACAATATAGTTAATAATAATAGTTTAATATATTCGAAATTTATACATTTCATTTTATGACAATAACTATACAATAGGCTAGATGACTATTTTATTGTTTCTGGTCTCAAGATCTGGTGGACCATACATGCTGCAAAGGATCCGAAACGTCGTCGAGAATTAAATTTAAAATATCAATATAACGCGATAAAATCCACAAAATAGGTTTCTTTCAAAGTTATATTCATTTATAAAGCATAAAATGCTAGACAGAGTAACATTAATAATGCCAAAACCCTTACCAACCGCGAGGTGAGCAGTCCCACTGACCACCGGTAGCACGGATCCTGCTCCCGATGCCGCTGCCGCTGCCGGTGGGTTACTAATATACAAATAGTATTTTTTATATGGTTTTTATACCATTGATCATAATACATTTAAAAATAAAAATAAGTTACTTACATGTATATTATGTGTAAATATTTTTCATTGGAATCAATTGCTCCAATAAAAAAAAATTATAGTGCACTATACCGAGAGATGACTTATAGTTATAAGTCATATATGGATACAAATTCTATACTAACACTCTTTGCGGGACAGAAACAGAGTATCCCCTCTTAATCCCAACCACAAGATTTAAACGCTTACATTAGAACTTTACGCTGACATAAGAACTTTATCAATCGGCTTTTTTTTTAATATACGAATTATATTTGGTTAACATGTTTTCCATTGAGCCTGTAATTTTTAATAAAACCCAGTCAACTAGCTATTTGACATAATTATTGTGATTATCTCCGGTCTAGATATCGACGCGTTTTAACGCAGTTTGCACGCACTCTCACATGAAATATCCTTTTGTAAATAAACCACAACTACTTAGACATATTAATATGGTTAAATGGCGAGTTTGATGTGAATATTAGAACAGTGTTAGTCGGTGCGCTCGGTGACCACGCGACCAATGTAACGAGCATCATTAATTCCACAACAACATAACTGTACTCTTTCCAAACATTATTTTTAACATTTCGAATCCTAATCAATTGGAAATGATGGCCGTGCCTTTCCGATTCGATTTCCAATAGCAATCGACTTTATAAATGAAGAAATTTTAATCGATTTAACACATTATTTTTGCTTAACATTTTGTATTGTCTTTTTGTATATTTTGGCATTTTCCTTGCTAAGATTTTAAAGTTATTTAGCGAAGAAAAAATTCGACCGCGGGCAGGTTTAGTCTGCGTCTTCTGATTAGGTACAACAGACGCTATGACCACGAAGCCACCGCGAGTCCCACCCACTATGTCGAAACTTGCCTTCACATTCAGAATTTACGTCTTTTGGTGACGTCAGTAACACCTATTGAAAAGAAAGTCTTTGGTTCTCAACCGACATGACTTACTTTACAGTTAGTTCAATATCGAATGATGCCACCTTGCCTACTAACTATATTTTATTTTTTGGCATCCAGCATGCTAAGATTTTAGTTATTTAACGAAGGAAAATACATGGCGGGAGGGACTCGGGTGAGTTAATGGTAATAGCGTCTAGTGTACCTAACCAGAAGACGCAGGATCGAATTTTTCCTCCGCTAAATAATTTTGATTGTGTTATAAACAAACACAGATGTTAAAATTAATATAATTTATATATTAAAGTAAACCGTCTATGTAAAGCACTACGGTAAATGTATTTATTATTTGACAATACCAGTCAGGCAGTTGGTACACATAAACAACATGCCACTTGCTTCACCAATGCGCAACGTGGCGATGCCAGTTTAATGTCACCGTCACTTGCAACTGCACTGCACTAAGTTTCCTTTACATTTTTCATATGTCGAATTTAGTATTTCTAGTGAGTTGAGTAGTTGATGTTACTATAAAGTCTAAAACTATTACTTTCGATTCATTAATCTACAGCGAATACATTCGATCCCACCACTATGTACGATAGAACATAACTTTTAATCACGCAAATGAAATATCATTATTTTTTATTAAATGGCATTTTAATGTTTATTGGGTAATAAATAGGATAAATAAATATGTTATAGTCGTTTAAGTATTTTTTACTCCGATCAATATCAACAAGAACAGGATATAAATTTACATACATTTATATACAGATGACTCGTTATTGTGTTAATTATGCTTCCATTATAACTTAAAAAAAAGAAATTAATTAAAAAAATCCTACGATATCCTACAAGCGTCACAGATTCATGCGATGTCATTAATTTCTTTTTCTACGTGAACTAATGTTTCTCTGAAGGCATGCATACTAAGCGGCACATTTAATCAATTTACAATGCTAATTTTGATCATTTAATACCGGACATAACCATACCATGAACTTTTTGTGAATATAATATAATAATAAAACAAGCTGTAGGAGTGATATCGATTTCACGACTCTGTCACGTTAGAAGTGGACCACGACATCGCAGGTGATCAGTCTCGATATATCGCGGCTCAAAAAAGGGCTTGTTTATATTGTAATTAACAAACGTAACTGGTTATAATTATGAACTTTATCTAGAAAATGTATTTCGTACTGCCTACTGTAATAATATAAGCTAAACAATTCACGCTTATTATCTGTTTACTAAAATGAATGCACGATAAAACACTCAACATAATTATAAATAAAACCGTACTGTTCTACACGGTTTTTATGAACCCAGACAGTGGTAGATAAGTGTAAAACGTCTTTCTAAAACTATCTCGCATAAGATTATGGAACTCGCCATAAGATTCTCATGTCGCATTTTCGTGTCACAATCGCTTACGACTTATTGCCGTTCGCGTGTAAAAAAATAATTTGCTTACTTATCCGCCTTAATATTGTTGATTAATTTGTTTTAAATGTTTTGTACTTAGTAAATATTAATAATACTTATATGAAAGTATTTGACCTAAATATTTCAATTTTTATAATTCGTGAAAGTTAATCGATGTTGATTACTGAATACGAGTGCTAAATAAAAATTATATCATGTGCAAGCTTTGCTTTAACTTTGTTTATGGTAATCTCATGTCAATAACAGGAAACACATTTATTATTGTATGACTTTCAAAATACGGTCTATGTGATATTGTGATATCAAAACAAAACAAGGGCAACATAGGTACATAAGTATTATGTCAGATAAGCTTTATGTCGGACATGCGCCGTTGTTATGAGATACAAAGCGAGGCGCGCACATGTACGCGAGCGCACGTGCGCGCGCGCGTGTGTGTGTGCGTGTGTTGCAGCGGTTCCAAGTGGGCAAGGCGCTGCGAGACCTGCTGCCCCGCGGCGCCAAGTCTAAGGTACCGTGCGTGCCATACTACACCCAGCAAACACCGTCCGCCGTGCTACGAGCTGGCCTCACTTTATGTCATTGTCAGTGTTAATCCCGTTATCTAATATGGACTTACATTCACAGACATTCACAGTAAACATGTAACTGCTTAAAGCTAATACCTACATTGACTTGCGTCATTGCCTGATGCCAATGACAACACTGTAATGCAGAACTAACAATACATACAATCATCAGTCAACTAATGTTAACTATAAATACAAGTGATGGTTCATTTCCGTGAAACGATTCCATAAGCTTATGCGACGCGTGCGACTTACTTAGTGGTGTGTGTTCACTTGGCTAGCCGCCACAGACTCTAGGGTCTAGGGTCTCTACTCATGTACGGGGGCGACAGGCTGGGAGTGATAGATAGTCAAAAAACCCGAGTGGAGGTGAACGACCCAGTTCACCTCCACAGGGAGGGGATCATAACGAGTGGTTACTCCTCAGGATGTGACACAGAACTGACGTAAAGGGCGTTAAGGGGTTTTGAGGATTATGAGAGCTGTGAATGAAGAGGTGTTGACACTCACGTCACATCCTTGATCAGTTGCGAATGCCGTCGTAATTCGCAGCGTATACGTCAATAGTACCTTGAATAGGTACACACAGCCTTACCGGACGTATTATTATATTTATCAACCAAAAAACAACCATTAGACTGCCAGGTACTTTTAATAATCGCGAACGTTTTAAAAATAAGACGACAATGTCGGACAACCAAGTTTACCGTATCCTTGTGCCGCGGGGTCGATGTTTTAATCAAAGTCACCCACTGCCTAGTTTAATTGTACCTAATAAATAGATGGTGTAAGTTTTGCATTTCAAAGAAGTTGTAAAAGTTTTTAGGTTCAAATTTTATATTTTAGACGATAGTTAAAACACATAGCCTGTTCTTATTATAATAATTCCGAGTTTTAATAATAATAGTTCAGTTGTAGTAGGTACGCATACAGTCTTACTTATACTATAGCTAATGCGATTGTTGTGGAATGGCACGCGGACGGAACACATCGTCAACATCTCATCTATTATCTTATATATTGTAATACAATATTACGTTAACCGCGTAATGTACACAACGTATTTCCCTGAATTATAATATGAGCTGATGGTAGTCGTCATCGTCACACTCGGTCGTCACCTACACTGTAGCTGAAGGTCGGTGCATCGTCTACTGAAGGCTAGGACGAGTGGTTTAGTCCTAGACTGGAGGCGAGCTCGCTTGTCACCGACACGATCGCGACCGGTGCTACCACCGCACAGAGCGCCTCACTCGCTCAAATAGATACTACTCACAGGGTCCTCGTGGTCCGGCCGGTAGTGTTGCATTTTAGTGGATTTACCTTGATCGATTGGTATTTTTTGGATCGGATTTAGTAATACTAGGTTTAGTAATAATAGATTTAGTAAGGCTACAGCATTAATAACTAAACCAAGAGTCAGCTGGCGCCCCGCGATGGGTTTGGATGAGATAGACTGAAAGGGGTAAAAAAATCAAATAGTAATAGTACAGACGCCAGCAGGTCAAGCTATCCAAAACTATCATTTTTTTCAAATGAACATGAACCTTATTGATTTGTATTAAAGTTGAAAATCTATCAAAGAAATTTGATAGATTGGGGTAGCCTGATGTGCTGGCCTCTGTACCTACCCCAGCTACCACATTCTAGGGACATTATAGGGAGTTGAAAAAAGAAAAGTTGGCTACCCTGTGGAGTGGAAATATTCATGTACTATGACTTTTTAATTTGCACCGCTACCTTTCGGGCTATCGGTGCTATGGTGATACGCTCACACGCAGCATACCTATAAATGTAACCGAAGCGTTGATGAGTAGGTACCCAAAGCGTGGCGGTCGCTGGCTGTTGGGATGGGTATTCCATAGTAGGTACATGCGATCAGCTAAAACTGCTATTAAGTATCTAGCCATGTGTGTGCCTTTTGATTCTGTTTTCATACCTCTTCTTCCCTTACAAATAATGTAGAATCTGGATATTTAGATTCTATCATAGTGGGCCCTACCTACCACTCGATATAAATGTACCTTTTGCAAAGTAACACTATAATTATATGTACCATCTACAAAGACTCAAATAATTTATGCGAATAGGTTCTAAAATAAAAACATTAGATTACAAGAAACTCAGGTTGATCGTTAAAGTAAATATGTCAATTGTTAAGAAAAAATAAATGTGTACATATAGTTTAACATGTGTAATAACGTCAAGACAGTAAGTTGTGTTATTTTAAGATTATTGGGGTTGGGGGTTGTTGTTTTATGATACCTATTTAGTAGCAGTACGCGCGCGCGCGCGCGCGCGCGTGTGTGTGTGTGTGTGTGTGTGTGTGTGTGTGTGTGTGTGTGTGTGTAAGTCGCGTGTTTACCTACAGGTGGCGGGCTGCTGTCGGATGTGACATTACCGTTTATTACAAACTGTGTGTACACATGCACACTTCGTTATTGTTAAGTACATAATATTTAAACAATGATTTGATAAAAATAATTTTATGAAATCTGAATTGTATAACACATGTTTCCTACCTCATGTAATGTGTATAACTCAAGTTTTAATTATAGCGCAATGTTCATCAGCTAATTGTTTACGATTGGAAATAAATCAACTTCCTGAAGAAGTTTGTTGACAAAATATACATTTTGTATAAGTCTTGTATATTTATTTTATTAATGCGATAAGCGTTATCGCCCCGCTCAGATCATTCCTTGAGGTTACTACGGTTTATGTGATTAAAATTAACCTTACCTACATTTATACTACAAAAAATGCATTTGTATTGACAAGCAGGGGACAGAGGTACCTATAGATATTGATATTGAGTGTTTTATTCATTCAATTCGCGTTCGTCGTCATCATAACGCACGGACGTGTTTTCTGTTTTAAAATAAAATGTAAGGCAATAATTAACAAAATATTTAAATTAGTGCCCCTGACCGAGTGGTCCATAGGAACATGTGGGATAATAGGGATTATTGCCTATTCAATAAAAGGTATATGATTGGAGTTTGGACTATCCTCAGTAGTATATAAATTAAGGAATATTTTTAGAAAAAAAATGAAATTTTACGTTTTGTCGAATTAAATGACATTTGAGCGCTCTGTAAAAATTTTTATACTTTGCAAAGAGAGTTAACATACTGGTGGCTAATAACCTTCTTATCCTGTTCGTACGCTATCTAAGAGTTTTCAAGATTTTTCACGCTAAATTTGAGCGCTCTGTGTTGAATAGTCTCTTCACAAAATCATAACATTCAACTAAAAACGTATCATTTCATATTTTTCCTAAAAAATAGTGATCATTTCTAGCCCTACTATCCCTTTGGACCACTCTGTCTGGGACGCTATGCATTCAGATATACTAAGCCAGTGGAGATGCACTAGGTAGATTAAAGATCACCTAAAGTTTCGGGAACACACCCAAAATGTTGTTAATTTCACCCTGATATCTAGATATCGGTCACTGACAGCAACCCAATTTGATACTTGGTACCTAACAATTATGTAATCAATATCAGTTTATAAGCACTGTTGTATTTGTATTAAACTCTGGCCACGTACCTACCTGTAGTGCAGAGGAGTATGGAACTGCTCACCGTGAAAGAAAGTTACATTTATCAGTAAGTTAAATGATATTAATGAAGCCTATCTACAATGATTGTACACTACTTAGTTGTTACCTGCGACCGCGAGAGCGCGGACTTGTAACACAAGTTTTGCTGGATTAGTTTCACAGGATGTAGTGGACATTTGGATGATATACATCATGGAATCATCTCTACTGATCACAAAATATAAATTAATTTTCCGGTATAAATATTAGTCGTCCAACTCATCTATTGGGTAAATAAACTTAGATTATAGCCGATTCAGTTTCCCGGGATTTTCAGCATATCCGGTTTCGGGATTGCAAAAGTACTCATATGTTAGCTCTGTTCACAAAATGAGCACCAAATTTCATGTGAATCTGCGAAGCTATTTTACCGCAATTGGAATCCGGGATCTGTTTCAGCCTTTGATTTGGTGTCGGTTTTCCTACAAACGCGAATATTCTTTACATAAACAAATAAATTCCGAATCCAGATACTAGTTGTTAAAGCAATCCAAGACGGTTATCGACGAATATTCTGCCACTCGTCTATCTTATCATCTCATCTTAGGAATTAGTCGTGTAACTCCTTGAAATATAATTATATAGACTTTTATTAGGTATATTTATTTATTTGATTTATTTATGTATATATTATGTTTGATGTGATGATGATGATGATGTGTGTGGCCTGAGGCTAGATTGGGGATTCCACCGTCCGACCAGATAATGGCCCCAGTAGGCGGCTTCGATAAGAATCCGAGGCAAAGTCTGGTCGATCGTAGGAGCTCAGCAATAGCTAGACCACAGCCTGTCTTGGCCGTGGTGAATTTCACGGATCCCATGGCCATGACTACAGAGCAAGTTTAGGAAAGTGCGGTTTTTAGTCGGTACGAGTCCGACATAGGTACAGCCGCCAGCAGGTCAAGCTATCCAAAACTGTCAAATTTTCCCAATTGATAATGAACCTTATTACTTTGTATTAAATTTGAAAATATATCAAAGACAGAAATGTGACAGATTGGGGTAGCTTGATGTGCTGGCGTCTGTACATGAGGATTTTGCGTACTTTAATATATTGATATATTATAAAATGTATAGAATATCATTAATTAATACCTATGTAACTCTTGAAACTGCTATTCTATCATTTTATTATTAACGTCTCTACAAACCTACGTAAACAAACTACGTTTAACGTTGTCTTTGTCTAGGTACGTGAAGAAGGTAGAAAGCATACCTGCTTCAGGCACCTACCAGACATCCTCGTTCATGTTGACGTCACGACATCGCTCACACCGCGGCGGCGGCGACAGTTTTACGATCGTTTACATACTTCTATATCAACCTAACAGATTTATGTTCTTACTACCTAGGTACTTAAACATTATTATATCAAAAAACCCATCATCCAATCAATATGACTGTGTTGAATCCAGCTAATAATTTTATATCTACATGTAAATAGGTTCAAACTAAAGTATTGGTTAGTAATTATGACAATTAGCTGGTTTTAAAGTTATTTAGAAAAGGAAAAATTCGACCGCGGGCAGGATCAGGGCGAGGTCGAATTTTTCCTTTTCTAAATAACTTTAAAATCTTAGCATGGAAAATGCCAAAAATATACAAAAAGATAATTAGCTGGTTCTTGAATTGTGTATAAGTGTAATTCCTTTTCGCAATTTCCAATTCAGTTACGCAAAGCTTATGTCTCGGTATGTCAAGCAGTTTAAACTCTCAGTATTTCTCTCGTATGACTCATCTCGTGGATGGTAAAGGGGCGTAGGAAAAGTATTTAGAATATTTGCAAGCATCTATGTGAAGTTGGTCAAAAGGGAGTTAGATGAGTGAGTGTTGTTCGCATATTGTGTGTCTACGCGTGCCCGCAGGTGTTCGACGAGGTGTGCGTGGAGCTGGCGATGGCGCTGCTGCAGCTGCTGCAGTGGGCGCCGGCCGAGGAGCACCTGTGGCGCGCCTGCAAGGCGTTGGCGCGCTTCGTGGCGCACTCGCACGACGTGCCGCAGCTCGTCGCCATGATCGGACCGGACCCCTCCGCCTTCAGGTACCGCAGCCATACTATACCGCATCGTACCCCATCTGCACACAACTCTCATATCACTCCCATTGACCACCATCTCTCATTGTAATTGCACGTTCGCTGTAGTCAAGCAAGTGTAAGGCGGCCGGCAAGAGGGCGCTGCATCGCCCGCTCAGAGTGCTCGCTCATTATGATGGCATTAATGCCGTACGATCTGTTGAAAAAATATATATGTATAACAACATAAATACTTGTTACAAATTACCCCGTAAAAAATATAATTAATTGTCAAAGCCAAAAATTTTATCAACCCTAGTAAGCTGTCAATTCAGGAAACCAGATTATTTAACAGAAAGGCCTACGTACTTATTTTACTAATAATTGTCTACTTTAATAGTTTTTCTATTTTTAATTCATAAATGTTTGCTACCTCAATACAAGGAGGTCGTTGAAAAAAAAAGAATGTTGTCAATTTCAAATCTTCTAATCGATAATCCTACAACTGCTTCGAGTTTTTCTTTCAACCTTTTTTGCAAAATAATGATGCTTTCTAGCTCGGAATATTACGATATGATGTTATGCGTAGGCCATGAAGATAGCAATTTAAATCGTGCTCGCGAACCTTTATCGGCAACGATATATCGATGGTAGACCCCGCCACTGAACAGCGTCGGCGGCCTTCTTACCAGTGTTTTCTGAACATGTCAAGGCGACTACATTCCACCGTCTCTTTTCATCGGTCTACTGGAAGTGGACGTCCAAGCACAAGTGTTCGTTTAGGTTGTTTCGTTAGGTTAGGTCTTTTAAAATTTTTGTCGTTCCGAGAATTAGGTAGAAATGTAGGTAAATTCTGCGTGGTTTACTCTTTAATTTTACTAAAATAGGATTTGCACATCAGTGAAATATATATATTTTTTTTGGTATGTTAATTATACAGCGTTTTATTGTGAATGGACTCGTTATAATGCCCCATTTAACCTCCTTTCGGCTTTACGGGTAGTTTTGTAACACCCTGTATATTCTTCTTCGTGTCGATGGAACAAGTATTTATGTAAATAAATTTGACGAGCACAGAATATATTGTTATACATATATGCATAATATATTTATACTTAAATATTGTTCGCAAGACTTAAGACATAATAACCCAAGTAACACACGGCGCAACGGCGAGGTAACCATTAACCAAACGTACGGGGCATGTCGGACTGTAGGTCTATATTTTCAAGGTTTCGCCACTTTGTGCGTGATATCAGCACAGGGAGAGATAGGTGTCAAATTCCTCCATGGCCCCGGCCGTGGGTAGACCGCTAATGCGATCGCCAGAACTGGGCGATATTGATCTCGTCCCTCACCTGTCAATCCACATGAACTGCTCCAGCTGCCGCCGCCGCCGCGCCACAAACTAACTAGGCACCGAACTAACTAGCTGCCTGTATCAGATGCCACAAACAAGAAGTTCAGTAAAGTAACATGTACAGTCACGACCATAAATATGCACTTACTAAAAGTCAAAAGCGATTTTTTTCGCGAAATGATTATTGCAACTTTGAGATAAGATATAACTATAATAAATATAGTATAGTTTTGAAAGTACTATGTTCGATCGCTTTAGAATTTCGCTAAGTGTATACATATTGATGCTTGTAGCTTATTAGCTTAGCATATCGTGTAGACAGCAACATGTAGATTGTTCACTACATTACTATTTTACTAACGAATGTGAGGAGTACGACTTGAGGGCCTAGCTTGCGAGGGTCGCAAACCACACGAGTTTGTAATCTGTCATTTATTTCGATTTTTGACAAGAATTATTGCCCTCACTGGCCAGGAGTACGTAAATTCTGCCGTGCAAACGCTAAACCGCAGTAAAAATCTTACTCTTATTATTATGTTACTGCGATTTAGCGTCTGCACGGCAGAATTGTAGTAATTTCATCAGTGGGTAGTCCGTAACACAAACTGCAACCAAACAATGTGTGCAAATGCGTAAGATATGCGATTCCTATTTATTGTAATAGAACGTTTGTTGCAGGGGGACAAGCCCTCGCGTGGACGAGCAGATAGACCTCATCATGAACAAGATCAAGTAACGCCAGTAAGATAATTAATTGATGTTGTTAATTGTTACATAATATTATTTGTAGCGGTAGGTGGCGAGGTCACTGTTACCATCATGTTTTATTTTTAATATTTTTGTATCGCTTAATACATCCAAGACGGTGCTCAAGTGTTAGTCTATGTAGATTTTGTAATGTACACCGCGCCTACCCGCCTGGTATTGCCACTGAGTATTTTTTACCGTCAAATATAATACACTTAATTATTGATTACGCGACTCTGCAATAAACAGTAGGAACAAAATAATCAGTGCTGCGGCCGGGCGGCCGGGCTGTAGCGAGCTGTACCGAGCGCAGCGCCCGTGCGGCCCGTGCGGCCCGTGCGGCCGTGCGGCCCGTGCGGCCCGGACACTACTGCGGATCTTGTAAATACTTTTACCTATTAGTAGTAATGTATTGTAAGGCGACAAATTTAGCGTAAGTACCTGAGCTTATGACGAGCTTTTATATTGTAAATTATTTTATACATACACATGTGTTTATTTATTTATATTATGTTGCTAGCACTAACACGTGGTGACTACGGTGCATTTACATTATATACACATATATTGTATAGTTGTTATATAGTTGCAAATATAATAAATCTGTGGTATATTGATGATTCGTGGTATTCTTTCGTGTATAAACTTCCGTGAATTAAAACAAACGCATCGCATGCCTACTACAAACATATAATACTAGGAAGTGCACAAGACAAACACCGAGCATGAATGGAGACACCTGATGCTACTCCAGGCTGCATGCACTGGTGGTCGGTAAACCAGCCAGCGCATACATTGTTATACAGAGATGTTCTAATGTAGGTACATACACATCGCCAGCATGTTGTACCTAGCTCCCATGTAATAGGGTTGAGCCTATTGCCATTACCGGGCATAAATCCAAACTCCCGACCTGATATATAGATATATAGATATATACTGAGAATATTATAGAAAACCCATTAACTTTGCTCGACCTGGGAATCTAACTAGGACTCAATATCGTAGAAATCCCGCATAATTACGATGATAAAGAAGAATAATCCAAGCTTTTCAACTTATTTAAGTTAGTATAAAAAGAAACTACAAGCTACCCATTACTTACTTGAGTACCTACTTGAAAAAAAAAATGGAAATCCCTCGTAGAAACAAACAAAGCTCGTAGCAAAGTCAATGGCAAATATTTTATTTCAATTAGACCATTAAAATTAAAAAGTCAGAACTAGTTACATGGTTCCAAAAAGTGGGTCTTACGGAGAAGAACCTCAGGAAACTCCATAGACACACATAGCTGGTTAAATAATATGCTTTAATGTGTACATCTTTATTTTGTCGTAGGTAGTCGGTAAAAGTAGGCGATACGTTTGGCGTCCACGTCGTTATCAACGTAGCGATGGCGGTCGCGCTACTCAATGTTGATAAAACTATAATATGTTGCGACAGCGACCGCGGCCGCATGCGACTAGCTAGTGTACGAACGTAACTAACGAGCGTGCGCAACCCTCGCTGCAACATACATAGCTATATAAGTAACGGGTCTTTTTGATTTAAAAACTTAGCATCGAGTATTCATTTTGATAGTTGTAGATAAACAAAATGTCCCATTCCATTAATGCCTAACTAAAAATTAAACTAATAAATACATAATGAACGTATTTCCAGATCTCCGCTCAGTTATTGTAAACACCACGCATCGTGCGGCTTTATAATAACATGTTTATATAAATATCAGCTTCATTTGTCACATATCGGAATGCGCGGCTAGTCAATCAGTACTTATAGTGTTTAAGGCATGGACTATGTGACTTACCGACCTTGAATTTGGGTAATTTAACCGTTTTGCTCCGTAATCTTTATCGATGAATTCAAACACAATATATTTATAATACCTATGTTAATCTACAACATTCACAGCAGTACAGTCACCTTCCCCATGAACTGCAAACTTGCAAAGTAGCCTTTGTTTTCGCTGTTACAACCTAAGATTAAATACGGTTATCTACAACCATTTTTCTCCAACTACTTATCAAGCATGGTTTTTTGGTAGGTTAGCTATATTTCCATTATCGCCATCGCCCTACGAGATAAAGTTTTTCACCCCGTTGTCCCTATTGCCATACGCTTATGAGGAAAGTGGAAATAATTTACTTTGTGTAGGTACCATTGTGTACCATTGTCCCCACTCGGTGCGTCTTATAGCTACGTAATTACCTACTCTCGGATCTCGTCTTCTCGACACTACCATCTTTCGTTATTGTTCATTGAAGGTACGTAGGTACCTACTACAGAAATATACAACATATCAAGACATAGTCATAAACCTGGAGGGTGACTTCATTTTTTAACTTAAGTAAAGGGGTCGCGTGTTGAAGAAGCTTAAAAAATACTGGTTTAATGGAATAGTTTGCCCTAAAAGATGTTACGACGTCTTTTAGCAAAAAAAAAGTTTTTTTCCTGACATCAATATACAATCAAAATCAATATAGAATCAATATATTCCTGACGTTGTGTTGTTTGAATAATAATTCCCTATTGGTCTAGTTGTATTTTTAATAAGGAGGCATTAGTAGTTACCAGCTGGGTATTCAGGTACCAGCCAGTAGCATGCCCTAGACTGGGGTTCACAGTTGTTCCACGATATCTTCAACCTACGGTTAGTAGGCATAACGTTGCAGCACCGCAGCCGCCGCCGCCGTGTACTCGTGTCGTGTCGCCCTATGGACGCCGACTTGTTTTATCAAACACTCGTTTTTCTAGTTTCTCGTTTTTATAATTACACAGCCTACCTACATTCGCAAATGCCAACCCATTCGTGTCTATCTATTATAAAATACGATTAACATCACTTAAGAAAGTCAACAGTTTCAACTTTTTTTACCTAAGCATATTACATATGTATCTATCTCCATAATATAAAATTTGAAGTGGTACTCGGAGGCACGGCGGGAAATCCATGTCACTAGTAACAATGTCAGAGTAGGTAAATCTATTTAAGAAGCATCTTCTATAATATAATGATTAGATAACACTCTAAATAAATAGAATCATAACAGCTGCAGACATTTTGAAAACGTGTCAGTGTCACTGAAGTCACGGCGCTCTTGTGTGCCGAACGCTGAAATAATAGGTGACATAAATCTTGATACGTATATTAACATTGGTATCTCTTAGTGTCATTATAATTTATTCTCCAGCAAATAAACAACGTATATTTTTCTGCGAACTAGTACAAGCAAACTGGGTAACTCCGTAGCTTGTTCACAAAGTTACGTTCCTTATCAGATAATGTTTGTCCGGCCTGTCTCCGATTTCCGAAACTCCTCGAAAATGGTTACATATATCATTGTTAGTACTTAATTAATTTAATTTTTTACTTCTGGAGTAATCCGTCATTCAGCTAGGGTATAATTGGCAGCACCTAGCCGCTGCGTGGCCGTGGCAGTCAATGAGCGCAAGTAACAATGTAGTGGCTTAAACATATTTTTAAATATATCGGTAATACTTTAGTGCCTCCACTCAATAGTTACTTAACAAAAAAACCTTAATATTAATTACGGTAAGCCGTTATCATGAGGAGGTTCTTCTCTTTAAAGCTCTGTCCTGGTGATCATGGCTTTTGTCTGAAAAAGCCTTTTGGGATGCGGGTGCAATTGCGAGCAACAGCTAGTATTTTATGTTTTTATAAAAGTTTTTAAATGTTATATTTATTACTTCTTAAAATAGGTACTTCTTGAAATACCTATGTCAAATATAAAAAATATGTTATTAAATGGAGCGCAGGATGGCCATAAAAAACAACAACTAAACATCATTTTTAAAATGCTTCATCGCAGAAGCGCATTAAATTGTTGTAAGTATATAGAATTTCTGAAAGATATTCTCACAAATTATTCATCCGCAACACTGAATGATATAATAGAAAATACGAAAAACAGCCTCGTGACTGGAGAACTGCTTCTTTTTTGAAATCGGTCAAAAGTACATGTTGTTTACAAAATGCATTACGGTAATATCTAGTGTCGTATTGTGCACCCGGCTGTGCGACTATGTTGTGTTGTGATTTGTGATCCACCTACGCCGATGACGTTCTATTGTTAGGCACGTAATGGTGCCTGCACCTAGCTTCTAGTAATTTGATAAATTTCCGCTTGATGACTGATAACCGCGAATCTACCGGCTCAGGATTAAGGATGTAGTATAAATAATGTACTTGGATAAGCGAATGCTAACAACCTGCTTTTAGGTAGGTGCGTGCTTAAATATAAATAATATAATAAGTCTTGAAGTTTATAATAAAAAAAAAAAGTATATTAAAAATATAAAATAACCCGACTGAAAAGGAAAGAACTAGACGTCAGGAACATAGCGATTTTAACATTCAGGACCTTTTAGGACCATTGGAAAAATTTAATTCGTCTAGAATTTTTCATTGGTCCCGACAGTTAAAGTCACTTTTTTCCTGACTTCTTGTTTTTTTCGTTTGTCGGGTTTTTAATTTTTTTTTATAGGTAAACTTTTTGTACATACCTATTTTTCACCGATTATATATAAGAACTTTATTCATGGCTATAATAAGTTTTGAAAATTTCAGTGAGAATAGTTGCTAACCAAATTTAAATCGTTATAGATACTTAAAATCGACTGCTGATCACGACGTCGTGGGTTCGATTTCCATAGGACACAAATATTTATGTGATGACATTGTGTTTCTGTTTGTCTGTGTGTTTCTTTTATGTATATTATAAGTAGGTATATAAGCAAAAAGGTCTAAAAACGTATAGAATAATAGTTCTAATAATTACTAGGTAGCTAAGTACTAGAGTAACGGACAGAGAGAAGTGGAAGAAGTTTGAGGAACTGCAGTAGGACATTACAAGCTTTTAATTGTAATAAGTGACATTATATCCGTTGTCTAGTATACCCACCTATAATACACGCTCAGCTTAGTTTGGTAAGAATTTTAGTGCTAGATGGGATGCTGAGTAAAATGTCCCAAATAGGAAGGTATTTATTAATTTAAAACACTTGTAAAAGAAAATAACAAATGTTTAGAAATTGAGGAGTATCACTTCTGGGGCTCGTGTGCTAATATGTGCGCTACCCTTCATCCGTCCTGCCTGGTGATGCAGGTTCTTATTATAACGGATATTATAGGTATGTTATAATATCGATTTTTAAAAGTACTACCCGAGCAATGTTGAGACGCATACGAGACCACTAGATAGGATATGTTGACCCTCACTAAGATCCGCACGTCATTTTTTTTATCGTAGGTAGGTAATGTTTTGCCGAATGACGTGTTAACATATTTTGTTTTACGTTTCGTCAAGTTAGGTTAGTTAATATAACCAGTAAAGTTATTGAGCAAATGAAACTTAACAACTGAGGTCTCATTTGTCAGGGTGACAACACGTAAGTATTACCACTGGTAATACTCACGTGTTGTCTGCCTGAAACACAGGATTTACCTAGTTCAGGCAGGCTGCTAATAGGTATTTTAAGTCGAGTTGACGAAATTTTTTGCTCTGTGCCTTTGCAGATCCATTGTATTGGTGCTGGAAGCAACAGACACATTTTTATACGGAACTATGTGAACATTTATCGTTCCAGCTACTTACTACATGATAAAACTTGATGAATGTCACCAATGTGTTATTAAGAATATCTACTATTATGCGAAGTCTATATATTTTGTAGATATCTGGCGATAACGTCCGTCTGTTTGTTGGTTCGCGATGCTGTCGTGCTCAGCTTGACGCAGTCGTTAGGTAATAACAGCCAACGAGGTGTTCCGGCATTGTTATGACTTATCGACAATCACCTTGAACCGTTATCATGGGAGTTTCAGAGCCTGTGCGTCCCGCCGCCGCGCGCCGCCGCGCGCCGCCACCGAGCCGATTCCAACAAACATGTTCTGGTACATCCATTACTAGGAGGTCATAACCATGGAGTACTTATCGTCTTGCTCATGGCACAAGCCACAAGATACCCTGGTGGTGCCACGCTGATACGTCGCTAGTTGAAGTGTCCAGTATATCCTAAAACAAGGGTAGAATCTTTGATTATATACTTGTCTAGATGGAGCAATGCAAACAAACGACACGCGAAAACTGGGGCCAAATTGCGTGATATGTGTGAGTACCGCTTGTGTACTTATTGTAGTCAAACTGTCAAGGTGTGCGTGTTTAGGGATGCCTGCTCCAAATTATTAACTTACCTTTTCTCCATTATTTAATGGGATGACAGTTAAACGAAATAGGCTGAATAAAGTAATTATTTTATAGATTAGTGTTTTATTTATTTTAATAAAAACAAAAAATACAATGAAAAAAAAAATACAGCAATTTATAGATCAAAATCCATCTCTTTGTATTTGTTTTCGAAATAGTTTTTTTTTTATATTTCATTTCGTGTCCGCTGTATAATGTCTCTCCAGTCTTAAGAAATCTGAAACCCAAAATATTAGAAAGAACTAACAAAATACTATTTAGTGAATGACTTCATTTATTTTGTGAAGGCAAGTTATCATTTAGTGATCAAATAAATTATGTAGGTAATTAATAAAATAATAAAATTTTCTCCTGATCGAAAGATGATGACTGATATTTGCATTTTATCTCCCATAGTTTCGCCAAATCTCCCTTGTAATAAATTGACAACACCGGCTACTCTGTCGAACCTACAAATTAACGAATTGAAAAATCATGTTTTCATAAAATAATAGAGGTTAAATAACAAAACTTACCGATGTAATGTGATCTTAGTGTAATTATACGGTTTTCCCATATAATTGCGACACAATTTGACAGCACATACCGACATAATTAATTATTTTTCGAGAACTCCACACCCTGAAGTGATCCAAATGACACTGACGTAAGTGAGAAGAGAGTCTACCAATTTTAGTAGACTTTATTTGGGCCGTTCTGTACGTGTCAATGTGGCATCTAGACAAGTATATAATCAAAGGGTAGAATGTTTTAATTTGTTTGATTAAATGAACGCACCTACAAAATTGGCAACGAGACTAAAAGACTGACATTGACTGGGTTTTATTTCAAATTGTGATGTGATTATTGTCGTATTTTTGCAAATGTGTCTGGTTTTCATCCTCCCCCAAATCTAACGTGCGCGCTGAATAAGTAACTATTCTGCGAAATGCCATTTAGTTAAAGTACCTACATACTAAACTGAGGTAGTAGTGAATGCTGTGAATGAGAGGTGCTAGAGGCGCGTCACCGGCGGCGGTGGCGGTGGCGGCGGCGGCCCGGCCTGGCCCGGCCGGCCCGAGCGGCGGGCGGCGGCGGCCCGGCCTGGCCCGGCCGGCCCGAGCGGCGGGCGCCGGGCGCCGGGCGGCAGTACGTTGCCGCCACAGCCGCCGCTGCGCCGCGCGCCGCCACTGTCCGTATACATAACTGCGACGAAATACTATCAAAGTATACCTAGTGACAGTATCTTTTGTTGATTATTTTCTAACTCGGTAGTTTAAGTTTTAAAGCGCTTTAAATAATAAATAACGCATTAAATTTTTTGTCGTAACTAATATCAACCAATTAACGCTTGAAATATTTAATTTAATTTGTTGACTATTTCGCCGGTTACATATATTTTTTTATTTAATTGTGAGTGAATGACATTAGTGTCTGAACTTGACGGTGACATACCACGACTTACGTGCATATCATGCGAGCGCTGGCTCCTGCCGCGCTGTGGCGAGCGCCCGCGCCCGCGCCGGCCGCCGCCCGCTGCGAGTGCGCCGCGCCACGGTAGCTCGCGCGCTGCACCGAGCTGCGTATCTGCCGCGTTTGTTACACACGCTGTTTACTCACACGTCGGAAAGGTTAACTGATATCGAGATAATGAATTAAATTATAACGGGCGGCGGATCGCCCGGCCGAAAGCACAGTGAGGCTCGCACGGTCGTCACCGGCAGACTCAGAGCACCCCACAACCCAAGGAATTATAGCAACACTGTCAAACTGAAATTGAATACCCAAATGATATAAATAAATTCTTAAACAAGCAGTGATATTTTCGCTACGCTGAAACGGAACACTCCGCTCAATCAGTGAGGAATTAGTGGTGTCAGTATAGGCCGCAGTATGGACACAGAGGAGGGCATCCCGCTGGAGTGGCGGCGCTCGCGCGGCGGGTGGCGGCGTGCGGTGCGGCGGCGCGTGCCGGTGCTGCGCTGGCTGGCGCGGTACGAGCGGGTCTCTGCGCTGGCGGACCTGGTGGCCGGGGTCACGCTGGGCCTCACGCTGGTGCCGCAGAGCATCGCCTACGCCTCGCTGGCCGACCTGCCCGTGCACTACGGACTGTATTCGTCATTTGTAGGTTTGTTGCTATCTATATCTAAATAAAATATTTACAGTTACCTACTGTCACCCTATAATAATTTATAGTAAGCTGATACAAAATCATTATTATGCGATCGAAAAATCGATACCAAAGCGAACATTTTCAAACTTTCTTTCGGAAATAAATACGCCCTCGTAGTCGCGTAGAACCTACTCATGTACCTAGCCGGGAAGTCCGCTCGACGACTAGGTGGCTGAGCGGACTTCCCGCCTCAGTTTCATGGCTATATTTTTATAACCACCAAGAAATAGTAGCTCCGGTTGAACATTCGATAAGTATTATATAGAATGCCTAGACAAAGTATGAAATAAATTACATTTCGTACTTTGCCTGAACGTTAGACCTGGGCATTGTATAGAATGCCTCGGTACTGAGTCTAAGCATCTACTTATATGTTATCTGTATCCAGTAAGTACTATAGACTACCGGGAGTAAAATATGTACAGGTACTTATTACATACCTTTTTTTTATATATATATATATATATATATAGCAAATCGTCGTGGATTGTTTACCACCTGGGGAAGTGGCGGAGCAGGTACCTAAGTGTATGTCGGACTCGTACCGTCTACCGCACTCGCTTTCATTCATGGCCATAGATAGGGTGCGTCCATTAATTACGTGAGGCGGTTTTCGACGCCCCCACGTGAGGTTGGTTGAGATTCGGCTCGACACAAAACCGTCTCCCGAATGCTCGCTCCCGTACCTATTAGGTAGGTACTTACCTATACTCCTATTCTAATCAAAGATGTTTCTTTAAACAATGTGCGCGAATGTATAATAAGTGCATCGTTCTTGAATACATTGAAAAAACCGGTAAGCTACTTTACACTCATGCCTACTCTATAGTATAGATCGGAAGATAAAGGACCGAGTACTTACCTACCTACTTACTTGAGATTAATATTGATAAGGGCAGGAGAACGATGACCTATGACTTGGGGTTACTATCCGAAGGCTCCCAGCTTCTATTTCTACTTACTCTCGACGATACTTACTCTATTTTGAAGAATCTCTTACGGCTTTATTATAGTGTAGCGACATCTACCGCGCTACATAGAACTACGAAGTCCTGAATCGCGCAAGCAACATTCGCAACGACAAGTTGCATATATACAACCGCCCGACATCAACCGTTGGGCCGTGGCCCGCCAGGCACAACACCCGCCTGGTCGGAGGATCCTCCCTTTGGTTGGAGGGGCAATACACCTCGCCTCTCCACACTGGTGACCCCGACGTGATGGCAGTGTTTCCACATTGGTGACCCCGACGTGATCCCAGTATTTCCACACTGGTGACCCCGAGCAGAACATCAGCGCAGCCTTCCGAAGACCAGCACCTTCGTCATCACCTTCCCCTCACAGCAGCCTTCAACAGCATCGTGCAGCGAGTCACACAGCCAGCCAGCACTCTTCCGGCTTCAACGGGCAGCCTGACCACATGCCTGCAGCAGACATGCAGCCTGGTCAGAACCCTCAGCCGACATCAGCGACTTGGCACAGCACACTGCACTTCGGCCGGTCAACAAGCAGAGGCCGTCTCTCCTGGTCGACGCAGCAGCCAGCCACTACGCTTCACTACGCTTAGCTACGCTTCACTGCACTACCTCGACTCACTGAGGTCTACGCAGCATCGCCCCGACTCACTGGGGACTCATCGCACTCACCGCTCACAGTCCCGACTCACTGCGGACTACGCGGCATCCGTTCCGACTCACTGGAACTCGCACTCCTGGCACTGGCAAGCTCTTCAGACGCACTGACCGCTGACTCATCAAGATCATCGACCTCCGGTCTCGGGGGGGAGTGATGTAGCGACATCTACCGCGCTACATAGAACTACGAAGTCCTGAATCGCGCAAGCAACATTCGCAACGACAAGTTGCATATATACAACCGCCCGACATCAACCGTCGGGCCGTGGCCCGCCAGGCAAAACACCCGCCTGGTTGGAGGATCCTCCCTTTTCGTCGGAGGGGCAATACACCTCGCCTCTCCACAATAGGTTTTGGAAATTTCCAACTTTAAATCGTTATAGTTCCTAAATGGTCATACGAAATGAAAAATGATGAGAGAAACCTGTTGATGATTTTTAAATACCTATTTAATGATTACTTAACATACATAGTTTGTATACCTTTCATTTTTTTCTTTTACACAATATGGCGCCTGGTTGTCACGATATTGATTTTTGATTACTGTCATGTCTAGTAATACTCGTAAGATTAAGACAAATCGATTGATCAAAATCGGCCCACGCGTTTGGTCTCTAAAGTGCCACAAAGGAACAAACATACATATATAGGCTGGATATACACATTACCCTGCTTTGCGGTGTGCAGTCGGGTAAAAATAATCAATTTTAGCATGAATATTCCGAAAACATAAGCTTTTTATTTTTTACGCTGAAGAACGTAGTTCAAGTAACGTAACGCTGAAGCCTACCGCTCGACCACACTGCGGAGATCGAACCGTGAAGCTGACGACGCGACAGAAACATTACTTACTAGTTCTGTATGAGTTTCGTTGTCATTTGAGTGTACCCTACAATCATGTGGGTCTTATGTACAGAGGGCAGCACATCAAGCTACCCCAGTTCCCAATATGTCAAATTCCATAGATAGATTTTCAACTTCAATCCAAAATGATAAGATTCATATTCAATTGAAAAAAATTGACAGTTTTGGATAGCTTGAACTGCTGGCGTCTGTACTAATTACTTAAGTAACTACCAACACCCACATAATAGTAAGATAACAACTCAACGGGTCCAATGTCTACACTACAAAAAGTCTTCGCAAAGATGACCGAGACTCTTCTTGAGTAAAAATGATTTCGTGCGATATATTCGCTGCTACAAAACATAAAAAGCATTAAATGCATAATTTTCACGTTCCATTTATTACTGAAGATGTTTGTAGGAGGTCGGCAGTCGGCAGTCGACACAGTGCGTGTGATCAGTGTGAGTGGGCAGCAACTGTGTGTGTATGTGTGCACTTGTGCAGGCACGATGCTGTACGTGGCGCTGGGCACGGTGCGCGAGGTGTCCATCGGGCCCACGAGCCTGATGGCGCTGCTGACGCTGCAGGCGTGCCGCGGCCTGCCGGTCGAGTTCGTCGTGCTGCTCACCTTCCTCTCCGGCTGCGTCGTGCTCATCATGGGCCTGCTGCGACTAGGTAATGTGACAAGGATGTTCCTACCTCCAGCTGGGTAGTAGATTTCTCGATCAGGCTCGGATCTATTGACCTGCATATCGCATGAATGGTTTGAATCCCATTGAATAAATTCAGTAAATTAAACATCCACTTACGAGTTTTTTCACTTCAGGCGCATAATGTTTGTAGAGTAGCAGAACTCTTAATAAAATGGTGGCTTTAAAAAAGGCTAAACGTTAACGTCTACAGTCATTTCCAAACGTGTGTAATAACCCGGAATGGATGTCAATATTAGTTGTGTTGTGCTAAGGTTTCTTGGTGGAGCTGATCTCGCCGTCGGTGACGAGCGGGTTCACGTCGGCGACGGCGCTAATCATCGTGGTGTCCCAGGTGAAGGGGCTGCTCGGGCTCAGCTTCACGGCTGAGTCCGTCCCTGACAACATCCGCTTCATCGTGCTCAAGTGGGACGACATCCGCTACGCCGACTGCGCGCTGGGCGCCGTCTGCTGCTCCGTACTGCTGCTGCTGAGGGTACGCACACACTACACCACACTACCGCACAACGATACATACCTACCTACTATATGCGGTCATACATAACTCAAACACATTGTTTGCCTTGATAACTTGAACTCGGCATGAAATTGCTAACCTCTGTGTACTAACAGAGATAAATTGTACTTTTCTAGTTTTATTTATTTTACTAGCTTTAACCCGCGTAAAAAATTTCATATCCGTTCAGCCGTATTTGCGTTTTTGAGTAACAAACAAAGAAGGCTCTAATAGTGGCCTGTGCAGATTTAAGCTAATCAGATTTAGAATAAACTCCAGTGTTCTTGCTACACTCATATCGAGCTCCTGTTGCCTGATCTTGATTACCAGCAGCATAAGTAGGCCACGATTGTAACTTCTCTTGTATGTTTGAGTATTCAAGCTTGACTTGTTTGGAAGCCGTACATGATAGTATTCATAAGACTGGGTTTCTGAGTATTGCAGTACGCCGTGATTAATCTCAAACGAATTCCAGAGAGCTCTGTGGTTATCCAATCTAACCTTGATGTATGTTGCGTACTTATGTCCAGGACCATCCTTCTCCAAGTTGATACCAATCTTCCCGATACCTTCAGCGATGATCTGCTGCCGCTTAGAAGTTCTTGTTGTTTAGTGTCCATTGTTGTCGTAGAAATGTTGTGGAACACTAACTCTGTTAACTTCCAATAGCCTCCAGATCCTGACTGTTGTGATCCTGTTGTGATCACAAGATCAGCAAAAGTCACTACGTCAATGAGGGTCAGATTGTTTATACCGCCAATATTATAGTAATTGAATGTGGTGTTGTCTGTAGTAAATTTTTAAATAATAATAATTATTTTTGTATTAATTTTTAATTATTAATAAAGTATAATTAATTTTTAATAATTTTATATTAATTATTAATAAAGTATAATTTATTATTAATTTAAGCTTGACGTATTCAGTAGATCGAGACGGTATTTCACTCCGGCCCACCGCCTACTACTTTATAAGGCGCAGGTCCGGCCTCATATGGAATACTGTTCGCATCTCTAGGCAGGGGCACTCACCCCACAAGTACCAACTTCTCTCTCTAGACCGCATCCAATGGAGAGCGATTCGAATCGTCGACTGCCAAGATATTTCAAACCAGCTAGACCCCTTGGCGCTGCGTAGAGATGTGGCCTCGCTATGCATCTTCTATCGCTTATACTATGGATTCCCTATAGTGCTCCGAGGAATTGTTCGGATTGATCCTTGCTGCCACTTTCCGCCATCGTTCCACGCGACAGCAGTTCCATCCACATCATCTAGATGGTTGGCAGTCCACTACTGTGCGTTTCTCTTTAAACTTTCTACCTCGTACAACTAAGCTGTGGAATGAACTGTCGCCTGCAGTTTTCCGGACCAATATGACCTTCAAACCTTCAAGAAAAGAGCGTACTCTCTTTTAAAGGCCGACAACGCGCTTAGGACTTCTCTGGCGTTGCGGGTGTCCATGGGCTGCGGAAATCGCTTACCAGCAGGCGATCCGTCTGCTTGTTTGCCCCCTATACTTATACCATAAAAAAAAAACCTGGATAAACGTGGGAGAATCAGAACAGTGTATCTCATCATACATCTTCAATTATGCTATCCGTGCGAGCGCTAGGGCAGTGGGGAAGGTGTCGAAAGTATATTAACGCACATCGTTGTCCGCGTAGAGGCTAAAGGACTTGCCGGTGAGCGCTAAGCGGCCGCGGCTGCAGCGGCTGCTGTGGCTGGTTTCGATTAGCCGCAACGCGCTGGTGGTGCTGGCAGCTTCCACCTTCGCCTACCTCACGCATCACCCCAACCACCCGCTCTTCAAGCTCTCAGGTAAATATTAAATAAATAGTTATGAAATGTCAGTCATAATAATGAGGATTTTATATTATAGAAGCTGTTGGCATAATTAAGACGTGTATTGCGTGTACAGGTCGCGTGGAGCCGGGGCTGCCGCACCTATCGCTGCCGCCCTTCAGCGCCGTCGTGGGCAACCACACGGTGCACTTCGTGGGCATGGTGCAGCAGCTAGGCTCCGCCGTCATCATGATGCCCATCGTCATGGTGCTCGCCAACATCGCCATCGCCAAGGCCTTTTGTGAGTGCACTACACACATATACCACATAGGAAGGAATTGAATGTCGTGGAATTATTTTTTTTTCATTGTGACGTAGTGGAAACTATTTAGTGGAGATAAATTACACTAGGAACACAACATAATACAAATTTACTGACACGATTACAAGAGTAGGGTGAGTTAAGCTCAGGGTGGGTTCGGCGAAGGCTTCGAGGCGAGGTCCGACCGGTAGAGGGTGGCACTTAGCTTCGGGCAGCTGCAGCGGAAAGAAAGAGGCCTGCGCGTCGTCTGCAAATGTATTTATGGCGACGCGCGGGGTGAGGCTTGAGGCGCGGAGAGGGGCGGGGAGCGCGGACCATGTCACGTCATTATAGAATAGCTTGACACTCGTAGTACAGTTTATTTAGAGTAGAAAGGGACAGGATTACTGACGATTGTGCATTTGAGTTCCGAAGAAATGCCGACATCATAATTATAAACATAGATTAACGATATCCAAACCCATATAATAATACAGTTTCATTAAAGTATGTTTGAATTCAGGTTCATTTTGGTAGATACACGATTCTATAGACGATTCGGAGTCCTCGGACTAAATGACTCACTCATTTTTATTTTGCATGAAAGTGTGTACAGTTCAGGTAATGAAGATAACTGTGCTTCTCGGAACCTAGCCTTGATCACCCCGACTGTCTTCTGTACTGAGCGAGTGAGAGAGCATGCAGGATTAACACTACTGTACATCCTGACTGCATGCACTCTGCATGCCCCTCAGAGAATCGCTACCGTTTTTATTGTAGAATTGACTACTGCGTAGCCATTTGTGTACAAGTTGAGATAAGCACAGTTATATTATCTGTAGTGTTGTTTGTTCACAGGTTCGGGCGGTCGGGTGGATGCGACCCAGGAGATGATGACCCTCGGGCTGTGCAACATGTGCGGCGCGCTCGTGCACGCCATGCCCACGTGCGGCGCCTTCACGCGCTCCGCCGTGTCGCACTCCAGCGGCGTGCGCACGCCCGCCGCGGGGCTCTACTCCGGTCAGTCGCCTAGAGTACATACAGCTACAGGCGACGTGACGCTGTGCTGTGCGGCATGTGCGGCGCGCTCGTGCACGCCATGCCCACGTGCGGCGCCTTCACGCGCTCCGCCGTGTCGCACTCCAGCGGCGTGCGCACGCCCGCCGCGGGGCTCTACTCCGGTCAGTCGCCTAGAGTACATACAGCTACAGGCGACGTGACGCTGTGCTGTGCGGCATGTGCGGCGCGCTCGTGCACGCCATGCCCACGTGCGGCGCCTTCACGCGCTCCGCCGTGTCGCACTCCAGCGGCGTGCGCACGCCCGCCGCGGGGCTCTACTCCGGTCAGTCGCCTAGAGTACATACAGCTACAGGCGACGTGACGCTGTGCTGTGCGGCATGTGCGGCGCGCTCGTGCACGCCATGCCCACGTGCGGCGCCTTCACGCGCTCCGCCGTGTCGCACTCCAGCGGCGTGCGCACGCCCGCCGCGGGGCTCTACTCCGGTCAGTCGCCTAGAGTACATACAGCTACAGGCGACGTGACGCTGTGCTGTGCGGCATGTGCGGCGCGCTCGTGCAC
This sequence comes from Acronicta alni, assembly GCA_964056405.1. Classification (NCBI taxonomy): domain Eukaryota; kingdom Metazoa; phylum Arthropoda; class Insecta; order Lepidoptera; family Noctuidae; genus Acronicta; species Acronicta alni. The sequence goes on from OZ043920.1 coordinate 305,550, forward strand.
GCCATGCCCACGTGCGGCGCCTTCACGCGCTCCGCCGTGTCGCACTCCAGCGGCGTGCGCACGCCCGCCGCGGGGCTCTACTCCGGTCAGTCGCCTAGAGTACATACAGCTACAGGCGACGTGACGCTGTGCTGTGCGGCATGTGCGGCGCGCTCGTGCACGCCATGCCCACGTGCGGCGCCTTCACGCGCTCCGCCGTGTCGCACTCCAGCGGCGTGCGCACGCCCGCCGCGGGGCTCTACTCCGGTCAGTCGCCTAGAGTACATACAGCTACAGGCGACGTGACGCTGTGCTGTGCGGCATGTGCGGCGCGCTCGTGCACGCCATGCCCACGTGCGGCGCCTTCACGCGCTCCGCCGTGTCGCACTCCAGCGGCGTGCGCACGCCCGCCGCGGGGCTCTACTCCGGTCAGTCGCCTAGAGTACATACAGCTACAGGCGACGTGACGCTGTGCTGTGCGGCATGTGCGGCGCGCTCGTGCACGCCATGCCCACGTGCGGCGCCTTCACGCGCTCCGCCGTGTCGCACTCCAGCGGCGTGCGCACGCCCGCCGCGGGGCTCTACTCCGGTCAGTCGCCTAGAGTACATACAGCTACAGGCGACGTGACGCTGTGCTGTGCGGCATGTGCGGCGCGCTCGTGCACGCCATGCCCACGTGCGGCGCCTTCACGCGCTCCGCCGTGTCGCACTCCAGCGGCGTGCGCACGCCCGCCGCGGGGCTCTACTCCGGTCAGTCGCCTAGAGTACATACAGCTACAGGCGACGTGACGCTGTGCTGTGCGGCATGTGCGGCGCGCTCGTGCACGCCATGCCCACGTGCGGCGCCTTCACGCGCTCCGCCGTGTCGCACTCCAGCGGCGTGCGCACGCCCGCCGCGGGGCTCTACTCCGGTCAGTCGCCTAGAGTACATACAGCTACAGGCGACGTGACGCTGTGCTGTGCGGCATGTGCGGCGCGCTCGTGCACGCCATGCCCACGTGCGGCGCCTTCACGCGCTCCGCCGTGTCGCACTCCAGCGGCGTGCGCACGCCCGCCGCGGGGCTCTACTCCGGTCAGTCGCCTAGAGTACATACAGCTACAGGCGACGTGACGCTGTGCTGTGCGGCATGTGCGGCGCGCTCGTGCACGCCATGCCCACGTGCGGCGCCTTCACGCGCTCCGCCGTGTCGCACTCCAGCGGCGTGCGCACGCCCGCCGCGGGGCTCTACTCCGGTCAGTCGCCTAGAGTACATACAGCTACAGGCGACGTGACGCTGTGCTGTGCGGCATGTGCGGCGCGCTCGTGCACGCCATGCCCACGTGCGGCGCCTTCACGCGCTCCGCCGTGTCGCACTCCAGCGGCGTGCGCACGCCCGCCGCGGGGCTCTACTCCGGTCAGTCGCCTAGAGTACATACAGCTACAGGCGACGTGACGCTGTGCTGTGCGGCATGTGCGGCGCGCTCGTGCACGCCATGCCCACGTGCGGCGCCTTCACGCGCTCCGCCGTGTCGCACTCCAGCGGCGTGCGCACGCCCGCCGCGGGGCTCTACTCCGGTCAGTCGCCTAGAGTACATACAGCTACAGGCGACGTGACGCTGTGCTGTGCGGCATGTGCGGCGCGCTCGTGCACGCCATGCCCACGTGCGGCGCCTTCACGCGCTCCGCCGTGTCGCACTCCAGCGGCGTGCGCACGCCCGCCGCGGGGCTCTACTCCGGTCAGTCGCCTAGAGTACATACAGCTACAGGCGACGTGACGCTGTGCTGTGCGGCATGTGCGGCGCGCTCGTGCACGCCATGCCCACGTGCGGCGCCTTCACGCGCTCCGCCGTGTCGCACTCCAGCGGCGTGCGCACGCCCGCCGCGGGGCTCTACTCCGGTCAGTCGCCTAGAGTACATACAGCTACAGGCGACGTGACGCTGTGCTGTGCGGCATGTGCGGCGCGCTCGTGCACGCCATGCCCACGTGCGGCGCCTTCACGCGCTCCGCCGTGTCGCACTCCAGCGGCGTGCGCACGCCCGCCGCGGGGCTCTACTCCGGTCAGTCGCCTAGAGTACATACAGCTACAGGCGACGTGACGCTGTGCTGTGCGGCATGTGCGGCGCGCTCGTGCACGCCATGCCCACGTGCGGCGCCTTCACGCGCTCCGCCGTGTCGCACTCCAGCGGCGTGCGCACGCCCGCCGCGGGGCTCTACTCCGGTCAGTCGCCTAGAGTACATACAGCTACAGGCGACGTGACGCTGTGCTGTGCGGCATGTGCGGCGCGCTCGTGCACGCCATGCCCACGTGCGGCGCCTTCACGCGCTCCGCCGTGTCGCACTCCAGCGGCGTGCGCACGCCCGCCGCGGGGCTCTACTCCGGTCAGTCGCCTAGAGTACATACAGCTACAGGCGACGTGACGCTGTGCTGTGCGGCATGTGCGGCGCGTTCGTGCACGCCATGCCCACGTGCGGCGCCTTCACGCGCTCCGCCGTGTCGCACTCCAGCGGCGTGCGCACGCCCGCCGCGGGGCTCTACTCCGGTCAGTCGCCTAGAGTACATACAGCTACAGGCGACGTGACGCTGTGCTGTGCGGCATGTGCGGCGCGCTCGTGCACGCCATGCCCACGTGCGGCGCCTTCACGCGCTCCGCCGTGTCGCACTCCAGCGGCGTGCGCACGCCCGCCGCGGGGCTCTACTCCGGTCAGTCGCCTAGAGTACATACAGCTACAGGCGACGTGACGCTGTGCTGTGCGGCATGTGCGGCGCGCTCGTGCACGCCATGCCCACGTGCGGCGCCTTCACGCGCTCCGCCGTGTCGCACTCCAGCGGCGTGCGCACGCCCGCCGCGGGGCTCTACTCCGGTCAGTCGCCTAGAGTACATACAGCTACAGGCGACGTGACGCTGTGCTGTGCGGCATGTGCGGCGCGCTCGTGCACGCCATGCCCACGTGCGGCGCCTTCACGCGCTCCGCCGTGTCGCACTCCAGCGGCGTGCGCACGCCCGCCGCGGGGCTCTACTCCGGTCAGTCGCCTAGAGTACATACAGCTACAGGCGACGTGACGCTGTGCTGTGCGGCATGTGCGGCGCGCTCGTGCACGCCATGCCCACGTGCGGCGCCTTCACGCGCTCCGCCGTGTCGCACTCCAGCGGCGTGCGCACGCCCGCCGCGGGGCTCTACTCCGGTCAGTCGCCTAGAGTACATACAGCTACAGGCGACGTGACGCTGTGCTGTGCGGCATGTGCGGCGCGCTCGTGCACGCCATGCCCACGTGCGGCGCCTTCACGCGCTCCGCCGTGTCGCACTCCAGCGGCGTGCGCACGCCCGCCGCGGGGCTCTACTCCGGTCAGTCGCCTAGAGTACATACAGCTACAGGCGACGTGACGCTGTGCTGTGCGGCATGTGCGGCGCGCTCGTGCACGCCATGCCCACGTGCGGCGCCTTCACGCGCTCCGCCGTGTCGCACTCCAGCGGCGTGCGCACGCCCGCCGCGGGGCTCTACTCCGGTCAGTCGCCTAGAGTACATACAGCTACAGGCGACGTGACGCTGTGCTGTGCGGCATGTGCGGCGCGCTCGTGCACGCCATGCCCACGTGCGGCGCCTTCACGCGCTCCGCCGTGTCGCACTCCAGCGGCGTGCGCACGCCCGCCGCGGGGCTCTACTCCGGTCAGTCGCCTAGAGTACATACAGCTACAGGCGACGTGACGCTGTGCTGTGCGGCATGTGCGGCGCGCTCGTGCACGCCATGCCCATAAACATGCAAACAGACCCTTGATCGTCGCTAGCTTAATAATTAATAAATGTTTTGTTGTTTTACACTATCTAGGTCTCAAAATATCTATTAATAAAAGCTAACGACGATCAAGGGCATAACAATATTTTGAGGTGACTATTTTGTTACGCAATAAATACTTTCCTGTGCAATAAGTATTTTGAAAACAACATTTGTTTATTTTCAATTAAATACTAGCCATTAATAAATACATAGTAAAATTTTCTCAAACAATGCAATTTCTGCTTCAGGAATAATCACTTTGTTGGCGTTGATCTTCCTGACGAAGTACTTTTACTTCATTCCGAAGGCGTGCCTCTCGTCCGTACTCATCTGCGCTGTCATATTTATGGTAAGCTGATAATATTTATTTTTTATTTATTTATTTAATAATATTCGTGTTCTATTCTGATAATAGTCGTATAAGTACCTATGATGTTATATTAAAATGTTATTAATAAATCCATAGAATATTAAACAACCTAGGTCCATGAAAATTCATTCTAATGATACATGAGAAGCGACCTGTATGACATTCACGCAGATAGCTTAGCAAGATTCACAAGGAATAATAATCGCCCTCCAATTGATCATGCTTAGTGACTTTTTGATGTCCTTTTAATATACATAAGTAAACTTATTTTGAATTAGATATAAGTACCCTCTCCGTAATATCGCATTAAATAAATTGAGCAAGTAGTGTTTGCCTATAATTGGTTATGCAGTACTGCAAAATTTGTAATTAGCCATAACACAACTTTAAATTTCACCACTGTAATAACTGTTGGCAGATCAAAATTAAATAAATAAATAAATAAATACATGACCTACGAGAAGTAGAAAAGAACGCGGCTTGCATGCTGTTTGTGGACGATTGAAAACTTTTTGTGCGTATTGCCGATGATAAAGATTGTGATCGTTTATGAAGTGACTTGATCTAGTAGTCGAATGGAGTCGGAAAACCAGACTGTTCATCAATGTCACCAAATGCAATATCATGTGTTGCACACGTGCGTTCTGACCGTTACACCATGGTATAATATCGAGGGGACCGTCATCCTTCATCTTGCATCAATTCCAGATTTAGGAGTGCTGGTCACCAATGGCTTGACGTTTCGAGAACACGTTGTAAAGGTTTGCTCTAAAGCATCAGAAGTTTGGGCTTCATAATGAAAGAGAAGCACTGATAGCCTAGAGATAGGTATGATCATTGGATTGCAAGTCGAAGGTCTTGAGTTCGAATGCAAGGCACGCACCTCTGACTTTTCGAAATCATGTGCGTGTTAATACTTAATTATCACTCGCTTAATCGGTGAAGGAAAATATCGTTAGGAAACCTGCATGCCTGAAAGATTTTCTCGACGGTTTGTGAAGTCTGCCAACCCGCACTAGGCCAGCGTGGTGGACTATAGCCTAATCCCTCTCAATCTGCGAGAGGAGACCCGTGCCCAAGAGTGCCCGAAGAGTTTGTACAATGTATTCGTTAAGAGCCAATTAGAGACAAGTGCCAACATGTAGAGCCCCCATGAAGTTAAATATAACCTCACGGTATAGTATAGGTACCTTACATAATATGGAATGTACCCTTATTATTAACATAAGTATCCAACTCTATTTGTCATAGGTTGCGTAGTGGGTACCATAACTTGGAAGTTCGATCTCCCTACTGCCCGCACTAACGTAGGCAAATATTTTCCAGTCGCTAGAGCTATCTACATAGTCATAGTGTTGAGCGAATAATAGATATTTTTAATTGTTAATTGGCGGAATTGTTGAAAGTTGTCATTGTCAGTTCTGACATATAATTTGTATTTTATTTTTTGTTATTATTTAATAATAACAATATATATATATATATATATATATATATATATACAGGGTGTCCCAAAACTCAACGATAACCTGGTACCGGGCGAGAGGCCAAGGTATACCAGTTATGAAAAAAATAAGAAAAAAAATCTATGTCACTTAGTCAAGCGATGATAGACATTTTTCGAAAAAGTTAAGAATTTGACACCCTTGGTCGCATTTTTAGGTACTGTGATCGCAATTTTCACAATTTTACAGTGATTTTTTTAATAATGTTATCTCAAATAACAGTGCTATTAATCGTAACCACAAATGAAAGTAATAATCATTGTTAACTAAGTAAAATTAATTAAATTTTGACGAGTTATGGTTTATAAAATTTATGTCGGTCAACTTTGACACTCTACGTTGGAAAAAAAATGTACTACACTACCTATGGCAAGTTTTTTTAAAAGATGGCCCATTTAGTCTAGATTTCAAAATAGTACAACACTTGCCACTTTTCTTGCCAATAAAACTGCTATTTCGTATTTTTTGCGAAAGGAACTCATGGAAAATTTAATCAAAATAAAACGGTAAATTATCGTAACAATTTATTATCCTCCTAAAACTAAAGCAGATGCTCAAATTGTTTCTGTAGAACCATGTTAGCGGAAATTCGTGAAGATCCGGATTTTCTAAATAAAGTTTTGTGGACTGACGAATCGACGTTTAAAAGAGATGGTTATTTAAACTTACATAACCTTCATGGTTGGCATACGGAAAACCCGCATTTGATGCGTGAGGATCGATCCCAGTACCAATTTAAAGTCAACATGTGGACAGGAATATTAAATGGTCAAATAATTGGACTTGTGTCTGAAATTGAGACCATTTTAGAAAAAGTCTCAGAGTGGGGCAGACTTAATTTGGTCCAATTTAATCCCACAAAGACGCAAGCTTGCGTATTCACCGCCAAAAAACTGCCGTTGGTCATTTCACCTCGTTTTGAGAGCATCCCCTTAACTGCCTCAACCAGTATTGGAATACTTGGTGTCGACATATCGAATGAAGTCCAATTCCGCGGTCATTTAGAGGGCAAGGCTAAATTAGCCTCAAAGAAGCTTGGCGTGCTCAGTAGATCGAGACGGTATTTCACTCCGGCCCACCGCCTACTACTTTATAAGTCGCAGGTCCGGCCCCATATGGAATACTGTTCGCATCTCTGGGCAGGGGCACCCCAGTACCAACTTCTCCCTCTGGACCGCATCCAACGGAGAGCGATTCGAATCGTCGACTGCCAAGATATTTCAAACCGGCTAGACCCCTTGGCGCTGCGTAGAGATGTGGCCTCGCTATGCATCTTCTATCGCATGTACTATGGGGAATGCTCCGAGGAATTGTTCGGATTGATCCCTGCTGCTACTTTCCGCCATCGTTCCACGCGACAGCAGTTCCATCCACATCATCTAGATGGTTGGCAGTCCACTACTGTGCGTTTCTCTAGAAACTTTCTGCCTCGCACAACTAAACTGTGGAATGAACTGTCGCCTGCAGTATTTCCGGACCAATATGACCTTCAAACCTTCAAGAAAAGAGCGTACTCCCTTTTAAAGGCCGGCAACGCGCTTGTGACTCCTCTGGTGTTGCGGGTGTCCATGGGCGGCGGAAATCGCTTACCATCAGGCGATCCGTCAGCTCGATTGCCACCTATCCCATAAAAAAAAAAAAAAAAAAAAACCATTTGAGTTGACTGAAAATTTAGATGGCGCCACCTACTTGCATTTTCTTCAAAATGATTTGCCGACATTGCTAGAAGATGTACCACTCAACATCTACAGAGAAATGTGGTATCAACAAGATGGTTGCCCAGCACATTATGCCCGGCCTGTAAGAGAATATTTAAACGAATTATATCCCGGTAAATGGATCGGACGCCTTGGACCAATTTCATGGCCCCTCGTTCCCCAGACCTGAATCCAGTAGATTTTTTTTACTGGGGATGCATAAAAGAAAAGGTCTACTCAAAACCAATTCAAAATGTAACAGAATTGTGCCAAAAAATTGATGCAGCATCAGAACAAATCAATGCGAGGAGATTTGCAAGACTGGTGAACAGGTCATTTCTGAGGCGATGCAGAGCTTGTATTCGTGCTGGAGGGAAACAATTTGAGCATCTGCTTTAGTTTTAGGAGGATAATAAAGTGTTACGATAATTTACCGTTTTATTTTGATTAAATTTTCCATGAGTTCCTTTCGCAAAAAATACGAAATAGCAGTTTTATTGGCAAGAAAAGTGGCAAGTGTTGTACTATTTTGAAATCTAGACTAAATGGGCCATCTTTTAAAAAAACTTGCCATAGGTAGTGTAGTACATTTTTTTTCCAACGTAGTGTCAAAGTTGACCGACATAAATTTTATAAACCATAACTCGTCAAAATTTAATTAATTTTACTTAGTTAACAATGATTATTACTTTCATTTGTGGTTACGATAATTAGCACTGTTATTTGAGATAACATTATTAAAAAAATCACTGTAAAATTGTGAAAATTGCGATCACAATACCTAAAAATGCGACCAAGGGTGTCAAATTCTTAACTTTTTCGAAAAATGTCTATCATCGCTTGACTAAGTGACATAGATTTTTTTTCTTATTTTTTTCATAACTGGTATACCTTGGCCTCTCGCCCGGTACCAGGTTATCGTTGAGTTTTGGGACATCCTGTATATATAATAGTGACATAGTATATAAATTTTATATACTATGTCACTGTTGTTCTGGTTAGGTTAGGCAGAACAAAGACATAATTATATACCCAGACACACGATTACAGCCTATTTTTTGGTTACCTACTTATTGGAAACCTACTTGAACATACGTACAGACACAGATTTTATACAGTTTTATAATAGTATCTATAGATATTTTGTTATATTGTTGTAAATGAATCATGACCATAATATTGTAAACAAGGAGATTGTAGTAATTCACAACAAAGCTGGGCAGGAATTCGTGGCCTGGTACCTGGGTTGATAAAGCGTAGCATGTCCGCGCCCGCGCCCGCCTCCGCTCGCGCTGGGCGGTGCGTAGCGCTAGCGTTTATTCGCGATAACCTTTGCCATTTTAATTGATTATTCGCGTCGTCGTTCCTTGTGGTAGGCAGCGGAGACTTTCCAATGACCTGCTAAGTGAATGTTATTTTACAAATACCTATATAGGTGTATTGTTGTTTAGTATATCTATTAACCTTCGGTTGGCAGGTGGACTTGCGCACAGTGTATCGGCTATGGCGCTACGACCGCGTGGAGCTGGGTGTGCTAGCACTGACGTTCTGCGTGAGCATCGTCCGCACGGTGGAGCTGGCCGTGCTGGTGGGCGTGCTGGCCTCGCTGGGCTTGCTGCTGCGCCAGCTCATGCGGCCGGCGGTGCGCCTGCACACGCTGAAGGGTGTGGGCGGGGAGGTGGTGCGAGTGCGGGCGGCGGGCGGCGCGCTGTACCCGCAGACGGCGCGGCTGGAGCGGCGCGTGCTGGCGGCCGGCGCCTGCGCACCGCACGCGCGCGCACTGCTGCTGGACTGCGCGCACCTCAACATGCTCGACTACGCCGCCATGCAGGTACTAAACGAGATATGTAGGTTAGCACTGCTTATTACATCAAGCAATCCTATAATTAAACAATTCCTTAATTATTGACACTTTTTTTCTGTTTATACTCCAGATGCTAGAACGTCTGATAAAGAAGTTCAAGTTGGATAACCAGAAGCTGATAATATACAACGTGAACGACGAGTTATTGCACAAGTACGAGATGTTGGAAGGCGTGGAGCGAGGGGCCCTGCGAGCGACCACCGTGGCCGATGCGCTGGCTAGCGTGGGCCACGCACTGGCCAGCGTGGGCCACGAGTGTGACGAGAGCGCCACGCTGCTGGCCTCCGAGCGCGACCCACCCGAGCGACAAGTGTGACCGCTGCCGGCGCACACGTGGCCACGCGCTGGCCAGCGTGGGCCACGCACTGGCCAGCGTGGGCCACGCACTGGCCAGCGTGGGCCACGCACTGGCCAGCGTGGGCCACGAGTGTGACGAGAGCGCCACGCTGCTGGCCACCGAGTAATGGAGTACAGTTAGTTAAAAGAAAATAAACAAAGGGTCTAAGTTTATTTTACTGTAATTTAAAAATAAGAATATAAATTATTATTATCCAACCATCATAATTTAAAATAATACATTCCAATAAGAGTTTGTAATATATGTAAATAGTTATAAATACTAAGTCGATTGTTGGTTAATTAGTGGAACTTTTGGAGACTTGTTCTTACGCAATTGCATTATTACTTATTGCTTATGGTATTTCTGCTGTTCATAAGTGCTATCCGCAATCTATAGCTTATCGTATATTTACATTAGAAAATTTAATTTTAAGTGGTAATCATTATAATTCCAGAACATACATGTTACAATGAAAAGCAGAGCAGCAGAATAGCAGCAGCAATATTTTATTTCTAAAATACGTTTATGTACTATCTAATTATGAATATAGCACAGCTAATAAATTAACTATATAACAACTTCAATTTCCGTGTTCTTTCTAGAATACCACCAACTCCGCTCTACCCACCGCTTAGAAGAACTGTATTAGGTACTAACTCTCCGAATGCCAGATTGTGTAAGGTCATAAATAGCTGTAGCGACATAATAGACTTAATCAAATCAAATCAAATAATTTATTTGCTCGAATATGGTACATCATTAAGGTTCATCATATTCTGCCATGTCCGGCGTACAAATATATTTCTAATGCAACAAATACACAATTACACTAAAACAGATTACTATTACACTATAAACTACGATATTATATCACTATATACTACTTACGACACTTATATCATGATACCCTAGCAAAACTAAAGCTCCGGATCAAGAACTGTTTCGGTACCTGAGCTATAGCGACATTGTGTCTCGCTCTTCTTGTGTTTATTTTATTTAGGTAACCTTAAGATTTTTATTTCCTGTATTATAATAATTATTGAAGAAACATTATTGTGTGTCTCCTGCAGTTATTTAGGTTAGCTTACGACTTACTTTGTAGGTAACACGCGGTGTTTGTCGATATGTAATTGTGGCACTACTTGCTTTTATATAAGTAGTGTTAGTCTTACAAGTGTGAACAATTTTTGTGAACCCAATAAATGAAAAAAAAAGTGGTGTGACATTTCAATTTTATTATCATAATAAAGTTTCGTCGCCTCAAAATCCCTAGCCTATCGTGCCGTCAGTGCAGGCGCGCTAGAGCCGCTAGAGGTGGATCAGTCAGTGCTTACTGCTTGGTCCCCGCAGTGTGCCTGTGCCTAGGTTCCAACTGCTCCCGAATACATTTGCGTGCAGGATTATTGATATCCTTTCCAATATAGTTTTTGTTGAAATATTAGGTACTTAGTTGTTTATTGCTATTCTTGATTTGTTATTTTTATTGCGTATAATTATGTAAGATAGTTTTTATTAAACTATCCTTTGATAATGCCGCAAAAAAGTAAAATACATAGTTTTAAAATAGGCAACTAAAAAAATGTGTATTATGACGTCTACTATTTCAAAAAACAGCAATCCAAGAAAAAAATGAAAACAATACAAAGGATTCAACAAAAAAATCTGCGACAAATAAAATAATAATAAATTTCACGTCATCATCATCATCATCAGCCTATAGTAGTCCACTGCTGGACGTAGGCCTCCCATAATGTGCGCACTTTCACCCTGTCCTCGGCTTTTCGCATCCAGCTTCTACCAGCAGCCTTTCGCAAATCATCACTCCATTTTGCCGGAAGGCGTCCTACACGACGTTTGCCGAGTCGCGGTCTCCACTTGAAAACACGTCTACCCCAGCGGTTGTCGGTTCTTCTGCAGATATGGCCAACCCACTGCCACTTCAGCTTGCTATTCCGGTGTGCTATGTCGGTTACTTTGGTTCTCTGTCGGAAAACCTCGTTGCGGATTTTATCCTTCAGAGAAACTCCAAGCATAGTACGCTTCATAGCACGCTCTGCGAATTTAAATTGGTGGACTAACCGCACTGTGAGTGTCCACGTCTCAGCGCCGTGGGTCATGGTCATCACAGGTAGGATGCACTGATTGAAAACCTTCGTTTTCAAACTTTGCAGTATAGGTGATGAAAAGACTTGACGTAGTTTTCCAAATGCTGCCCAGCCCAATTGGATCCTCCTCTTGGCATCTGTAGTGGTAGAGTTAGAGTAAGATACCTATGTGTAATGTAATGTAGTTAGTAATTAACGAGCTGTCTTCAGAGTCACTTGTTTCATTACAAAGTCCCATATCGCACCTCCTTCTCAAAGTTGTTTTTACCCAACTGCAAAATTTGCCCAAGGTACTTAAGTGTATTCTGAATCAACTTCAAGAATATGACCATTTACAGCAATAGGTCTCAGATCAATGTGATCATTGAACATGACTTTGTTTTTATCCAAATTCATGCTGAGACCTACGCTTTGTGATGCTAGGCCATCCAGCATCCAGATGAGTCAGCGCTCAGTGCGTCTGAAGAGCTTGCCAGTGCCAGGAGTGCGAGTTCCAGTGGGTCGGAACGGATGCCGCGTAGTCCGCAGTGAGCGGTGAGTGCGATGAGTCCCCAGTGAGTCGGGGCGATGCTTGTTGCTGCGTAGTCCTCAGTGAGTCGAGGTGGTGCAGTGAAGCGTAGCGAAGCGTAGTGGCTGGCTGCTGCGTCGACCAGGAGAGACGGCCTCTGCTTGTTGACCGGCCGAAGTGCAGTGTGCTGTGCCAAAGTCGCTGATGTCGGCTGAGGGTTCTGACCAGGCTGCATGTCTGCTGCAGGCATGTGGTCAGGCTGCCCGTTGAAGCCGGAAGAGTGCTGGCTGGCTGTGTGTGACCCACTGTGTGTGGTCAGGCTGCTGTGAGGGGAAGGTGATGACGAAGGTGCTGGACTCCGGAAGGCTGCGCTGATGTTCTGCTCGTGGTCACCAGTGTGGAAACACTGGCATCACGTCGGGGTCACCAGTGTGCTGAGGCGAGGTGTATTGCCCCTCCGACGAAAAGGGAGGATCCTCCAACCAGGCGGGTGCTTTGCCTGGCGGGCCACGGCCCGACGGTTGATGTCGGGCGGTTGTATATATGCAACTTTTCGTTGCGAATGGTGCTTGCGCGATTAAGGCCTTCGTAGTTCTATGTAGCGCGGTAGATGTCGCTACAATCTATTGCAGCTCCTCTAGCGACTCCGCCAATAGGAGTATGTCGTCTGCGAATCGCAAATGCGAGATGTAATCGCCGTTTATGTTTATGCGCTTACCTTTCCAGTGCAATGTCTTAAAAAAATCTTCCAATGCGCTCGAGAACAGTTTTGGAGATATGATATCTCCATGTCTCACGCCTCTGCGCAATTGGATAGGTTTAGACTGTTGAATTGTTGATCCTGTACTTCATCACATCATCTTCAACCCATATACTTTCCCACTGCTGGGCTCGGGTCTCCTCTCATATTGAGGGGGATTAGGCCATAGTCCACCACGCTAGCCTAGTGCGGGTTGGCAGACGTCACAAACCGTCGAGAAAATCTAAGATAGGTATGCAGGTTTCCTCACGTTTTTTTCCTTCACCGTTTAAGCGAGTGATAATTAATTATTAATACGCACATGAATTTGAAAAGTCAGAGGTGCGTGCCTTGGATTTGAACTCGAGACCTTCGACATCGGACTTCTGTATGATCTGCCTCATTGTGTGAATGTGGTCTATGGTGCCATACACTGAAACCCGGCTTCGGGAAACTCGTCAAGTCTTATAGCGAGACGATTCGTAATGACTCTAGAGAACAACTTATGGACGTGACTTAAAAGAGAAATAGGTCTGTAATTTTTAAGTAGAGTTTTATCTCCCTTAAAGAACAGAACTACCACACTCTCATGCCACGCCTTTGGAGTTCTCCCGCAGTGAATGATGGAATTAAAGATTTTTTGCAGCTCCTGAACAAGAGGGGCTCCTCCTAACTTCAGGAGTTCTGAAGTAATTCCATCTTCACCGGTTGCTTTTCCATTCTTTTGCTGTCTCAGAGCCAACACGATCTCGTCGTCGCTGATATCCGGCAGTTCGTCGGTGTAGTGGCGTATCAGAGTGGCTCTAGAATCGCAGTTGTCACGCTGTGGACTAGGAACATATACGGCATAAAGTCGGGCATAAAAGTCTTCAATCTCGGCAAAAATCTCCGGCTTTAACAGGACAGTCCTGCCATCGTGTGTGGTGAGCTTCGTCAGATGGCTCCTTCCAAGTTGCTGAGTGAACGCTTTGGACCCTAGGTTTCGCTCTATTGCCTGTCCAATTAGGCACGTAGGTATTGGAGCTCCGAAGGTCACGCCGTACCAGCTTCGCAATTACCTTGTTAAGATGTGACCTGTCAGACGAAGTCAATCGGGTAGTTTCCCGTCTTTTTGTCATAAGCCGCAGAGTCTCGTCCGAGAGTTTAGATTTCTTACCTATATGCCGCTTTTGGCAAAATTTGATGCCCTCGTCTTTCAACGTTTCAACTACGTTTTGTAGGGCCTCGTTAAGATCCTCGGTAGGTTTCATTGCAGCGAATTTATCAGTGAGAAGCTGTTGAAACTTCTCGCTGCCCGTCATGATATGGAGTCGATTAGGTCGGAGCGTGACTTCATCAGACGGTTTCTTTCAAGCTTTAGATCGATATTCAGGGAGCCTCGGACAAATCGGTGATCAGATCCGGTATTAAACCTGTTGATCACGGAGACATCCCTGAATATGTGCCTTTTATCCCTCATGATGAAGTCAATCTCGTTTTTCGTCCAGGTCCACTTTCTTTGTGGCTTCTTCTTAAAGAAGTTCATTAAGAAGAGCCCCTCCTTCTCTAGGAAGTTGACCAGCATTTGCCCCCTGTGATTCCGATATCCATATCCATGAGGTCCTATTCTGGATTCGCTGCAGTTCCGAACACCCACGTTGGCGTTAAAGTCTCCCATAACAACGTTGAAGTGAGCCTTTGTGGTGTTATCTCCTCGGCTCTGTGTTATGTCCTCGTACGTATCTTCCACTTCATCGTCCGAGTGTGCCGAAGTCGGTGCATAGACCTGAATAATCTTAATAGAATATCGTTGTGATAGACGGATTATCAGGTACGCTACCCTGGTCGACACACTAGATATTAGAGAGGGCCGTATTGACATAGGGCCAATAGGGCCCTCTCTAAGTCTCTAGGGCTCTTCTTCCGCGAGGGTGATAAAACATCCCAGGAGGAACCCTGGGATGTTTTATCACCCTCGCGGAAGAACAGAAGGTGGCCCGAGTTTAGGGTACCTAATAGTGTCCTCTCCCTCTCTTCGGACTTCACTCAACCCCAAAACGTGCCACCTTATTCTCGTGTTCTCCAGCTCCACTTCCAACTGCGCTAGGTGTGCGTCTAGCCTCAGACTGCGTCCGTTGTACGTAGCCAGGGTCAGGTGGGGTGGGCGGCCTTCCCCACCGCAATCGCCGCCTTGGTAAAATTAGCTAAAATCTTGATATTGTCAAATAATAAATACATTTACCGGTGTTTTACTTAAGGTTTTTATTTACTTTAATATACTGTAGTGGTACCATACATACTCTTTACCTTACCTCCCACCAAAGTGGTGACCCCGACGTGATAAGTAGGTATATTAATTTAAACACCTGAATGTGTTTATTACACAATGCAAAATGTTAAACAAAAATAACGTGTTAAATCGATTTAAACTTCTTCTTATAATAAAGTCGATTGATAATAGATAAATAGAGACAACGGTAACGCATGAGGATATCACGTTCACGTGAAGTGATTAGAATTTGATCTTTTTTTTTATTATTTATTTTACGGCCCTGGATACATGTCCTATAAGCCTAATTTGATATCTAGAAATATTGTGTTGACCGTTTACAAAATAATAATGATTCTTCATACAAACAACGAAGAAAAATATTTAATTATCGCAAACAAAAATATTAAATTTTAGAATTGCCTTAATAGTAAAGTCAGCAGATTGGAATGGAATGCGGTCCTTCTTTGCGTCCGCTGCTGATTCTGTTACTGATGTGGTGCTGCAGGGTATAGAACTTTTCATTCTATCATCTGTGGTCCTCATTAGTGACAGATTCCGACCTTGGTTCGGTTCATCTTCCAAAAAAGCTTCTCGCAGGAAGCAGGAAGCTTACCGAGTCTGGGCTGATGCGGTGGCGGCACGGGATGTAAATACCAGCGCACTAAAAGAGGAGTACAACTTTACCTCCAGGTCCTACAAAAGAGACATTGCAAGGGCGAAGACGAAGCACATCGGTAGAATTGGCGAGAGGCTTGAGCGTCTTCCTTCGGGAACTCGTGCGTTCTGGTCACTTGCCAAAGCTATCGAAGGCAATTTCTGTAAGCCATCCTTTCCACCTCTGCACATTGGAAATGATTCGTTGACCCACGACGCAAAAGAGAAAGCCGATCTTCTGTGCAAACTCTTTGCGTCCAACTCGACCTTGGATGACGGGGGACAAGAGCCGCCTACTATACCGCGGATCGAGGGTGGTATGCCGGATATCCGGTTCCACCAACGCGCAGTGCGTTTAGCACTTCTTTCCCTCTATATCCATAAGTCGAGTGGGCCTGATGGAATCCCTCCTGTTGTGTTGAAGATGTGCGCTCCAGAGTTGGCACCAGTTTTAACACGTCTTTTTCGGCTCTCTTACTCTTCTGGCGTCTGGCGTTGTCCCGACATTATGGAAGACAGCATTGGTCCACCCGATCCCTAAAAAAGGCGACCGCTCAAATCCGTTCAACTACAGACCGATAGCCATAACCTCCCTTTTCTCGAAGATAGAGTCTATTGTCAACTGCCAGCTCCTTCGGTTCTTAGAAGATCATCAGCTACTTAGTCACCAGCAGTACGGCTTTCGTAAGGGTCGGTCGGCTGGTGATCTTCTAGTATACCTGACACATCGTTGGGCACAGGCTATCGAGACTAAGGGGGAAGCCTTGGCGGTCAGTTTGGACATAGCGAAGGCCTTCGATCAATAAATAGAATTATTATTTGTTAAAATTAGGGTTCAAGTGTCGAAATTAGTGTTTGTTTATGGCAACACAAGGAAAGAACGAACTCATGGACCGAACTGTTCAAGTCCGCCGACTCGCTCGGTCGTTGACAATTTGACATTTACATTAGTACTAGTGCCATAAACTGTTCTGTGTTGAGCGCCCCGGGCGCCCGCAGTTTGTAACTTTGTAAAACCAATCGTTCGTTCTTCGCTATTCATCGACCGACTTGTTTCGTCGGCTGTTTTCTTCTTTGTAACTCGAACAAGAGATTAGTTTTAATTATGTGAATCATAACATAAAGCATAAATATTTAGATTTGAATTAGCTATATGTTAACACAAACCACAAATATTACTCTAGTTTTTATAGTTTCATTATCAAGTGATTATCGACCCCATTCGAGTGTTTATGTTTAGCCAACGGGTAGGTATCTCAGTTTGTTTTGCAAACAGAGAGTTTACCCACAATCGAACTATAAAGTAAAGGGTGTGCGTGTGTGTTAGTTTTTGGTGCATCGCGTGCGTATCAGTTATGATAGTGGTTTGAGATGGTCCCGACGATGGCCAAGATGTGGAAGCTGGTGTTGTGTGTCTGTGTATCAGCGGCGTGGTGGTGCAGCGCTGCGGCGGAAATCGGCCACAACATGAACAACATTACTCGAAGCATGTTGCGGGAGGTTTCAGTCGAGATGATGATGGTGGAGGTGAACTACTCGGAGCCCGTGATCAATGTGACGTACATGGCCAACGTGGAGTTCGACATGCGCGCCATGGGCCCGCTCTACAACTCCACGCACGTCGTCATTGACGCCATCGCCAACAAGCAGGCCTACCCTGAAGGTAAGCACCACACCTGCAGACTTTATACGCTAAGTACATAATTATTGTTCTAATCTTCTAATGTGGTTTTGGCTTGAAATAGCCTCATTTCAGCTCAGTTAACTCTGCCTATAAGATATTAGATAGTCTGATGATATTATGTGCTTAATAATAATTAACACTAAACTGTGACAAGTAAACATATAATTGAAATTCACCATCTCAATCAATATCTTATTATGCATGGTACACATGTATGATTATGATTAAACTGCACTACTGCTTTAAGCCCATTATTTTCAGTAAACTAATAACTTAATAATATTTATTAATTTAGGATTATTTAGGTCCCTGTGCACAAAAACAATAGCTTCAATTGTCTGAAATTTTGCTTGATGGGCATAACAAATACATGATGACAAATTGTAGAAACTCATATTCCTGCTCTCTCCTTAGTGCATTTGCATTCTATCCTATAATGCAAAGTATCCTAATGCTTCTCATTACCTACAATGTAACATATCCCCAATACAATTTCCAAACTTATTGTATCTCCTCTTATGTCTTCTATTTCGTCTCTTTGACAACCTCTGTGGTCTAGCGGTTCGAGTGCTGGACTGCTGATCATGGGGTTGTGGGTTCGATTTCCACAGGACACAAATATTTGTGTGGATAAAACATGAGTATTTGTGTTCTGTGTGTTTCCTATTTATTTATAAGTAGGTATGTATTTACAAAAAAAAAAGTATATAAGTAATATATCCATTGTCTAGTACCCATAGTACAAGCTCTGCTTAGTTTGGGACTAGATGGTGTTGTGTAAAATGTCCCAAAAATATTATTATTATCTTATGTCTTATGCCTGGATTATGGTTTGGATGTCAGTTTCCTATTTATTTGATTTACTAGCTGTTGCCAGTGCTCTTACCTCCCAAAGGATTTTTGGGACCAGAAGTAGCTTGTCTTTCCTCAGGATGCAATCTATCTCCTTATCAAATTTTATCAAAGTAGATTTTGTGGTTTAGGTTGTTTAGGAGTGAAAAGGTCACAGATAAACAGACGGTTACTTTTGCATTTATATTAGAGGTATAGATTATATCATTATCACATTATCCTCACTCTACTGATACTTTAAAACCATAGAAATAAAATTGAAAAGCTAGTTTTGCAAATGGTATTTTATTTCATGATGTTTTTCTTATTCTGATTAAAGTTTTTAGGGAAAGAGTAACTGGAAATTTTGGTAAAAACAGTATTAAATTTATAAGTTTTCCCTGAGTAACTATGATTTTCTAAATTCCTAATTTAAAAACTAATTCTTGGGTTTTTAATCCTCATTGGTCAATCTTTATGTTAACATAAATTATAATTATATAATATAAGATCATAATAGATTAAATAATAATATACATAATATTATCACTGTTGAGAATGCTACATTTCCATACAATGGTCACAATTACAATGGTGATACATCCAGCAGGGATGAAAACAATGCATGGCTGTGGTCCACCTGATGTTGCTCTCTACTTGTATGTATGAGAAACTTATTATATGTAAAGATATATATTAATGTTATGAGTTGTGACAAAATGTTAGAAAAGTTAAATCTAATGTGTCACAGTAATATGTGATAAGTCCAGTGGTTATTAAATTACTACAGAAAATTATTATTGTAATTGCAAGGATAGAACCCAATCAAACTTAATGTTGTGTGTTAGCTGTTTGTTTTTAACCCTGAGGTGACCAAACAGCAGGTTTTCATTTACAGGAAATTAATTATCTCATTAACAAATTACAAATACTTAATAGAAGTGAATAATATTGATAATACTGAGTACCTGAACTACTCCACTGATTATGGTAATTGATATAATATTGTATTACTGCCAGCTAAGCATGTGCTTACCTATTATAGTGACCAGTGATGGTGATAGTGGCATTAGTCATACTGAGAAAATCAATACAATGAAAGTATTATCAACAGGTTGTGTGACACATAACACTAGTCTAGAGGTTTGTATGAATAGTTCCAACAATAATCTTAACGAGTCAATATAACATAACCATGTTAATACATTTTCAATGGCTATGTGTTTGTAAATAATACCATATGGTTGTACTGTGTGATTAAAAGTAACAGAAAGTGCCTAGACTGGGTGAAATAATGAATAAAGGCTGGGTCCTACAGAATGCTTGACGGGTCTGATGCGTAATCAGCATCAGGTATTAAATGAAAATTAATAGGGACGCTTGTCGCTCTCACAATGATGTGAACGACGGACGCACAATTGCATCGGTGTCACCATGCATTCTAGCACCGGTCCCTCTCCTGACCAGAAATGTATAATCGCGTATTACGTACATTAAAACATGATAGTCAGGCCGGTCGCGCAACTCGGGTAAGGGATGCGCTTTTTATAAGTGTCAGCAGAAGTAGCCTTGGGTAGGTCGCGTCGCGGCGGATGTACAAAAATAGACGCGATGTTATGCGGCCGACTGAGATGCACCGGGATACCATACGTGACACTGACGACGTTGTTGTATTTTATTGTATTATTGGTTCAATCGAGCAATAGTTGGTAGGTACCAACATAAACTTAATAAGTTCGCTGTGAGTTTGAAAAGGCTTGTGAATTCATCATTGCCGAATAAACTATAAACCTATTGTTAAGAAATAAATATTGTCGATTCCATCCACTCGAGAACTGGAAAATCATCTAGACGTCAGATAAGGGTTCAATGAAGCTTGTTGAACGCTTGCGCTGTTGATTGATACAGTAATTGCATTTATTGGTGGCCACTACAATGCCTGCGTTGATAGCCATCTGCGCGCGCGCAAGACGCACGTCGCGGGTGTCCGCGTCCGTTGCGGCCGTCGACCTTGCGCCTCCCAGACATAGGGCTGCCTACAAAAGCATATCATATATACATAGATATGGCGTATGGATGGTCCATCCATCCATCCTGTTTGAAACTCTTTCACGCTAAAACTACTGAACTGATTTTCATGAAACCTTACAGTATTATTATTTATACATCAGATTAACATAATACATATATGCTTATATAACGATTTTCAAATTACAACGATAATTAAAATTTACTTTTCCATGCGGACGAAGTCGCGGGCAGAAGCTAGTAGGTAGGTACTTCATGAAACACACGGTGCATTTTTAGTAGGCGTTTAAACACAAGCTATTTTATAGTAAGCTCGGGCTTACTTTCAGTTGAACTTTGTGTAGACCTACAGCACTACAGTACGTGGCGGTCAGTGCGCTGTGCCAGTGTGCAGTGGCGGCTGACTCATGCAACCCGTGACATGTCAGGCAACCGAGCGACTCTTTCCGCACTCAATTCTCAATAGTTTAATAGGCTTACTAAACGCTGTGATGATGATGACAGTGGGACCGGGCTTTACGTGCGTTACAAATGATCTCCCATCCACACACTGACCGCGGCAAACGCAGCTTAACCTTGTTGACTTGCAGATCGGTATATTAGTTTAGCTATTACCTACCCACGATAGGTACCCTAATTTTTTTGATGTACATTCCACATTAGTTAGTTTTAATGTCGAAATTACAACTGAACAGTTCGTTAACTGTACTACACTGTGTTATTAAATACGAGTCCGAGTGACGCAGCGAGCTGGTCTTATGATGAGTCAGCGTCGTGCAGCCCCGGTTAATTGCATATTATAACATTACTGTAACGCTCCTCTAATTTACGATGCGTTAATTTGACCATTAGCAGATAAACACAGATTTTTGTCCGTCGGTTTATCAGTCATTGTCTGTGTAGAATGATCTTTGAATACACATAAGAGCATTACTTCTGAATGTACATATTTTCAGAAATTGGAAAGAATTCAGAGGTAGGTATCGTGACGTAGCATTAATTTAATATTTACTTCATCAAAATCAGTCAACTCTATCAAGTCATTACAATTTTAAAAGTCTACAAGTCAAGATTAACTTTGCTTTTAAATGGGATTACGAGGTTATAGGCACTATTTTAAGTCAAGAAATAAAGCTAATATAACATTCATGCGGTTACACCGCGGGTATCAGCTAGTTCGAAATAAATTCCCCGTGACTTTTGTGCCTTCTCCAAATAATCCGGCCGTCTCTAATTACAACCTAATATTAATGAATAGTCATATTGGTTATACCATTAGGAATCGGTCTTCTGCTGACCTACCTGTATATCACTGTATTTTGCCTGTATTTTGGTACCCAAGATACAGGCTTGCCTAGTTTGGGGCCAATGGAAAAACTAAGTGTGCAAATGTATGTTTTGGTTAATAAATATTTTTTATCTTTATCTTACTTCCACACCACAAAATTTATTGTGTAATATGAGTTACTGAAGATACTTACTGTTGGAACCTAGTTTACCACCGCGAGGCATCACTTGGAGTGGAACTTACAAGCCCGTAGGATCTACACGATAGTAATAATCATAAAATGATGGCTTTACTTCTTGAGTTTATAGCTAGCCGTCAGCTGGCGAAGGCTGCGCTGCGCCGTGTTGCGGGTACGCTTATTATTTTCATAACATTATTCTGTGACTTGTTTCCCACGTCACCGTGTCTCCGGTATTCTCTCCCATGCATCGTGTGGCGCGTCCCGTGTTGTTTTCCGCACTCTGCACTCGGTTGTTGGGTGCTGGTCTCAAAATAAGACTGTGTCAGGTGTACCTACTGTCACCGCGGCTAGGCACCCTAGCATGCATATGCATGCATCTTCTATCGCATATACTATGGGGAATTCTCCGAGGAACTGTTCGGATTGATCCCTGCAGCCTCTTTCCGCCATCGTTATACGCGACAGCAGTTCCACCCCCTCATGTAGATGGTTGGCAGTCCACTACTGTGCCTTTCCCTACAAATTTTCTGCCTCTCACAATTAAACTGTGGAATGAACTCTCGCCTGCAGTATTTCCGGACCAATATGACCTTCAAACCTTCAAGAAAAGAGCTTACTCCCTTTTAAAGGCCGGCAACGCGCTTGTGACTCCTCTGGTGTTGCGGGTCGTTTGCCCCCTATCCCATAAAAAAGAGTACTCCATTTGGTTAGGTACTTAACTAAAGGTAAACAAATCATAAAAAAGGTTCTTATACATATAAGGACCATTTCTCATTTCGAAATAAAACGTAACCAAAATAAACTATTTAATCATTTAAAATCACATTTCCTTTTATATACCTACTAGCATATTTCACATCTTTGTTTAATATTAAATGGTACTTAATTATTAATTCTTAAGCTGCGAACAATTAATTAAATTAAAATTTCTAACTATGTCATAAAGTATTGCAATGTGCCTACTAAAAAGAAGCTAAAAAGACAGCAATTCAAAACATTTGTCTACGTAGTAGATTTTGTAAACTCGAAAAAATGGAGAAGTAGTACCTACTACGAGGAAGCACAGCAAAATATTTAATTATTTATTATCCGATATTACACAAGTCGGTAACCGCATTTGTTAGGCGGCAAACACAGTTTGTGTTTACTTTACTTTCGTTCGTTTTTGTGTTTCATAATCATCATCATCAACTCATATACTGTCCCACTGCTGGGCACGGGTCTCCTCTCATATTGTGAGGGATTAGGCTATAGTAGTTTTTGTATTTATTTTGCCGTAAATTATGTTGATTAGTTATTATTCTGTTTGTTCGTTGTGTTGTTATAAATTTTAATTGTTAAAATGAGTAATCCCGAGCCGGGTACTGGCCGTGCTAGCTCCTTGCTTACATTTCTATCACCAAAGAAAAAACGTTCAACAAGGTTCCTCTTTCGTCATCGGAGAAATGAACAGTTATCAATATATCGAGGAGACATGGCCAAAAGATTGTTAGTAAGTCAATTAAAAGATAAATTCATTTCACTACCAATTCATATGACACCATTGTAATAAAAGGTTGAACAGTCCTGAACACCGCCATTTTTATTATTGTTTACCTTTAGTTAATTAAGTACCTAACCAAATGGAGTATAAGTTTGTAAAATTGTTAAATTAAAACATTTCGAAGTAGGTAATGTTTTTTTTTTTTCATTCCTGAGGTAGGTAACAAACCAATAATGAAATAAGAAAACTTAGTATAACACCTATAAATTGATAGCTGGGACCTACTTATCTATAATGTATATTAGTATTTTATTTTTAACGTTATTTTCGGAGCACGTTATATTCAACATACTTTATTTTTTATAAGCAAATTATTATTTAGTTCCATTAGACTTTACCGATATCAATTTCACGGTTGATCGGTTGATGTGAGCTTTGCACGTGATTCTTGACTTGAAACTCCGCCGGCGCACCTACTTTGCCATCATGATCTTTGACGCTTCGCGCAACGTGAATCCTGGTTATTGAACGCATTCAATATCTAGCTAACCTATGTGAGCTCGGAAAGCTGTCAGTTTAACGATATATATTTATGTTTGTATTCAGCAGTGGAGTGGCGGAGTTGCGCGCCTACACATGCACAGCGAGGATCTAATAGTGTGTGAGCGCAGCCGCTCCACAGAGCAAAGCCAACCAAATTGGAACTAATAAACACAATTTGTTAACTTCACTGCAAACGGGAGCGGTTTATGTAACATCGCCTCCAACATTCAAAATATATTGTCTTTGGGATATAATATTTAATAAGGTGAACGATTCATTTGGCAGGCTCATCTATTTAATAGTTCAGTAGGATGGCATCGTCGATCAGTATTACTATAAATTTTCGAACAATCAGTGTCTTGACTGAGCTATATCCTGAATATACGTAACATACGTGATCTATACACAAACTGCGGATTTGTGTGTAACTTGATGATTTCACAAGATAAGCGTGTTAATAATAACTACAGTGATCAACCGATCTGCAAGGTGAAGCTGTGCTAGCCGCGGTCACTCTGTGGTTGGGTGACCATTCTTAACACATTGACACTCCTCGGTCCCGGTTGTCATACGAACACCCATGACAATTTTATTGTGAGTGGTTGTCAGAAGCCCCAATAAAAAGCCTGATGACAGGATATCGGTATTACACAGAAATTGGGTTGCGGAGGTCTGATGGCCGTCGCTTCGGGTAAAATATTGATATTCAGCCGGATCTGGTTATACTGGAAGCCAACATAGTTGGGAAAAAGGCTCGGAGGATTATGCGACATACAAAAGTAGTTTGATGTTATGTTCTGTCTTGTTATTAAACCTCATTACAAGACAGAAGGCGGAGTGTGCCGGTGCCGCGTGAGGCTCGGCAGTCGGCACCGGCACTCTCCGCCGTGCCGGAACGCGGCGAGGGGCCTGCATTGTGCCACTGATTGCATTCACTTGAGTGCTGTTGGTTCCTCGCTCCGTACCGCTCAGTCTATTACCACCGGAATTTTAATTTACTCGATGATTACCCCGATTATGGCTGACTGTCTAAAAAAGTTATTCATCTAGGTAGGTAGGGTAGGTAGTACCTACTAATATTTTATCGAAATGCACAACGCGAACGGCTCCAATTTGTATACTATAATATTGTCATATCAGATCAGCGGTCATCAATTCTATGAGCTACGTGCCTCTCTCACTGCTACTTAGGTAAACTTGGTAATCCTTTCACCTATGTTGGTAACTTTGGTGGTTCTTCGTTAGATTTTCTCATTTCTCATTCACTCTTGTAGAGAAATACCAAGCATAACTCACTCCGTTGCTCGCAGCGTCCTTGAGCATTCATGTAAGACCCTTAGAACCACGTCTCTGCGTCCTATGTCATCATTGGTAATGCACACACTACTTAAATAGTTACTATAATGATACATAACAATAACTTGTACGGTACTTATTTAAAAGCCATATTGTGATATTGTGTGGGCCACGCAAAGGTTAGCAAGCACGGCAGATGAACGTGACGTCACAGTCTGCGTGCTGGCTGCCTTGCAAATTAGGTACGTACAAGTACATGCACTTTCAATTAAAGTTAGTAACAACTGAAAATTAGTTAAAATAACGTAATTACTAATACTACATTTTATGTCACCCAGTATATGAATCTCTTTGCAGTTACCGCCAAAGTAACTAAATGTATACGAGTAACTTTCATGAAAAGAGTACATTAAAAGTTAATATTCATTTTGTATGTGACCAATCAATTAGCACATTTAAAAAAAATCCGGGACTGCAAATTGTTTGTAACATAGTTGACTGACCCTTTTAAGTATTTATGCTTATGATTATCATGCTTTGATACTTCGTTATAGTAGAATAGTAAAGCTTTGCTTGGTAGAGGGTTGCTCACAAGATTTACTCTAACCCATTTCTTGATGGGCTTTCGCCTTACGAAACCCACTCCAGTACAGACACAAGACACAGACTATAACATTTAACTCGTAACGATATCTGAACTCTGACGCGGCGGTTTCATCACGAGTTCACCACGGACCGGGACAACTTTCACCGATCACTCCAGCTGTGGCTGATACTTATAAAGATCTGTTGTAATCCTGCCTCAGACGCCTGACGTATTAGGGAAACTAAATGTTTATTGGAATTAACACAATTCTGGTGACATCCTCATTGTGCGCTGTTCAATGATCTTACGTAAAAATGACTCATTGAATATGAATAAATTTTCCTTTAATTTTTGCCTGTTAAACTGTCACAATAGCACACGGATTTGCTCGTAAGTAATTATTATTGCCCATATACTGTCCCACTGCTGGGCACGGGTCTCCTCTCATATTGAGAGGGATTAGGCTATAGTCCACCACGCTGGCCTAGTGCGGGTTGGCAGACTTCACAAACCGTCGAGAAAAATCTCTAAGGTATGCAGGTTTCCTCACGATGTTTTCCTTCACCGTTTAAGCGAGTGATAATTAATTATTAATACGCACATGAATTTGAAAAGTCAGAGGTGCGTGCCTTGGGTTCGAACTCGAGACGAAGTTCGACTTGGCAGTCCAATGGTCATACCACTAGGCTATCACTGCTTTAATCACTCATGCAATAATGATTCATCATCATCATATATGGGTTGATGATGATGAATCATTATTGCGTGAACAATTCAGTGTTTAGTAAACAATTTTATGAAATCCTAAAGTACTTAGTATAATACCTACTTTGCTGGGTGTGTCCCAGTTTCAGTCCGTGAAGCTGAACTTACTTTTGTATATTTTTTAAGTACATTCTTAAATAAGAGTAATTACGAATGAATTCAAACAACAGAATATTATCCTGTTTCAAATTTAAAAGTGAAAGATAACAATTGAATTGAAATAAAAATATGACTATCCTATTTTCAACCGACGAAAAACAAAAAACTGAGGAGGTTCTCAAGTCAACGTGTATATTTTTTTTTTATGTATGACCACGCATAACTTTTTGTAGTGTAGTCCGGTTTTGATAATTATTTATTTATTGGAAAGGGTGTACCCCGAAGTTGGGCCCATATAATAATAGTGATCCTCAACACATGCCGAATCACACGCAAATTTCTCACTACTTCATCCGTCTCCTCTGCCTACACCATCACATAATCCCTATTCACGCTTGGCTACGGCCCGTGTGATTAGGCTATTTTACCCCCTCAGTGGGAGAAAAAAAATAAATATACATATATATATACTTAGTAATAATAAATATAAATTAAGAAAAATAATTTCAACCCTAAGGGTAGGAAAACAGGGGATTATTGATGGTTCACTCACTGATTGTAAGGTATGACCACGCATAACTTTATACAGAGTAGTCCGATTTTGATAATTCTTTTTTTATTGGATAGGGTAAATTTGGAAAATAATCCTACCCTAAAGGTTGGAAAATAGGGGTGATTTATTGTTCACTCACAGATTTTAATGCCGAGTTGTGTATTACAATCAAATCATAAGTAATCATAATTTAAGCATGCAGTAATTAGTAGGTAATAGCCTCAAAAAAATATAAAATAAAAGGATAGGAAGGGATATAATCCATAGGCTAGCTTAGCGGATACTATCTTTGATATTAACGATCGATAGACCAGCGAGGTACAAGCCTTCGAATATTTATGTTAATCTTATCTAATTGATTTGTGAAGCGATTCATATCTCAACTTGTGATTGGCGGATATTTAATTGATCATCTCTGCTGTCACTATGAACTGCTGTCTGCTGACGTGGTGGTGTGCAGTGTCCGCGACCTACTTGACTCTCGCATGCACTCTTTTGTTATTAATTGTTATCGAAATGTTCTTTGTGCACGCGATCGTACAATTAGACCAACGAAATACGCGCAGAGCATATCGTTTTAACTTGTATTGTTCTGAGAATCCACATTTGTTTTTTAGGTTAATTATGGTTAAATGTGAAATGGTTAATGGGAGAGATGCGGTTAAGGTATCTATAATAGTAATGAGCATCTATACACAATAGTCTCATAACCGCACATTTGTTCGTACTGGCTCAATGGTTTGAGTGCGTGGTGCACTGCGCTCGACCACTTTCCAATTTCCGGGCCACAGTGGGTGCTTGCGGTTAATTGTGTGCCAAGGTCATGCATAGTTTGCTTATTTAACTGTTTTTAGGCTACCCCACGCTTACTGACTACCGCTTTACGATAGTAGGCGCGATTGATCTAAGGCTGACAACGTGCCCTTGGCTTGTCTTGTTTAGTGAATTATTTTGTGCAATTCCATTTAGGTATAATCATTTAGTTTTTTTGGTAAAGTAAGTATATACGTAGTAAGTAGGTATAATTCGTCCTACTGTGTTCACATTAGATTTTATTTGTACGGAAAATCCTCATGGATCATCTCACTCACCACCTGGGGAGGCGGCAGGGTATTTCGAACTCGTACCAACTAAAAGACGCACTTCACTTCCACTTGCCCTACAGTCGTGTATGGCCATGGGGTCAGTGAAATTTCGGTGTGCGTTACCTCAGCAAAATACTGTCGAAAATTGTAATTTAAATGATGTAGATAAATAATTAGTTGTCCAGCGTCTGTAATTGTTTGCGCACATTTTTAAATTTGTTGCGCATATAGTTTTTTAGTTATTCCACAAAAACATTTCCTGCTGGGGTAACGTTACCGCAGCCAGACTTTTTCTTTTTTAAAGGGAATATCGAAATAAATGTTAGCTACATAATTAGTTGTCCCGACGAGGTAAATGTTGCAACTTTTTTTGTATTTGTCCTTTCTTCGGCTGCGAAGTTATTCAAAATCCTGCTGGAGTAACGTTTGGGGTTTGCTGGATCTCTCTCACATTTAAGAAGATAGCATAATGTACTACGCGGTCGCTTTATTGTAACCATCTGAACATGGTCGGGTTACCGCGGTGTTGCACTTCCTAATGAGTTTTTATTAATTATCTCGGTAATTATTGTATGTAGTGCGCTGAAATTTTACAGGCATAAAACTGAACTAGCCAACTAATTATTGATATATCATTCAATTCATATATTATATCCATATACAGGTGTATCGGTGGCCAAATAACTCCGCGCGTATTGTGACCGTGATCGTGGAGAACTGAATTTCATCATAATTTGTTAATTACTAACAGGATACTAATGAAACTTCACAAACATTTGAAGGCAGTTATAAGCTACAAAATAACGTTTAAATTATCTCTTTAGAGCTCTTATTTAAAGTGTTAGGACCCATCGAAGTGTTTTCATATTTAATTAAATAACCTTTGGAGTTTTGGACAAGGCATTATTTTAGTTTTTTTATTGTCATTAGTCTAGTGGACTACCACTAATAGACTAAAGAATATTACGAGCGACTGCTACGATCGAGGCCCTGAAATATTTAGAAAAAAATGCATATTGTATGTAAATAAAAATATAATTATAATCACCTTAGAAGGTGAAAACCAAGGAGGAAACAATTAAAGAATTACCCTTGTCGCAATTTTAATAATACAATGTTAAAGAATACTTAGAAGATAAGACATTAATGTAAGTAGCTAATGCTTAAAATATCACGAACATAAATCTTTAATTAGGTACTTAAGTATTTTTTTTCTTTGTTATTCTTAGTATTATATTTATGTAGACTCGATTTGCATGCTCCATGGGGCAGAATTAAACCTTGGAAAAAGACCAACACCTGTATTTTACACCTACCATATCCGAGCAAATAAATTACATTTAATTTGAGTTTTTCTAAAAATTTTAGTAGCATATTCATTTCTGACACTTACGCGAATATTATACATTGAAATAAAACTACTTTTTACGGATTTTATCGAGTTATATTGATATTATTAAACCCGATGTTTCGGACCCTTTACAGCGTCAATGGTCACCGGTAGACTGAGGTGGTGGGCGCCTTGATGATATAATTACTGACAGCTACCCTACATTTTTATTGTTACATGATCAATGATATTTATTAATAATTATTAATTAATACTAGATGGAGCCAGCATTTCCTAGCTGACGACCTCTGAGAAGAAACGTCGATAATTTTTTTTTTGTCCTATAGAGATTCTCATTTGTTCTGAGGAGTACGTATATAAACGTACCGTGACCATGGACGCTGTAAAGGGTCCGCCTTTACAGCGTCGACGACGGTTTAGTTGCTCTGACTTTGTATTGCTTTCGATGTAAACAAGTTATTTCGGTCAGGAAAACCACAGCACTATGTGTCATTAGCATGTTGCTGCATGCAGCATGTTGTTATTAGGTTTAGCTTTAAAATCACATTAATAAAGTGTAACATTGGGAATTACCAAGCGAATAATTTTACTGTTTCCCTATTTGAGTTCAATAGTCTATAGGAAAAATATTGACCACTTTTAATAGGAACATGATGAAGTGTTCATGCAGCTGATATGAGAATTTAAGGCGGTTGTGATATTAAATGGCGGATAATTAATGAGTATTACAGTAGAGGAGGTTTGAGAGTGCCGGTAACGTTATAATTCAGTTATCTCTAAATTAGTTTGCGATATAGAGATGTTACAAAGACGTGGTAACCTAGCAAGCAGGCTGACCCGTGCGCGGCTGTGCGTGCGTGGGCGCCTGAACTGGTTGACCCCAAAACAAATAAGATAAGCGTCCTGTGCCAAACTGCATTGTTCAAATGCTCGCTAATAATTTGGCATTCTTTACAATCGAAACTAGTTCTTATGCCACTGGTTATACAGTCAAAAGTGTTTAATGGGTGCTTTGCTCGTAGATTGAGAATAAGTTAATACACATCCTCCTCGTAATGAATGTAACTACGGCAACGACGGGACTGTCGTGAAGGTGCCCCAATAATGATGCTAGGCTACGTTGTTGTACTTTATTAATTTATAATTTAAATGAATTGCTGGTTTCATTATTGAATTTGGAGCACCTGTAATGGAATGAACATTTAAACAACTAAGAATATTTAAACTAATAACTGCCGAAACTAGATAAATAAATTTATCTTTATCTAGCGAACATACACCATTCGCCTAAAACTAGTAAAGGAATTACTCATGTAAAAATTAATAATCTAGAACGAATGTGTGTACCTAGACTGAACTCGAAATGTCGGACGCTGTAGAAACATCACATAATACAAATTACAATGAGTCGAGTATGAGTGTGTATGGCGTTGTTATCGGGGAATTAGAGTGACTTGTACACCTGGTGGTGCGCGGCGCAGGAGGGTGTTAATTGAGTGCGCAGACGCACCGACCATCACTCCAAGCTAGCTAGTAGGTGGCGAAAATTGCCGGCTCGTGCTAACTAGCTAACATTTCAGCTGGACACAGTCTGGACTGTTAGCGCGTGTTAAGTAAAGCAGACATTATATTATTTTACCAGTTGAAATGGAAAGTTAGCCGCTCGGTGAGGTAGTAATGCTCTATGGCGGTAGCGCTCTGACCGGGGTTTTGTATAGTACCGTATAGCATTGGACTAGTTATACTAAACTAAAATAGTTAATAATAACAATTAAATACCGATGGGGATGGCACAATATAACAAAATATTTTTGTTATTATTAGAAACTATTTGTTTATTCCTAGCTGTGTGTTGGTCTGCGCAGGCGCGGGGTCAATAGCCTAACGTGGTCCGATACGCTATCACTTCCGATACATTGCGGCACTAGAAATATACAATACTTAGGCATGTTATTAATTTAAATATAGCAACTTTAACGACATACTATTCCTCCTTAATCCAACCGCACCACTGGGGTCTTGTTGTTCGTGAAATTGCACATTACATCATCTTCAACCCATATACTGTCCCACTGCTGAGCACGGGTCTCCTCTCAAATTGAGAGGGATTAGGCTAAAGTCCACCACGCTGGCCTAGTGCGGGTTGGCAGACTTCACACACCGCTGAGAAATCTCTAAGGCATGAAGGCTTCCTCACGATGTTTCTCTTCACCGTTTAAGCGGTAATTAATTAGATATGCGTAAGTCAGAGGTCTTGGATTCTAACTCGAAACCTTTGACTTGGCAGTCCTATGATCATATCAATACGCTATCACTGGTTCAAAATTGCATTGCATTTATTAGTTTAATTAACAATATGTGTTAAATAAAACTAATAAAGGAGTTTATCCCGTTGTGTTATTATTGGTATTGATTAGATGATCAGTAGTACACAGAATTCAAATCTAGAGTCCAATTATAACAGTATTAACAATATCGCGTATTAACAATAGCGTCGGGGTGTGTCGGATATCGAATATGTTCTTAATATTGAGATCTGATGAACTTACCTTGGTTTGAGGAACATGCATAATGGAGTGTGTGTGTTGATAGCGACACAATACAGTTGTAATGGCACTGTTGTAGTCGTGTGTTCCGGTCCGGCTTGCCGTGGCTCGTCTGCCGTGGAGCGTTGTTTGTTCGCCATCAGTCACAATAGCCGTTACATTGTTTGTTCAGCATTCACCTTCACATAGACGGCAGCGCGCGTACAATCTTTTTTTGTATATTGTGTTCCGATGTCAGCGTGTTGTTTCGACTTCCACTTAGATCCAGCGCGGATGTTTCACGCTAACATTGGCTGGAATACATTGATGGTTCTGATATTAAGGGTACTATGCAGTGACCGTTTGTTTTCTGATTAAGCATGTTTAAGTTCAGTATTTCGCCCCAAGGGTTTCGCGTACAGCGACAAACAGCGAAATACAAAATAAAAATATTTTGTGTTCTGCGTTTCGCTGAATATCTTTATCGGTCAAGTGTAAGTTATCTTAGGTCATCATTGTTTCGTATGCATGATGTCACACTGAGCAACTAATTGCCTGTTCGTCAGCGTGAGTGAGACACACGTATACATTACAACTGCTGTGACTCCGCATCGCATGGGTACAGTACAGTAGCATATTTGACATAAAATAAAATATACTAATGATATTATTTTAATTGAATTGAGACAAAAAAAATATTGTTAGCAGTAGTTTAACACAAAATATCATTACGCCTGTATTCCGCGAAGGGTTAAGTAGAGGTGTACTACAAATTCGCCGGTTAGTTTAGATATCTGTTTCTTATGTATTATAAGTATGTATTTACAAAAAAAAAGTATATAAGTATTATATCCATTGTCTAGTACCCATAGTACAAGCTCTGCTTAGTTTAGGACTAGATGGTGTTGTGTAAAATGTCCCAAAAATATTATTATATTATATATTATTATAATATTACCGTGGTTTAGGTCCCATGTAAAGAGGGCGGGGCGAGCCTATGGTCATTAACCGGGCACAAATCCGAACTCCGAAGTATTAGAGAATTTCTTTTTTTTTTTCTTATTTTCTTATTTCTTCAAATAGCATTGCTCGACCTGGGAATCGAACCCAGGTCCTCTTTTGTAGCAGTCGCAGTTACGGCCACTAGATTAATGAGGCAGTTAGTTATTTAACATTAAGTGAAAAATGCTTTAGTGGATTTGGAAATTGATTTATTAAAATAAATAACAACTCCTCAAATTGTACTAGGTCTTCATGGGTGCGCGGAGGTTATTCAATGACAATGATCTTTTTACTCGGTTGAGGACACTGATAAGATATCGTCGTGTGCTGTAGCCGGCGTTAACACTGATGCCACGGCAACGTCGCGTCATGAAGGCCGCGTCGCGTCGCCCGTACCCCGCCTTACCCTGCCGACGTCCACACTGAGTGATGATAACAATAACTGCTATCGGCTCATGCTCGCCTAGTACTTTTTCAGGAGTTACATAGTGAAATGTGTTTTTTCTCGTGACATCTTATTTATTATCGTGAAATTCAACCGTGTTGACTATTGGGATTGAAATGATAATTACCTAAGCTAGTTCTAGCAACCACAAAGGCTTAATGTGTTCCATTGCTGAGCTGTGTCTATACTGCCCAAATACGCTTACAGCAGACAATATCACCAACGTTTCAGTAACCTATATAGTATTCTTAGTATTGTTCAATGAGGGCGGGCGGGCAAGACGCGGCGACGCCGAGGCGGCTACCTACTACTACCTACCTACTTAACGTTGTTACCCGCGACGGGCAACAACGTCAAGCAAGTCTAATTACCGGTATTGCCACACGCACAGTTTATTTACTTACAAATACTTACTTGTATTTTACTTGTATTTTTTATTTGTCACTCCATCCTAGCCTTTTCGTACTGTTATAGGTAGTAGAATAAAAGAAACTTGACATTGATATCTTTATCGGTTATACATATTTTACTAAGTAATTATGAGAAATGAGTACTTAACAGATAATTAGATAAGGATGTTAAGAGATAACATATAAAGTATGTGTCACGCGATACAATGGAAACGAAATTATTTTTTGAATAACAACAAGAAGGTCGTAATATAATTAGCATCGCGTTAGGAATCGTAAACAGTTGAAGATTTCCCACGTAATCATTTTTACATTATTTATCTTAACATAATAAACCGGTTAAAGGCTCGCACAATGAAGGTTCATTACGTATGAAAAACACTAGGGTGACGAAACACATAATTACCTACATTTTAGTAACTGAAACAAAAAAAAGCTATGAAGTGGTAGAGTTCTTATTCAAGTAGCATGTCTATACATACATTAACCATTTATTTGAATAAATTTGCATTCTTAGTTTCCTATATATTGAGGTGATCTTTTGAGGTTCCGTTTTTTTATCTAAGGCAGAGAAATTAATTGAAATTGTGGCGCTAGGTCACGGGGTCTTTTGTTAATAATATAACTACAGCGTGTTGCCAAACGACAGCTATAACCTACCGCGTTTGCGGTGTGACAGTGGTGCCGCATGCCGGCGCGGTGCGGCCTGTTCGGAGTCAGATGTAGGTCGCACCTGCAGTGCGGGCGCCCGGTGCGCTGCGCCACCCGCCCTGATACTCGACCTCTTTCGCAAACGGTGCAATGCGATTGCCGGCGCAGCACACGCGGTTGACAAGGAAGTACAGGCAGCTCTACTTATTGACGCACAACTCGCAAAAAATACGCCTAGCTTTGACAAACTCATTATTTTTACATACAAATCCACGCGGGAGTCACCTGTAGCATAATACCCCATTTGCAATGTGTGACTTCAAACTCTCTAGGTATGAGAAATGGAGTGGTTTTAAGATGGGTACCGGGTTATCCGTAAAAAGTTATTGGAGTTTACCAAAAAGCCTTCCTCAAAGAATAGTAACGTAACGGCTGACGTAATCTGCGATCAAGCTCTGGACGGAATCGCCACGTATGATCCACTCGAAGGCTATATTAAAAGGCACAAAGTTATCCTAGCGCTGAGCAGGAAAAAAATGCGCATTGTGAGGAGGTCCTTACAGCCAAGAGGACACTGTTAACTTAAAAAGCATATGTTTAAACATGGCTGAACTGGCACGCAAACCTGCGACTTTGTGAGGAGGCTAATGTTTTTAATCTTTTGGGGGTATGAGCGCAGTGCTTGTCTGGGGAAACATATTTTATGCCTAGCTGATATAAAGGACTACTCCTCCCTAAGCAAATCCTGCAGTTTATAGTTTTATCTGCAAAGTAATAAGAAATAAAAATGATACACTATAATTATGTAATTTTTAACTTGTTTACTAACAAACTACTAACACCTTTTTAAATTATTATGTGTAATTCTAACAACCTTACTAACACTACCTATGTACAAATGCTATGGACTATATGTCTGAAAATAAATAAAGATTATTATAGTACCCTAACTCATCAAATGGCGATCACAATAGCCCAACTACGCTCGTAGTATTAAAGCATCAAACAAATAATAAAGAAATTAATAGACGCAAAAGTCACCACGAGCCCGATAAAGCAACTGCTAATCAATTTGATCCGACGATATAATTATGAATAATGCAAATTGCAAATGACTATTCTGCCCTGATGGATGTTTCATAATTGTCCAGTATCGCTTACAATGAACATTGAAACTTTCCCTTGTAATAACAGTGCTCTCTACCCACTTTGCGTTTATTTGTGTTTGCAGTGGTACTGGCCTTGCGGATTCTTTATGATAATATTGGGGGCCATTCAGGTCAATAACGATTTACTAAACTAACTTGAATTTAATATTTTGTATTGATACTGAAGTAACACGCAAAATGTTGACCTTATAACTGTTCGACTTGTTTGTTAGTGTAGTACGGGTGCCTGCATCCGCAGGAAATTAATATTTAGTATCTGTACTTTGTTTCCAGAATCACTGCACGTATGATATTGAAGTGATCTCGTGTTTAGGAGCACGAAGGTTGAATCAATTGTACGTATAACGGAATGGTACTCGCTCCCTTCGTCTAACGCTATTTTTGTCCGGACACGCCGAGGGGACCTGTTGCTCCCTGCGGAATAGTTTTTAATATGCAAATATTACGATTCGTCAAATACGTTTGCCTCGTCATGGCGGACAAAAACCTAACCCAAATAGGAAGTGAAAGCTTGAAAGCTTTGTTTTAATGGTTTTCTGAATTGAGGTAAATGGGTCACTGCGGCATTTGTTGGGATGTACTTACTACTGAACATGGCGAATAAAATGCTTGTAGAGTAGTACTAGAGAGACTTGTAGTTATACGTTTAGTCATACTTCACTTGTAGTTATGGAAGAGTATAAGGCTTGAATCACATTTATTTAAATCGATTCGCATTTTAGAATATATCGAAAATAACTATTTTATAGAAATGAGAATTGATGCGTATACTACTCGTATACACCAACGCTGTTCCTATGATAGATCACAACTGACGCCCTGTCGGACGAAGATGCTCGCATAGAAGCAGCGTGCACTCAATAACTCGAACTTTGTCTCCCGATCGCATCCAGGTCTTCTCTGCCATTCTTTAGATGATGGTGACTTACCAACCGATGTGTGGTCCGTTGTTGTGTTTTGGCTGTTGGTAATTATAGCATCCGTAAATATAGTACCCAAGCTGGCAATTTAGCAAACGTCAATTAGGAGTACATTGTAATAATATTGAAGCCGGGGGGACTATTCACCCGTGACGTAGCATAACGTTCGATAAATTAGGAGATCGCGGGAGTGGCTGCTCCCGCGCCTCACATCTGGGTCGCCACTTGCGCACTTGCACAACGCTCGCGCGGACACATGTATGCGCGAGACTGTCCCCTTTACAGTTAGAATTTTACTGGGACATACAATGGGTTGTATCTATTACTGGACTGTCCAAGCTCCTGAGTACTGAATAACTACGTGGTTACCTAACAAGAAATTCAATAGACTTTCGTTAATTTGCAGCTGATTTACCCAACCGCTATACGACTAGGAGGTTACTCCTTAGAACGAGATACTTGATACAATTTTTTATAGATATAGAAATCTATTGTATGAAATAATTCAAAATAATTTAGAAAAGTGAGTAAGTAATAATAATAACAGTTTTTGAGTTTACCTTAGAAACAACTTGATTCTTATTGGTTTCTGATTTTTACGCGAATATTATACATTGAAATAAAGCTACTTTTTACGGATTTTATCGCGCTTATTGATATTATTAATCCCGACGTTTCGGACCCTTTCAGCGTCCATGGTCACGGGTAGACGGGTAGTCTACCCGTGACCATGGACGCTGAAGTTTTATTTCAACTTGATTCTTATTCTCAACGGGACGCGTTTGACTGCTACTTTGCCTGTTGGTAAGCAACAGTGCTGTCAATGATGGTGCACGCTTATTTAACAAAAACTTGTTCAATCGAACCTTGAAGGCTGCCAGATAAACAACATGAAATAATTTCATCACACAGGTATAGTAAATTAAGCTCTGAACTAGTCGGATTGAAAAAAAAATGATTTTGCATTTGTTAACCCTACTCTTGAGCTCCTACACGCTACAACCCATAGGAACTGAAAAAAAAAGGAATAAGTTAGAGCGGGTGAATTTTATTATAATTTGGACGGTACTTCAAGCATTCTAAATGTAAAATTATCGATGTTGCTAATTTATAAGTTAATTATATCTTTTTTATATGTTGTCTAAGTCTATATCTGAATGCTGTGCATGTTTGTAATTAGCGTACTTACCAGAGAGACATACAGGGTTACTTTCGCATTTATATTATTACCTATTTTAAACTCGTTCTTTTCAACCCAAAAGTTGACTGGCAAAGAATGCCATATGGTATTAAGTCGCGCCTTATTGCTAATGTTGAACATAAGTACTTATAAATGAATAATACTCTGAGATTTGGAATATTATGTAACCCTCAATACTAGTGTTATCTATTCTATGACGTAACACAAAGTGAATCCTTGTTGTACCCGATGTAAAGGTCATTGAATATTTGATACTATCTAGAAGTATTAGGTACGAAACACTAGCTTCACTAATTGACGACGCATTCCGTGTCTCCGGTGTAGCATTAGCAGCTGTCATATTTTATGAATAACTCCTTAGTTTACAATTCCACATTAGCAGAACATAGATTCCTAACGATGTTTGGGCTTTGTTTATTTCGTCGCACGCATACGCAACGATGCTCACACATACGATGCATCACTAGTTAAGATCTGTGTTGTTCTTATTATCTAGCGAACATCAAAGCGGTCACCGGACCATCTGTTTCATGTACTATCTGGCTCATTGGGTTATAGCTACGGTGAATACAACATTACAGTTACGGACAGATCGTTGTCTTCCACTCAGTGAGTCACGCCTAACATAAAATCGCTAAAGGACCTTACGACTAGGAGATTACGATGTAAATTGGCATGAGCTAAATGTGGTCAGGACAAAAAAGTGAGTGGTTACCGGGCGGGTTGAGCACAGTCATTCGAAAATTATTGGAAGGTCGTTGAGATCGTTCACGGCGAGTCTCGCTCGTAAAAATTGGAATGGACAAAAATTCCGTTAATAACTTTGTCTAGAAGTATGGCTCATATTGACAATTATAAAACTTGAATTGTTGTATTTTTTATATTTCCTTTTTCACTGCTGAGCATGCATCAGTTCACATTCACAGTGTGTTATAATTATTACATAATAATTTAAAGGTCGGCCAGTGTTGATGTTGAGAGAGCGCCGTCCAACTAATAATGTGCATGAGGTCACTTGGCGCTACTCGCCCTCGGTAAACCTTTCCGTACATGACATAATTAATCATACTATTGTTAGTACTTACATTGTTGTTCAGGTGACAACGCAACCAGTCCATTATACATACGATGTGCTCTGGATTTCCTCGCAGTTTATCGCGGCGTTTATTTGAGTAATTTTGTCGAATCTACCAATTAAACAATAAGATAACACTGAATGGCACGTTTGCTTATAACAAATAAAAAATACATATCCTCCTTTTTATCTGTGATGTGTATCGTATCGTATGTTTGGTTGATAACAGTTCGGCTTATCATAGCAAGTAAATTCAACGAAATTATAATATTAATTTATACGTAATATTTTCTTAAATAGGATATTATATAATAATAAATGAATGTAATTTACATACACTAATCAATGCTTTTATCTTCGGAGACAGTATTTCGATTTCTATAGAATAAAAACAATGTTAATAATACGTATACATGAGTACCTTCGATCTTCTTTATTTATTTAGTACTTTCTACTATATTTTCAGCGGAATTTGGACAGACTATATTATAAACTACTAGGTACTCGCGTTAATCTCGTATTTTCCAAATTGATTTTTTAGCTGATAAGTGATACCATCTAAGGAATGTATTATACTAAAATTTAATTTGAGTGGGGCTGCTAAATAGTCCTTATACATATATGAGTACTAGTTTTTCGCCCGCGGCTTCGCCCGCGTCAAGAGAACTCTTCAATAGTCCGAGATAAAAACTATCCTATGTTCTTTTTCAAGGTCAACTCTATCTCTGTACCAAATTTCATTAAAATCAGTTCAGTGATTTAGACGTGAAAGCGTAACAGACAGACAGAGTTACTTTCGCATTTATAATATTAGTAGGGATCTGATGTTCTATGATTAGGTAATTCATTAAAAAAACTGATCCATCTGAGTCGAACATTGATTTTATATTTAGAGCCAACTATTGGGAAAATGTAATGGAATGTGTATTCAAGAGTCGTTTGTTAAGTCGTCAAAATATCTGCTTAGTGCTTGGGTTACCTTTGCAATGTATAAAATGTATGTGAGTAGTTCAATGTAAATTCCTATATGTACATAGATCGTAGATGTTGAAATTGAAACTAAAGATTAATTTTAATGATATTCACCACTCCCGTATGGTCTAGTGGCTAGGATACCTGGCTTTCACCCAGGAGGCTCGGGTTCGATTCCCGGTACTCCCGGAAAGTACTTTTTGCATTTATTTCCTACTGCCTTTGTTATTGTTATTATGATAATTAAATGATTCTTAATAAGTAAGTGTATAGTATGAGTGTTTATCAGAGCGCGTTGCTCACACAAGTGCGACGCCGCCCGGCGCAGTTGACGTGACGTAGGTACATTACCTCGTAACGCAACATCTGTAACTTTGTGTTTACTCTTGCTCTCGTCACATCACACATTAATAATTAAATCACCTTCATTATTTCTTCAGCGAGACGTGTCGTTTGGTAAATAGTAACGTGAACAGAAATGAAAGTGTAAGTTTCGTTTCACTTTAAATAAGTTATAATATAAATTAGAAACAGATAATTTAACAGCTGAGTCCATGTCTTAAGTTTAAATAATAAACTGTTGTTTGCTTCATAGCATTAACAATATAAATAAGTTATCAATTAAACGGCATTGCACATTATGTTTGAGCGTCAGTGTTTCTCTTAAACTTTCAGTAACCTTGGAAGCCTGGCTGTTGACTTAATTGAATTATTCAGAGTTTGTAAAAGTCCGAGAATGGATCCTTGTGGTAGTACCCTGCAGAAAATCGTTGAATTTTTAACATGTAAACAAGGATCATTGTCAAAGGACGCCTTTATTTACATAAAGTCCACTTTTGTCAACGTTACACTGGTAAAATATCGTAAGATTAAATTAATGAAGTCAGTGTCATGGATTTCGTTGTCAAGCTAAGAAAGGACCTTCACAACCAAATTTTAACATACAATATACGTTACCGCAATACACGTAAATCTGTTAAAAACCTTAAAAAAAATTAGTGAGTTGGCAAATACTATTTTAGCTATGATCCACTCAAATGAGCTTGATTTGTGTAAGCAGCCTGTACCCTTGAACTCTTGCTCCTTCCAACAGACGAGTTGGAAATACGAATAATTATAAATCACCTAAAACCTACTCCTCGGGATGGGGTGGAATCTCCACGATATTAATTTATTAAAAAAGTAGGTAGTAAGTGCCCTTGTGGTATGACCATTGGACTGCCAAGTCGGTCTCGAGTTCAAAACCAAGGCACGCACCTCTGACTTTTCGAATTCATGTGCGTATTAATTATCACTCGCTTAAACGGTGAAGGAAAACATCGTGAGGAAACCTGCATACCTTAGAGATTTTTCTCAACGGTTTGTGAAGTCTCAACCCGCACTAGGCCAGCGTGGTGAACTATAGTCTAATCCTTCTCAATATGAGAGGAGACCCGTGCGCATCAGTGGGACAGTATATGGGTTGATGATGATGATGATGTAGTGCCCTTGTAATACCTCTAGCGGTTATATGTATAATGATTGTAGTCGGGTAGTATTCAATGTTTTAATTTTTAACCTCATCAACTGCTATTCATGAAGTGTTTGACTGTCTGTGTAGGTATACGATCCCAATTTGTAAAACTTGCATATGAATGCTTTCTATGTGTATGCTACACTAACGCGTCTGCCATCTAACTCGTCGCGTGGTTAGTTACGCGTGAGTCTCGTGACATTTTCCGCTCGTGTTGATCTCTTGATTATCCTCATCCTATTTATTTACCCCTTCGATATCGGCGATATCCAATCACGTCCCTTCAGCCGCCTGCCCCGCGCCCCGCACCGCCCCGCGACTATATTTCTTTCTCTTTTATTTACAAGCTACCTATAAGAAATGTAGTACTGATAACATTCAGTTGTTGATAAAGTTAATCGTGCCTATTTAATATTTTAATATAATATAAGTATCCCGATTATTCTAGCAATAATTGTAATAATATTACGGTATTTTGTTACTTCACACATGAACCAGGCACCACCATTTCTGGTGAAGTTGACCCTGATACCGCTGAACGCTGAGATGAGCAATAGTTTACCCACGCATTATGACGCGTATATTTTCGTAGCTCATGAATGCACGCGGCATGGAAATTAGAAAGTGCCCGGAGACCGTGTGGTTTTCCCTGATTCGGTCCATTGTGTCAATTGTGTGATTGTTGCTTGGAGCCGCACTGAGGGCCGAGGTCACTCGTCACGCACATTTCTAACACGCAGTGTTTTCCGGTATTGCTGTCTAAGTGGAAATTAATTTTTACACCGGAACATATTATTTAAGTCTGATTCACATTTACTGTTTCATTAATCAACTATGTATCTTGTTTTTTAAATTACAAAGATATTGAATATAGAGGAAAAAATATAGAGGTTTATTGAAGGGCGGCGTTTTGGGGGCTGTAAAAATAAGTTCAAAGTAGTACCTAGAAGTCTATCTTGAATAAGTAATTTTGACTTTTGTATATTAATCTATAATAAACTTCAATAGATTTTCATAGAGGAGACTATTGGGAAGTCTTCTCATCCTCATCAACAACAATAAAGTAAGGTGCATTGGGGCAATTCCGATAGAAATTTCTGCGAGATGACTAGAGGTGAACATTTCATTTGATTATTTGGGAATGCTCTATTTTACGAGTCTTACTGTTTTAGATCTGCATAGATATTGAAAAGCCTTTGAAAAGCATAAATTATATTTTTAAATATATCGTTGGATTTGCTAAAGAAAGTGTTTTAAATAAAGAACCATATTTTTGGGTCATAATGGATAATTGCGAACTATCGCGGGGTAATTCCGGAAGAACTCAAAAGTCGCCTTTATTGCATTTCAGCCAGAGTTTACATTTCATTTTCCATCGTACTTGCCCCATAGATTTTGATATTGTAAGTTTTTTAAATAATAACCGTTAATTTGAATTCCTATAACTTTGTATTACGGAATTACCCCACAAAAACCTTGATGTTCAGACATACGTGACCGTGGTTCTCAACATATCTTTTGAGATTTTAGGAAACTTAAAACTGCACGATGAATAAACAAAGTTATTTTTAAGTACTTACTTATTTTTTTAATGTCTTTTAAAGAATGTCAATAATAAAATAAAACAAAAATTCAGTGAGATCAACTTTTTATAAGTAAGTACGTAATTATGTAGATATTCTTCACATTGAGTAAAGTGGGTAACAATTAGAATCATTTAAGAATCAAAAAATTATATTATATTATCATATATAAAAATGAAATGAAATTAAGTATTAAAATGTCTAAATGTATAAAAAAATATGTAATAATTGCAAAAATGCAATAATTAAGCAATAACTGAGGAATACCATAGACATACAACTGCAGAACCGTTATACACCATGCAGTGTATTAAGGAGAAAAAAATGGTTACGGTTTTGAAATCGGTATCCATAATAGGGGATTGTGAGAGGCGGGGGGGAGGGTATTTTTTGAAAAGTGGGGGTGACTCTACACTACTCCCTCACCACTCCCCACCTCTCACAACCCCCATTATGGATACCGATTTCAAACCCAACCCAAAAAAATAACTAACAAAGTCGACATGGTACAAAACAAAGTTAAGAATTTTAATTAACCCCCGACATAACTTTCATCACACATATCTAAGAGCATTCCCATTAATTCACCATTCAAAGAAAAAAAAAAAAAATCAAAATCGGTTCATCCGTTGGGCAGCTACGATGCCACAGACACACCACACACACATACAGAAACGTCAAACGTATAACATTCCGTCATTTTTACGTCGCGGGTCAAAAAAACGATACACTTTGAGAACTATTGACAATTACAGTAGGAAAACGTAAGTGGGGTTATTGCGAAACAATCATATCGAAATAAACCCGGAGGGGTAAATCAGAAAAAAATAAAAAAACACAGTTGGAACCTTATATTCCTATTATCATTAAGCACAAAACAAAAACCTATCATAAAAACAAACAAACATTGAAATAACTTACCAGGATTTAGAGAAAACTATCTTGGGGTTATTACGAATCACCAAAATTCGGCGCGAAATCACTTCTCTTGAATAATTTGACGACACTCGCGTGATGTTAGCGCGAGCGACTCGCAACGTCTCTCGCGACAAGCAAATTAAATTTGGCGCTTTGCCTAATGTTGCCAGCAGGAATATATTGCTGCGTTTGGTAGATTTTTTGCATTTTCGGAATATACCCATTTTCGAAATAGCCCCAATGCACCTTAATTCTTAGAATGGTCCCGGGATCAGGTTTTGATAAAATGTAATTTCCACCCCTTTGTAGTTGATGTTCCACTTAAACGT
This sequence comes from Acronicta alni, assembly GCA_964056405.1. NCBI lineage: Eukaryota > Metazoa > Arthropoda > Insecta > Lepidoptera > Noctuidae > Acronicta > Acronicta alni. Next base: position 349,805 of record OZ043920.1, read on the forward strand.
ACGAAACGTTTAGCTTCATCATTTTATCATGCGAACGACCAAGGAGTGGTAGTCTGCCGGCTGCTGTTTCCCGATACGTATGATTTTAGGTACCTTCAAGGTGAGAGTGAATAGGCACTATTTGAGTTTGCGTGCTACATCCTCGGCAGCATCGTCACTTACCATCAGGCGAGGTGCGGTCAAACGCAATCAAATCATTAATAAAAAATAAATAAATATCATAAACTTATTATTCTAGCGAATTGGCGGATTCCCACTAGATTTCTAAGGACAAAAATAGGTATAAATTGTATATATTCCATTATCATTTTTAACTGTTATCATCAGCTTATCTGATGCCGTATCAGTTCCGTGTTGAGCCAGCAATGTTATATTTGTACGGATATGCGATTCATTAGATTGCATTTAAAATTATGACTGTGTTTATTTATATATAAATTGATTTACAGCTAGTTTCAATAACAAATTACTGACCGATTTGCAATAAGCCATAAGTATATGTATACATAATATATTACCTCTGTAAAGGTCTATTATTATTAAATTCCTAATGGCCCTGTATCAAAAAAGTTGTCTCACAAATACTATCAAATATAAAATCCCAATAGACAATAGGGAATCATTGTCAATATTATATCTTTAAGGCAAAACTATTTATTTATTTATGAATGGGTTTTATAATGTCAAAGAATATTAATTGAATTATCAAAGGTGACCATATCTTATCTCATGAACGCAGTCTGGTTATTGACAAATAAATTGTGTTTCTTGCTGACTGTACTGAAAAACAATGGCATATTATTGTTTTTAATAAGATTCACTACACATGAATAAATACATTCAATTGTATGGCTACCAAAATTCTAAAAGGGTGACAATATATGTGTTGTAGCATAAAGATATAGAAATAATGGTTCTCCGATCTGACATCGATATAAGTGTAAACATATCTTAACGCCCACCTATGAGAGCTATTTGTTTTCGCCCAGTCGCCGATACTGCCCAATCGATACTCCAAATGTAGGTACAACACGTGTCACCAATAAAATTCCCCCTCAAACGGAGCAGTTTAAAGCTTGTTATAGGCTTCACTCACGCTATTGATAGATTTGAGCATCCATCGTGTAATTATGTGTTGGCCTGTCTTCGTCCAACGACCTGTGTGGACCATCACAGATCACGGATCAGGCTTTCTTGTTTAACATTGTACTTACATCTGTGAGGTTCAAGTGTTTACGCTGGTCCCGTTTGACACAAAATCAAACGGGAAATAATTCAGAAAACAGCAATAATTTTCATAATTCTTTGCGATGCATTGATTCTTTTTTTTATATACCACTAAGGTGGCAAACAAGCTACGGCCCACCTGATGGTAAGCTGTTACAATAGCCTATAGACGCTTGCAGCACCAGGGGTAACACTTGCGCGTTTCCGACCCTGTTAAACGAAGGAGGAGTTGGCTTAGGACTAAAACAATTTGTAACACTTAAACAATTTGTAAGGGTGTTATATCATAATGTAAGTTATGTGATTTATGGACAGTATAAATGTGTAACCATTATTGAATAACTTAGTATAATATTTCTTAATCTAATTTCGTCGTGTTATTGTCTCTATCCGCTACATGCAGACAGAATTACATGATGATCTTATATCCTTACAAAATAATATAAATCGAAGCTTACAACTGAATCCATACTAATATTATAAATGCGGAAGTCTTTACTAGTTGTAATAAAATTCATCAAAATATGTTCAAATAAGTTTTGATTAATTTTGTTATAGAGATAAATTGGACTTAGGAGCAGCACATATGACTGTGACCTGTGTCATAGGCTACCTTTTGTCTCAAAAAGTCCTTTGGGGTACGATTGAATCCGCGGGCAACAGTTGTATGTTGTAAAGAGTATTAGTTATTGAGTTAGGCGCCGAGGAACCTTTAACATTCAGTGTTGATTAATACTATGAGTTCGTGCTTGTTTGGAGACATCACGACAAAGCATGATATCAGGAATGGAAAGGTGATTGTCTCAATAGACCCGAATTCTTTATTTAAATTTTTTATATCTACTTACCTATTTATGTAAATTCCACATAAGGTTGTAGGGGAAAATGTGGACAACGGACGACGGTATTAACTTGTCAAAATGGTAATATCATGACATGTAATAAATGCAATAAAATCTCGTGACCCAGGAAACTGCATCATCCTTAAAACAGTCCCTATCCCTTATGATATGCCATTCATACCATTGACTTTTTACGGCTATATGCAGATAAAACAAACTTGATGTTGTTCCATACCTAAAATATGCTTAAATTCAATCTCTACACGCAAGTAGCCACAAGCTGATCCCAAGTTAGCGAACCATTGACTCGTGCTCGCTTCGGGCTCCGACCTCACCGCTTTTTACTTTAGCTTCGTTCGCACATCATTAAGTTTCCTGCGAGCCTTACCTTTACAGAGTTGTAAATATCCCTTGTACCAATTTGACCAGGTTATTTTTATTAGTACTCCAAATTGAAACCATTCTAATCGGTTTAGTGCAGTTTCTAATTAATATCGGACATTCGCAGCGGTCATTGGTCAGTGATTCTTTTGTTTCGGTTCCCCTTTTGTCACAATATTAGTACGATGACATTTTGGATGTATTCTTCGCGAATTTCTCGCAGAAAGATCTCGCACTTTGCCTAATGCCGGGTGTATCCCTCGGGTCCTAGAAACTTGTTTGGGATTTATAAACGAACTTAGTCTTTTCTCTCTGTTCTGAACTCGAAGGAGCATCTGTTACATCGATAGCTTCATCGACAACATTATTTTCATGATCTACTTTAAGTGAGTTAGCAATCTTCCAACTGTCACTATTAAAACATTCCATCTGGCCTGCATTCCCTAAAGTTTATACTCGCTTTAAAATTAACGCAATTTGTTTTCACGAAATCTCCTTTTGTTCCCAGGTAAGAAAACTTGGGTTCTCAAAGCAGTTGAATATCGTCGTGTGAGCAAGATATATTGTAGAAAATTGTTTTAGACTCCTGCACTCATACTGCGGTAAATGGGTAAAATGTGCTATGTTGCAAAAGAGCATTCTGAGAAAGTGACTCATCAAAGACGAAGTGATTCAAAAGCTTATTTACTGTTAGTGATAAGTATAAAGGTACCTTACCTACAGCGGCATCTGAATGTCCTTCCATTACAGTAAAATGATAAGAAAGTCGAGTACTTTTCACAAATACCTACATACAACGAACATAAACTATGAAAAACTATTTCAAAGCATCGTCGTGTCAAGATTTCAATTGTTTATTGGTATCTTTGCGCGTCGCGTTGCAGCGACGATGTAACAACTTGACACTTGATAGGTAGTCTTTCCAAGAAGCGTGTCTGCGATAGCGTCCACTTTGACCACTTTAACAAGACCCTCAACTGCCCGCTGTTGTTTCCCGATCTATTCTTTCAGTGCAGGCTTGGCTGCTGTGGGCACGTCAGGGTCGACTGGTACTGAGGGTCGCGCATTGATTGTTATTATGTTTATTTATACGACCTATTGCGCGACGCACTCGCATTTATGTATATGGTGTGTTTGGTCTTAAATGTGCAAAGGAGCATTTAGAGAGCCATTGCAGATAAAAACTGATTAATATCAGTTCTCGCTTACTAGTTATAGCTATACAATTGCAAATAATTATTATCGTGTCTGGTGGATAATTGTGTTACAAATCGATTGACCTAAAATGGGGTAATACTCTTTAGAATTACGCAACTCTTCAGTTATTTAACTAGAAATTCATGGTTACGATAAAATACATTTTATCTAGATTAAAGTTATTGATCATAGAATCTAATTGAAAATTAAACCTCTTATCTAATCAGAATCAATAAAGCTTTTTGCATTATAATAATGCGATAAACATATTTTTATTATAATAATAATTACTCTTACTGGTTTTACTTAATTGTTCGAATGTTTATCGAGTATTTTCTAATAGGTAATTTAATAAAGAGTACTTTAATAATTAAAATCACATTTGTTGTGTCTCTGACATGGACATTAGTACGTGCGAGTACAGTACATCGTTATTTCAATATTTTGTCGACGGTATTGTTTGTAATGTAATGTAATGTAGCTGCTGCAAATCCCTGGCCCCAAGAATCGTAACAGACTCAAGCTCACGTGCACTGTTCGCCGTTATTAGAGCAGCTAGTGTTGGGTATAACTATAAACAGCATTACCATATATTTGACTTAGGAATCTGATTGTTTATTATTATAGGTTTTTCCCAGTACTTAAATCAACAGCTTGAGTCAGAACGTAAACAACTTCAAAATTATATTAAGCAAACACGTCATCCTTGATAAAAGTGATTTTTACTCATCAAGGATCGACACAATAGAAAAATAATTAATCGATCGATCTAATTCTAGGATATTTAACCACGTTTCAACCATTGAGAGGGGGGTCGTGGCTTATTTAAAAATTAAATCAGCCAATAAAGTAACAAAATCTCGTCTTCCTTCTTTCTTTCTCTTTCTATTTGTCTTCCACAAAATTATTCGTAATTCTTCGTGACAATCCTTCCTATCTACACATGGAAAATTCTGTCCCTCAGGTAGTGCTGTCCGTGGCAGGTCCCTACAGATTAGCGTCGTATCTTAGACTTCTGTGTGAGACGCTCCCGCCTTGCCAAGTCAACAATAGATCTTGGCTGTTCGCATTGACGACATTTTCTAATCTCGGCTCGACACTTTCTGAAAACCTCTGTATACTGAAACAGTTATATTCGCTCAATACAAACGTGTATGGGTATCCCATTCCCAGGGCAGTGTAGCAATGTTCGCGTGGCGGCGCTCCAGCTATCGATCGGCTGCACCGGCTCGGCTCACAAAGGGCCTGCGCCCCTCCCCCGCGCAGCTCGCCCCGCGCCCCCCGCCCACGCCGACAGGGATGTCCATATTTGTATCCGTATTGTTGTTCGTATTCCTTGTTGCACTGCGATGTGTTGTTGTTTGCGACGTCTTTGTTGGTAGGAAGGACACTAGGCACTGAGTGTGTACAAATGAATTTTTCTACTAAAAAATCTTGAGAATAGCCAAACGTTTAAAACAACCAGTATAGAGAACTGAGCAAGTTTCTCTTAGCGTCTTTATTATAGTCCACCGGTGATATAATTATAAAATAACATTAGGAGGATAACGAAGTTTGGCCAAATTAAATCAATAGAATTAAACATCTTGTCTTTGACGTGTATATACATATTATATATTTCTTAAAAACCTGTACCTCTGTCTAAAGAAAACCCTAATTCCATTATCTTTTGTCATCCCTCGCGCCGACCCCCACTCCTCCCAGCAACAGGTACTTACAGTACAATTTTGGTCACAGTGCGATGACCTCCCGGATTCGTCCGCACGATATAAGATCATGGCCCTGTCGTTTATCCTAAAGACGGTGCTCAAAGTTTGAAAGTTGTCGCTTTATTTCTAAAGTGTTATTTATCTGTGGCTGGAACTGCCCCATTGTTTCTTGAACACCACAAAGGAACTATATGAATACCTTGAAAAAAGCGTCTACTATTGTAGATGTTGAAGATTTATAGATAGAAAGAGTGATAGCCTAATGGTATGACCATTGGTCTGGTCAAAGGTCTCGAGTTCGAATCCAAGGCATGCACCTCTGCTTTTCGAAATCATGTGCGTATTAATCATCACTCGCTTCAACGGTGAAGGAAAACATCGTGAGGAAACCTGCATTCCCGAGAGATTTTCTAGAAGGCGTGTGATGTCTGCCAACCCGCACTATGCCAGCGTGGTGGACTATAGCCTAATCCCTCTCATCCTGAAAGGAGACCCGTGCCCAGCAGTGGGACAGTATATGGGTTGATGATGATGATAGATAGAGTATTCTTTCTTGTATACCAAAGGATACAGAGAAAAATTAAAAAAACAAAGGTCACACGAGTACAATATTGGCAGTCTTATAAGTCTTATCGCTAAATGCAATTTATTACAGACAACCATGAGATGGACAAGAATCGTGTAAGAAAACACGTAACGGGCGGTTGAGGTGTACGGTAGTCACAAATTAAATAATAAAAATAAAATAAATAATAATATATTTATGTTTACATACATACATACATACAACATATACCTATGTTATTGCATAAGAAAATATAATATAAATAAACAATTTGGCATAGTATTCGTATCTAAATTTTAAATATGTGGCGTGGTGTAGCCTAAGGGCTAGGATACTTGGATTTCACCTTCGGAGGCGTGGATTGTGCCCGATACAGGAATTACCTTTTTATGTAAGTACAGCTAGTAATTTTTAAATTTATTGATAATACAGTCAGTTCGCGTAATAAATTATACGTACCTATACATATAATAATCTGCAGTTTGGTTGTAAAAAAGTGTATTTATTTCATTGGGTCGCAAGAGTCATTTTGTGAGGAGCCCTCGACGCGTGGAGTGGCCTTTTGTGACAATATCTCCATGTAATGAGCGGCTCGGACTCGGCAGCCTCCACTCCAACGATTGACCCTTCACAGACTTCTTTGACATTATTTCAATAGAATCATGGCCTGAAGAAGACGTGCTTAATTTCCATTTTTTAAGTTGAAAAGTAGAACAAAGAATCTCTCGAGGTGTTCGCTGTCTATTTCTACTTCCAGTACTCTAGATATAAAGCAAGCCGCGCATTGGACTAAAGTTCATTCGATTGTTTGCGATTTGTAAAATTGTATAACGAAATCGAACCATTTGTGGTTACATCAGCACCAAACTCAGCTGGTAACTTCACTAAACTCAAGGTTTTACAAATTACGACAAGATGCTGCTATACAACTTAATGTTTTCCTGAATTCGAAATTCTAAGTTCGGTTTGTAAACCCGGAACAACTGGCGCTTAAACAACCCGGATATTATATTTGTATTTTCGAGGACAATCAACATATTTTGCAAATTTAATACCAGTGTAGTCTTTTGTACGAATGGAATTATTATCAGAACTGAATTATATATTATAGACGCTCATTTGAGAGTCGTTTGGCGCAGTCATGATGACGTGTACGTGTAACGGTACAGTGCTAGTGCAGGATTCGATGTCGGTGTCTTGTGCGTTTTGTATCAAGGCGACGACGTAGCGCAATTTGATGGCATTGCCGTGCGTGTGCTCTGTTCCGCGTGGAGGACATTAGGTTGATAGATCAACATGGTTTTTCAGTCCACCTGAACATATACCTATGGGTATAAGCTTTTCAAATCATTATTAAATCTACTCACTTACATTGATGATTTAAGCCTTGATTTAATTAGGTAATGATTTATATCGTAAGTATGAGGCCTTCACCATAATCATGAATGTGAAGCGCACTGTTAATTAAGCATTTCGTAGCGCATAGTACCACCTACCGACAATTGTCGATGCAAACAACATTACAGCACGCAGCAGAGCGAAGAGCGCGCGCACGACCAAGGCCTCCTAAATCATACGCAGTTCCAACATTGTTTGTCGTTATTGTAGACTGTAGACTAATGACAGTTACACAGTAATGACAACTTTTGTAATCGATTGAGTACCTAACTACTTACATAGTTATTATGAGTAACTTCCCCTCCATCATGAGACGCGTATGGTCACACACAATATGTAACCAAAACACTAAACAAGTCAGACAGGCTACAATTTGATCGCCCTCCTGGTTCCACCCAATGATCGGTGATCGAATTCAAACTAATATTAAAACTGCGAAAGTAACTATCGTTCTATTTGTTTGTTTATTTGTGGCGTTTTGATGCCTAAACGGATTGACCAATTTTGTTGAACTTTGGTATAGAGAGATTGAACCTTGGAAAGGAACATCTTCATATTGTCTCAAAAAGTATCTACTTTGGTGTGGGAGTGAAACCGCGGACAATACTTAGCTGATATTTTATAATAACTACAATTGAAGTGAATTTGTTATAGATCAATAATTAAAATTGGGTGACATTTTAGATGTGCTAATATTGTCGTTTATAAAGTTAGATAATGCAATTCACCTACTTGAAAACTAGAATATAATTTATTACTTGTTGCATTTGTATAACTCCACGAGTACCTAACGATATTATTTTATGATTGCGTGACGGCTCCTGCCGATTCTGCAATATTTTTGGCAGAATCGATTGATTAAAATAATACATGGAAAAAAACGAACTTTGATTTTTTATGTTAATAATGTGTTTTCCATGGATTTTTAAAGTAAAAATTGATGAGAGCTTTCGAGTTCCACCGTTAGTACCTGTATCTGTAAATTGTACATGATGACAAATCTGTACCTTCAGTGAAAAGTGATATAAACCGAAAATCATGGTTTTGAGAAAAAACGCTTTAAAGTTTTAAAAAATTCTGACTCTTTTTCTACTTTACTAAAATAAGAACTGATTACTGTTATTGATAAACAAAATCTTAAAAAAACAAATAGTGAAAAAAGAAATGGATGATTTTGTGTAGTTTTTTTGTAATTTAATAAAAAATCCAGATGTATCACTTAACACAAGACATCATTATCAATAATTTGCGTGTCATTTAATTTAAAATTACTTGAACTCTTTTACACATCGTTTTTGGTTTGGTGTTGAATGATTCTATACTTTGTATTTTGGTAGGTTTGTACTTGAAGGAGATATTAAAACAAAAAGTTGTAAAATTAATGTTGTTAATTAGAGTATTAAAAATTGTAATCGATATTGTAATTAAGAAAATGTAAGACAAATTGAATTGAAATCATTATACACCCGTATAATACTTATGATGTAATGTGCATAATGATACAAACTGTTGTTCATTTTGATACGTTTTGAAAATATTAAAGTATTTATTGATATAAGTGCAATACAGATATCATAATCATCATCATCATATCAGCCTATTGCCGTCCACTGCTGGACAAACGTGGTCTCCACTCTAACACTCGTCTGCCCCAACGATCGTCTGTGCGTTTGCAGACATGGCCGGCCCACTTCCACTTCAGCGTGCTTGTTCTTTGGCGAATGACTTTGTTGCGAATTCTATCCACCAAAGAAACTCCAAGCATTGCTCTCTCCATTGCAAGCTAAGCAACCTTGAATTTTTGGACCAGTCCCATGATGAGTGTCCACGTTTGGGCTCCATAAGTCATCACGGGTAGGACGCACTGTTTATAGACCCTGGTCTTTAGGGATTGTGGGATCGACTAATCAAAGATATCACGCAGCTTCCCGAATGCCGCCCAGCCCAGGCGTATTCTTCTGGCCGCCACCTTCTCGAAGTTATGCCGCCCCAGTTGAATAGTTTGGCCAAGATATATGTATTCTTGCACTACTTCGAGGGCAGAGCCATTTACGTATACAGGTATCAGGATGACATAATCATTGCCAAAAGCCAAACCAAAGTCATGTACTTTGGTTTTATCCAGGTTCATCCCGAAACCCACCTGCCTTGAAGAATCGCCAAGGCTGTTCAGCATCACTTCCAGCTTCTGCAGAGATTCTGCCATGATGACAATGTCATCCGCAAATCAGAGGTGCGAGATGTACTGACCGTTAATATTTATGCCTCGTCCTTTCCAGTTAAGCGTCTTGAAAACGTCCTCAAACGTGTTCGTAAACAGTTTCGGAGAGATGAAGTCTCTCTGTCTTACCCCTCGACGCAGTTGGATTGGTTTTGTACTCTGGTCTTGTACTTAGACGGTCATCGTTGCGGCATTATACAGATATTTCAGCACCTCAACGTATCGGCAGTCGACTAGGCATCTCTACATAGACTCCAGTACAGCCCAGGTCTCGACGGTATCGAAAGCTTTCTCGTAGTCCACATACGCTATGCAGAGAGGCTGATTATATTCCTCGGTCTTTTGGATGATTTACCTCAAGGTGTGTATGTGGTCCACGGTGCTGTGTAGCCTTTCCGAAAACCGGCTTGCTCCGGTGGCCGGAAGTCATCGAACTTTTAGGTAAGACGATTTGAGACAACCCTCGACAACAACTAGTAAACATGTCCCAGGAGTGATATGGGCGCAGCCAGCTTCGACCTGTGGCAGTGTTAGTCTAAGAGCCGACCTTGTTAAGCGCGCTCGTTCTATTTTGACCTTTATATCCAGGGTGCTTCTTACCAGTCGGTGATTACTTCCGGTATTGACCCTATTGATCACAGAGACATCTCTGAATACCTGGCGCTTGTTAGACATAACGAAGTCGATCTCGTTCTTTGTCATGTTATCGGGGCTTCGCCAGGTCCACTTCCTTTGAGGCTTTTTCTGGAAGAAAGAGTTCATCAGAAAAAGCCCCTGTACCTCGAGAAAGTTTACCAGCATTTGCCCCTTGTGATTTCTGTGTCCATAGCCGAATGGACCCACTTTCGACTCGCCGCTCTCTTGTACTCCCACTTTAGCGTTTAAGTCACCCATAACAACAGTATAGAATGTTTTGGTACGAGACATAGCTTTCACTATGTCTTCGTACATGGCCTCGACTTCGTCGTCAGGGTGTGCGGACGTTGGTGCATACACTTGTATAATCTTATGGATCTTTTTACGAAATGTAGCCACTCTTAAGGTCAAAGTTGACACAAGATTGGTATCGTCGCAATTTATAGTCTACGCAATTCATATCGGCGAACTGTGGGTGTACATTGGTACACCTCTGCCTAACCCTTCGGGGACAGTCGCCACGATGATATGTATGTATGTATTATAGTTTAGGATTCGGATAGAAATCTATTTCAGATATGTACTAAAATTACCTCATGCACATAATAATGTTTAATTTATTATGATAAGTTACATAACTCCTAAAATATATAATAAATTAGGTGTAAATAAATATTATTACGAGGTATTTTAGTGACACAATAATATCACCACGAATTAAATGTTATTTGTGTAAAATGATATAAGTACTGACTTATTACTTATGACTGACGTACTGACTAGGTAACTGTACCTTACACATTATTTTGCTACCGAAAATACGACGTACTAGCTAAAATGCAATCGCAAGACTAACTTCCTCAACAATCACTTGTTCTAATTTCCAATATATGAATCTCACTCGACGCGGGTAAGTGGGATGCGAGAGGCGAGCCCGATTCACAGGCTGTTACCCCCGCCCGCTGCACTAAGAACTTGTATCACAATACACTTATTTTATCGTATAAACAAGTTCTATTAAAATTAATATTTTTTGTTTTAAATACATTTATATTATTATACACGTATTCCAAAATTATGTAAATATTGATACAATTAAATCGGAGTCAGATATCACAATGAATTTGATTAGAAAATAAAATGTAAATTGATATATTAAGAGTTGTATCATTATACACATTTTTGATCCTACAAATATCTACATTTATTATGATTTAAATATAATTATACCGGTTTTCACAAAAATGAATAGAGCCAACAATACAATGTTTAATAATAAAAGTGTAATTATATCAGTTTGTACTAATTCACATCTAAATAATTCGGTCGCGTAATAGGAGTTATTTATATTCGTATTAATATACATTAAGAAAATTGAAGTATTTGTTCAGTTCACTTTGATATTAATACAGTTGTATTTAATTACACATTAATAAATGTAAAAAAAACCTAGTTATAGCACTTTACACCAAAATTAACTTGCTCAATTTGAACCTTAGAGGGGTGTGAATAAGATCAAAAAATAGCATTTTTTTTTCTGTGGTACTTAGTGCAAAAATATTAAAAGTGTTATAAGTCAAGATGTATCACTTTTCACTGAAGGTACAGAAATATGACTAAATGTGAACTCTTATAACCAACATGACACAGACCAGAAGTGTATCATACGATCCATTGTGTAAGGTGAATCAGTTCTTTTGCTTACAAACTACATTAAACAGTCAAGAATGGTAGGTAGATTTTATAAAAAGTTAAACATCCTACAGATTTCATTTTATTTACTTGATAATACATAGGAAATTCTATTCGAGAGTGCATGAGTTCTAATATATGTATTAGGTCGAAGAAAACAAGTATCATTTTTGGAAACTTCAATGACTTTTGTTCCAAGAAAATATATTATCTCTGGTTTTGTTCTGATAGAAATACAAGAAGGATGTTACTAATGTAATATCTTCGCCTACGAGGCCCATTATTCTGAGACAAGTTATGAGCAGAATGTAATGAGAGGAAGTGTGTTGACCCCTGTGCCGGTGGCTGGACGCCATCGTCAGCGGCGCGGAGACAAGATCACCTCCGTCGCCACGAGCCGCGAGCACGCTACACACCGTGACGTTGTGTCACCAGAACACGTCACGTACAATTTTACATAATAACTATAACAGTTATTAACTTGTGCTCAAGAGTGCTGTTTTAACAGTAAATAATCCAATATTATTAATAAAATATCTGAGCTGCAAGATAATAAGTAGTTTCAGTTTTTGCATGTATATATTGGCAATAGAAAACTATAACAAAAACCCAAAAAGAATTGGGCTCGTCCGGGATTTGAACCCGGGACCTCTCGCACCCTAAGCGAAAATCATACCCCTAGACCAACGAGCCGGTGCTGATATATCTGAAATTACGTGCTAGTTTCTACTGCTCAACCGAACTTAATTTTGTCATAAAGATGAACGATTCCTCGTACGGTTTGATTTATAACCAAAAGTAGGACAAGAAGCGGTGCTCGATTAAATTGCTCATAACAGTACATTCGTTACCAGACTAATTGATCTAAATAAACAGGCCATCGCGTCCATCCATATGTTTATTACTATGTTCAAATATATTTTATGCCTTAACTGTGTTATCGTAAGACTTCTATTTGAGTAACATAGCAACTGTAGGACTATCAACTTAATTCTCACGTTTAACGAGATGCAATTGAAGGAAGCATAAACCCGCGGATACTATTTTAAGACCGATGTTATTTTCGAATTCGCTGGAAAAGTGAAACGTTACAATACTGCTGGCGGATAAATATGTTACGAACAGAACAGACCTATTGTAAATTTAACGAGTAGGCAGCTACACGGTTAATATCTTATTAAATTGGAAATTGGACTTAATCCTACTTACATCGGAAACTTTATTTTATGTATAACTAGCGGACCCGACAGACGTTGTCCTGCATGATCCAGCCGTTTAGTTGCAGTTTATATAAATAACCTAGATACCTACTGCAGCGCCATCTGCCGGGCTGATTTGTGGATGTACTTTGTGTGAAATTAAAAAGTATAATATGTACATAATAAGTATACTATACAAAATCTTTTATTCCACATATTTTTAAGTAAGTATTTACTTATAACAAAAAATAAAAATTAGGACAAGACCAGACGGATGTTGATGATGACATTTAAACAAAAAGTAAATAAAATATTAAAAATACTAACACAACGTGATGAACATATTATATAATATATGTAATACCTATACGTAATGAATTCAAGAATGAAAACAAGTATATAATAAGTATTATTATATCCATTGGAAGAAGCTTCCTTAAACAAGTAGTGTCGAGGAGTCCCTGATCCAGCCACTCAACAGAGCTTGTGTAGATGTTGTTTGGTGTGCGTTAGCCGACACAACTCAACATCTTCCTGCTCTTGTCCCAATTTATTTGTGTTCGGCGCAGTATGTACTTTTCTTCCATTCCTCCCTATCATCACGCTCCCTATCATCCCTATCATCCGTCACGTCATCAGCCGACACAACTACCGGCACAATAATCATTGACTTCACAGCGAATAATGATTATTGAATAATTATTTAACGCGATAAAATCCGTATTTTTATTTTAATGTCTAAGATTCGCGTAAGTGTCGGAATAATAATTAGGTATTTTAGTTAGAGGTGTTGTGTTATATGTGCAGACATGGTGTCGGTGTCGGACGGGCATGTGAACGTGAAGCCGCTGAAGGAGGAGTGGCGGCCGCTGCTGGTGCACTACGCGGGGCCCGCCGCCGTCGTCGTGGTCGCGCTGCTCGTCATCGCCGTGCTGCCGCTAGCCGGGTGAGCTACCTACCGTGTACTGTTACTTCAGCTAAATGCACTCCATTTATACTAGTGATGCGGTACTGTGTTCATCACAGTCAGTCAGTTCGGAAGGTTCAACACAACTGTCCTTACAGAATGTGTTTTGCCAATGGCATTGGTATGGTCGAGAGGGCCGTTTCAGGAAACAGGATCATTGCGCTCGCTTTTCTCTGAAACATGAACTGTGTAATATGACAGCGTAACGTTTGTTCCTTGTGTTGCAGCCTGTTCTGGTGCTGCTGCTACTGGTGCCGCGTGGGGCGGCGGCGGCGGCCCTTCGACCGCAAGTACGACGCCTGTATCAAAGGAATCCTCGCCATCATACTCATCGCGCTACTTACACTGTTCCTGTACGTATCGGCACTGTTTACAATTTTAGGCTATGCTTTGCTACTACCCTTATCTAGGTACAACTTTCATATCAACAACAGAAACGACTTTAACTTTATGCACAACGGTAGATACTTACATCATAATTATATGATGTATGATCTACCGTAATGTACAGTCAGCAACGAAAGTCCCTGAACATGTAGCAATCTTCAATATGATTTTTAATAAGTATGAAGTTACTGATCTGTGAAGGTTATGCGAAATAATTGCATAGATAACCATTAAATATTTAGATTGCCTTAATAGAAAAAACCTCTGGACAAGTTTTGGAGTTGTGATGTTTTCAAAATTTTGCTGTGTTCAGCGACTTTCGTTGCTGACTGTACATAACTGTGCCTGTCACGGTCGTGGCGAATGTCATGAAACCCATGACCGTGACCTATAGGGCTAGAGAAGGAAAGTGCAGTTTTTAGGAGGTAGGAGGCCGACACCTTGTGGTGCGGTTATCCACCCAGTGGTGGATGATCCGTGAGGATTTTCCGTATGATAAAAAAGGTGCATAACCGTACATAATATCATGATCGTCTGGTTATCTGGGCAAGCTGGAACACATTTTACGATGCATAAAATACATTTTCAACAAAAATATACGTTTAAAGAATGTTGTGTATTGTGCAGGTTCGGCGTGGTGTGCGCGTTCGCGACGGACTCTCAGCTGGAGAGCAGCAGCGCGGAGGCGGCGCGCTCGCTGAGCGTGGGCATGCGCGACGTGCGCGAGTTCCTCAACGCCACGCAGGCGCATGCGCGCTGGCTGCTCGTCGTCAAC